>CM035158.1:116635315-117235315 GCA_020205615.1 Panax quinquefolius | reverse complement strand
TCAGAGTTACTATTCATGAGTACTATTCACGAAGCATGATAATTTTTCTTGTGAAATTTTTGTCTTTTAGTATCGGGGTTACTATTCACGTACTATACTATTCACTATTCATGAATACTACACTATTCACAGAAAAATTAAATTTTTATTTTTGTCCAAGATATCTATTATGGATACTAGCTTTGATTGTATCCATGTTTTGATCATTCTTGAATTTACTTCACTATGATTATTTATGAAGTATTTTTGAACTTCGGTTTGGTTAAAAGTACGAATCCTTAATATTTGTTCTTTTGTTTCACCGATTCGTTTTACAGAAAATATTTTTCATCATCCTCAAATCCTAAATGATGACATGTTGTTGAATATCTTTGGCCTCAGAATGCAAAGATGGTTGATTTTATTATGAATATCTTTGGCCCGAGTAGTGCAAAGATGTACAGTGTTGAGATGAAACATAATCGATCGATGAATATCTTTGGCCCAGTAGCAAAAGATGTACGAGTGTTGAGATAAATATGACCGATCGATGAATATCTTTGGCCTGTAGTGCAAAGATGAATATTGATTTATGTTACAGGGATAAAATATTGATGATGGACTTTTAAATTCATAGATGTTAGTAGATTTCATTATCTACTTAACTCTTCTAATGAATTGTTATTTTCATTTAATATTGATCTAAAACTTGTTGTTCTGTTGTATTCTATCGATTTTTCCTATCAAGACTAACGATAATTTGTTGTACATTATCTTAGTCATAATATTCTTTATAAGGCTAGTTGAGCTCACCCTTTTCCTTTTTGTTCCATTTTTCTTCTCGTGAGGCGAGAATATAAGCGGAACTAGTTAAAGGTGTGGAGTGATGGTTCAAGATAGTTATTTTAGTAGTCCTCACTATTCTATAAAATAGTGTATCAATAATTGTAATGAAGACTTTATTTAGGTATGGATATTGTCTAGAAGATAATATTTGTATTTAAACTCACAGTACATATGTTGTCATATTTTGCACGACAAATGTATTAATAAAGTTGTAGTTGTTTCTGTACCATGTATTTGGCGACTCAAAATGGGTTGGATGGAATGGACCTATTTTGGGGCGCCACAGCTTAATATCGTAGCTTTAGGGATATGATCTCCATGGCGAGATCGGGAATAGAACTAGAAGGGGAGAGACGAGTAAATCCTTCGCTAGTGTGTCCTACCTAAGCTTATTTGTTGGTTGGTCAATACATAGGGATAATATGTGATATGTTGATTTCTTAACCCTTGTTTTATGGCAGTATTTGAGAATGTCAACTGGGAATGTTAACAGTGGAGTAAATGAGACCGTGGAGACGCTCAGACTCACCAATGAGGAGAACGTGCAAAGAGGTCGGCAATGTTCCTCTCTTGTGAACAACGCCAATCGAAAGCGTATGATGAACGACGGGGTGTTTAGAAGCTTTTTACAGTTCATGCAAAATCAGACGAGGGAGACTCGTGCACAAAATACAGGTGGAAATGATAACAACGCACGATTTGTCACGGCCAAACAGTTTAAAGAGTTGGGACCACCAGAATTCTGGGGAAAGCCAGATCTGACTAAGGCGAGGACGTGGGTCAAGCAAATTACCAAGATATTCGATGTCTTGGGATGCACGGAGGAACAGAAGGTTCCATTCTCCACTTTTATGTTCCGTAATGAGGCAGATTACTGGTGGGAATCTGTGAAGCGTACCCATCTAGCTGCACTCAGCATATCTTGGGAAACGTTTCAGAAACTATTCAATGACAAGTACTTTTCTGAAATTATTCGTCATATGAAAGAGGTAGAGTTTATTAGACTAGAAATGTAACAACATAACGATTGTCCCAAAGACGAGGCGAAGTTCATGGAGTTATCCGTGTTGCACCTCATTTGGTAGAGAATGAGGAACGTATGACACGGATGTTTCTGAGAGGTTTGAAACCCGACATACGTCAATATCTCATTTCTCACAAATTTTCTCTATATTCAGATGTTGTGAACAGGGCTCAATTATTAGAGCGAGATAATCAGTCTGTTCAACCGGGCGACCAACAACACTATAAAAATAGTACTGGTGGCAACGGCCATCAGGACAATGATAATCATCGTGAAAGAAATTATCAGGTAAGAAATGGTAACCACTTCGGTGGTAATCATGGCCAAGATAATAGAAGAAATAATTCAAGTGGAAATTTCAAGAAGAGAAGATTTAACGATGACGGGAAGACGTCTTCTACAAAGAACACCAAAGACCAAAGAATAAATTCTAGGGAGGAGAACGACTGCCAGTTAGATGTTACAGATGTGGAGAGGAGGGACATATAAGTCCAAATTGTTCACAGCCTTCCAAGGTATGTTTTAGTTGTGGAAAAGACGATCACATAGCTTGATTTTGTCTCAGAAATAAATCAAGTCCAAATTGAAACTATGGCACCAAAGGCGGATACTGAAAAAAGACATAGTCAACGGTTCCTCGAAGAGCGTTTGTCGTGACCTATTCGAATGCGAGAACCCGAACGGTTTAGCACGGGTTAGTTAATTATAAATTCTTCGCGAAGTCTATACCTTATTAGATATCGGTTCTACCCATTCTTTTATCTCTCTTGCTTGCGCTCAACGCTTAAACTTGACTCGAGAAATTAGACTTTGACCTATCTCGTGGAGACTCAGTTAGAGAAACTTTCATTTCATCCACTCGCTTAAAAAATCTTCTTTGATTCAGTTGGCACTATCACATTACCCGTCACCTTATTTCTTTAAAGATATTTGCTTTTGATGTGATTTTAAGGTTAACTACTCATCATGCCAAAATTGATTGCTTTCGTAAGGTTGTTATTTTTCATATTCCTAAGCAACCTGTTATTCGAATTCAAGCAACCAAACCATTGAAGTCAAACTCTTTCATATCAAGCCATAAAGCCATTCGTTTATTGAAAAACGGATGTCAAGCTTTCTTAGCCATGTCATGGACTTGAACAAAAATACGCCGATTTGAATGATATTTCATTTGTTAGTGAATTTCCGACGATTTCTGGAGAATTTCTTGGCTTACTCCCGAGGCGTGATATTAAATTTTGTATCGACTTTGAACCCTAGACAAAACCCATTTCTAAAATCTCATATCGAATGACTCTATTGAACTTCAGGAGTTAAAAATTTAACTATAGAAGTTGGTACCCTAGCCTCTATCTGGTGATTTCTTTTATGGAATGCACCGAAGCCAGACTCTCCGTAGGGGACGCCATATTCGTGCGGTAGTAAACTGATAGGTGCCATTGTGATGTGCTATCCAAGATCTGGATATGAGTCACAGTTGAGAGCAACCTAAGTCAGTAATCGAAATACGTAGCTTTCTAGGCTTAGTTGGTTATTATCGGAGATTCGTGGAAAGATTTTCTCAAATCGCTACTCCATTAACTCAGCTGACTCGTAGAGATACAAAATTCGAATAGAGCAAGGAATGTGGGAAGAGCTTCGAAGAAATCAAGAGGAGACTCATTTCGGCACATGTTCTGACCATACCATCCTGGAAAAGCGAACGTGGTAGCTGACGTGTTAAGTAGAAGATCGTATACGAGTACGAGTACGATATTGTCAAAGACTCACTTCGTATAACTTACAAATAATAGAGATGAAGATGAAAACTCTAGGTACCCACGTGATGATATACGAGTATAATCGACTTTAATCGATAAATTTAAAGTTGTTCAAGCTACACACCGGAGCTGATGAATTTGAAGAAGGAGGTGCAGGAAGTTGTTATTTCAAAAGCGAGAATCGATGATGTGAAGAAAGCTCAAACCTTCGATTTATTAATCCATTTGAAATTCTCGATCGAATAGGAACTGTGGCCTATAGACTCATTTTACCGCCAAGTATGTCGCGTGTTTATAACGTTTTTACGTACTGATGTTACGTAAATATGTGGACGACCCGAACCACGTTATTGAGTTAGAACCGGACGAGATAGCCGAAGACTTAACGTACGAGGAGGTACCTGTCAAGATTTTGGATTGGAAGGAGCATGTCTTACGTACAAAGGTCATACAACAAGTCAAAGTTTTGTGGAGGAACCATGCTATTGAAGAAATGACCTGGGAGTAGCGAGGTATCCTCACCTTTTCGAAACACCAGGTACGTACGTCAATTTCGAGGACGAAATTTCATAAGGAGGGGAGGTTGTAAGACCCCAAATTATTATTAATGAAATTTAATTTCCTCTATTTATTATGTTAAAATAGTAAGGGTTGATTTGATTAACGTGGTGAATTATGGGTAAAAGGCGCAATTATTTCAAACAAGCAAGTGGTTTTAAAATATTCATTTTATCGGAGAATATTCGTTTGGTCGTGGAATATTCTTCCGCTTTGAGGAATATTCGCATTTACGATGCAACCTTGTGTGGGCCCCATAACTAAAAAGCGATTGGATGAAGAAAACGATAAGTATAAGTTGTTTATAAATAACGACGTAGTTATTCACCATTAATCTTGTTGGAATACCCTGGTTAAAACACACAAGTAGCCACTACAAGTATTGCACCAATTATTGATTCTTACGTAAGAAGGCACTACTCAATAATTGTTTTAGTAATTACTGTTCAATATTACATTTTATTGATTCAATAATTGCTACGTTGATATTTTATATTATTGTTATTTTAATAATTGTCACTACACAATATTTTCCATTATCAGAGCAATAATTCATATTATCTGAATAATATTATTAGATAACATTATTGGCAATGTCTAGAAAGTTCTGTCTAAGGAGAGGTTTGGTCATCTAATTGCGCTGCCAAGTAAGGAGAAAATCCTTATTGAAAGCCCTCTTCCTGAACCGCCCGTCATCATTTATCGATGATTCTGTAATATTATCTCGAATAATAATTAATTATTGATCTATATGATGAGGAAAATATTGATTTTATATGGATATAGATGGAGAAAATTTTTAATGTGACAATTGTTGAAAATTGATATTTTATCTTTTCTGATAAAATAATTTATTATTATATTTTGATGGTGACATTTTTACAATGAATGTGGGACATATGAGTATATGAGGAGGAAGAGTAATTTTGTTGCATTAAATGTTTAACACATGTTTGGTGTGACAAAAAAATGTTTAACACATGTTTTGTGTGTTGGTGGACACAATTCTTGACCGAAAATTGATTATAGCCTGTAAAATCGCCCGTTTGTGGATTTCGGTCAATTTTTGTTTGGAATTTGGAAAAACTTTCTTCTGTAAAGTTGTAGAGAATGAAATTTTCTATGGAAAGGACATGTGGTTCGAATTTTTCTGACAAAATGACTATTTATTGTGAATTATTAAAGTTTCGAAGTTCCGAAATAATTGATTTTTGGAAGTTTTAATTATTTTTTTAAAGAAAAACGTTTTTTATATCTTGTGGCCTCATTAAACATGTGATATGTAAGACCCCGAAATTTTTAAATAAAAACGAATTTCCTTTATTTTGAAATAGTAAGGGTTGATTTGATTAATGTGGATAATTAAGGGTTAAATACGCAAATATTTCAAAATAAGCAAGTGGTTATAAAATATTCATTGTTGTTTGGGAATATTCGTTTGGTCGTGGAATATTCAGATCGCTTGTCGGGAATATTCGTATGCGACCAGGTAGACCATGTGTGGGCCCCCATAACTGAAAGCGATTGGATGAAGAAAACGACAAATATAAGTTGTTTTTTAATAATCTACAGTAATTGTTGCCACCGTTGGAATACCCTATGGTTAAAACACACTAATACGCCGTTGTTGAACAAGAAGACACCAGATTGCACCAATTATTGATTCTTACGTAAGAAGGCACTACTCAATAATGGTTACGATGAATTAATCGCTCAATTATTTTATCGAGTTAATAATTGTTTGCGTTGATATTTTATATTCTTTGTTGTTTCAATAATTGTCATTACACAAGATCTTTCATTATCGAAGCAACAATTCATATTATCCTAATAATATTATTAGATAACATTATTGGCAATGTCTAGAAAGTTCTCGCCTAAGGAGAGGTTTGATCATCTAATCACGGCGCCAAGATAGAAGAAATTCTTATTGAAAGCCCCTCTTCCTGAACCCGCCTGGTTGTCAATATTGTGATTCTCAGTAATATTATTTGTGAATAATTAATTATTGATTTATATGATGAGGAAAATATTGATTTTATGTGGATATAGATGGAGAAAATTTTTAAAATGACAATTGTTGAAAATTAATATTCTATCTTTTTCGATAAAATAATTCATTTAAATATATTATTTTAATAATATATTAACTGTGATATTTTTACAATGAATGTGGGATATATGAGTATATGAGGAGGAAGAGTATTTTTGTGGCATTAAATGTTTAACACATGTTTTGTGTGTTGGTGGACACAATTATTAATCAAAATTTGATTATAGCTGTAAAATCGCTTCGCTTGTGGATTTCGGTCGATTTTTGTTTGGAATTTGGAAAAACTTTCTTCTGCAAAGTTGTAGAGAATTGAATTTTCTATAAAACTCATGAGATTCGAATTTTCTGATGAAAGGGCTATTTATTATGAATTATTGAAGTTCCGAGGCTCAAATAATTGATTTTTGGGAGTTTAAATTATTTTGTTTTAGAAAAACGTTTTTTGTATTTTTTGGACATCATTAACATGTGTGGCTGGTGTTTTGACCAAAAGGTGGGCTAAGGAAAATTTGTATAATTATATTAATATTATATTAAATTTTCTCGCTTTGTGTTCTAAGCATTTTCCTATAAATAGGTGCTTAGGTTAGAATTGAAAACACACACGAAACCCAAGTTTTCTCTATTTCTCTCTCGATATTTTGAGCGTATTCTTGTGAGTATTTTGAGTATACTTTGAGTATTGCTAGACAAAGGTGAAGTTCCTTCAAAGACTATACCCTTATTCTAAATTAAGTACTTGATCTTTCGAGGTAAGGGATATTATTTTTTTGTAATGATATTATTTCTTCAATATCATTATCTTTGAAATGTTGATCCGAAGTTTTATCAAATTTGAAACTTTTTCATGTCGGGTTACTATATTCATGAGTTACTATTCACGAGTTACTATTCATGAGTTACTATTCACGAAGTTACTATTCATGAAGTTACTATTCACGAGTTACTATTCATGAGTTACTATTCACGAGTTACTATTCACGAGTACTATTCATGAAGCGTGAAGATGTTTTTGTGGAATTTCTATCTTTTGGTGTTTGAGTTACTATTCACGATACTCTGCACTATTCACGATACTGACCTACTATTCAATAGAAAATAAAATTTCTTCTTTTGTCCAAAACATCTATTCTCGGATACTAACTCGATTGTATCCATGTTTTGATCATTCTTGAATTTTACACCACTACTATGATTATTTTTGAGGTATTTTTGGGCGTGGATAAAACCAAGTACGAATCCTTAATCCTTAATCCTTGTCATTTTGTTTCAATTGGATTCGCTTTTTTAAAAATATTTTTCATCATCCTCGCCTTAAATGATGATATTATTGAATATCTTTGGCCCAGTAGGCAAAGATGAATGATTTCTCGAAGAATATCTTTGGCCTGTAGTCAGCAAAGATGAACAGTGTTTAAATGAATATGACCGATTGATGAATATCTTTGGCTGTAGTGCAAAGATGAACAGTGTTGAGATGAATACGACCGATTGATGAATATCTTTGGCTGTGTAGTGCAAAGATGAATATTTGATTTAAGATGAATATTGATTGATGTTACAGGATAAAATATTGATGATGGATCGTGAAATTCATAGATTATAGTAGAATTCATTCTCTACGTAACTCTTCTATGAATTATTATTTCATTGCGAATATTGATCCGAAACTTGTTGTTTATTGTATTCTATCGATTTTTCCCTCGTTGAAGACTAACGATAATTTGTTGTATATTATCTTAGTCATAATATTCTTTACTGGGCTAGTTGAGCTCACCCTTTTCCTTGTTGTTCCATTTTTCTTCTCGTGAGGCGAGAATGTAATGAGTACTTAGTCGGGTATGGAATGAAGATTCTAGAGAGAGTTGTTTAGTAGTCCTCACCATTTTTATAAAATAATGAATCAATAATGTGATGAGGATTTATTTGAGTATAGATATTGTCTGAAGATAATATTTGTATTCAAACTCACGCTTTCTTGTTGTAATAATAAAGTTGTAGTTGTTTTCATACCACGATTTGGCGACTCGTAATGGGTGTTGTGTATACCTATTTTGGGGTGTCACAGCTTAATATCGAGCTATAAGTAAAGAGCCCCGAGCCTCTCGTTGGTGACTTCCTGTTTATGGGGATGCACCGCCCCGCTCTCCGTAGGGACGCCTTGGCTTTCTGATGGCAAACCGATAGTACCATTGTGAGGTGTGTGGTTGAAGCACCATGAGGTCACAGTTGGTATCGAGCTTAGGATATGATCTCCATGCGGAGATCGGGAATAGAACTAGGAGGGAGAGACAAGTAAATCCTTCGCTAAGGTGTCCTACCTAAGCTTATTTGTTAGTTAGTCGGTATATAGGGATATTATGTGATATATTGATTTCCTTAATTAACCCTTGTTTTATGACGATGATTTGAGAATGTCGATCGAGAATATTAATGATGGAGTAAATGAGACGTGGAGATGCTGTCTTTACCAACGAGGAGAACGTCGCAACAGTCGGCAATGTTCCTCCCGTGAACAACACCACCGAGCGAGCGATGATGAACGAGGGATGTTTAGAAGCTTTTTGCGATTCATGCAAAATCGATTTGAGGAGACTCGTGTTCAAAATACAGGAGGAAATGATAGCAATTCACGAGTGGTCACAACCAAGCGATTCAAAGAGTTGGGACCACCGCATTGCTGGGAAAGCCGGATCCGATTAAAGGCGAGAGATGGGTCAAACAAATTACCAAGATATTCGATGTCTTGGGATGCACGGAGGAACAAAGTTCCATTCGCCACCTTTATGTTCCGTGGCGAGGCGGTGACATCGGTGGGAATCATGAAGCGTACCCATCCACCGCACTCAAAGACGTCATATACGAGAGCGTTTAAGAAAGCAGTTCAATGACAAGTACTTCCCGAAAGTATTCGTATATGAAAGAAGTGGAGTTTATTAGACTAGAGCGAGAATAACATGACGGTGTCCCAAAGACGAGGCGAAGTTCGCGGAGTTATCCAGTTTCAGACCTCATTTGGTGGAGAATGAGGAACGATGACGCGGATGTTTCGAGAGGTTTGAAACCCGACATACGCCAAGATCTCATTTCTCATAAATTTTCTCTCTATTCGGATGTTGTCAATGTGGCTCGGTTGTTAGAAGCGAGATAACGAGTACGCTCAACCGAGGGACCATAACCAGATCATACCAAGATAAGATCATCGAAATAACGATAACCAAAGGAGAGAAAGAAGAATACGATAAAGGCGGTAACCACTCGGTGGTAATCGTAGCCATGAAAATAGAAGAAGCGAGTCGGGAGGAGATTTTAAAAGAGGAGATTCAACAACGACCATGTGAAGACGCTGCGGTAGCCGTGAAGAAACTAGTTTTAAGGAGGAGAACGACCACCGGTCGTATATGTTACAAATGCGGAAAGAGGGACATATCATTGGCCCCCCCACAACAGCTTTAAGGTATGCTATAGTTGTGGAAAGGAAGGACATATCGCTTCGAGATTATGCGGTAGCGAAACCTAGTTCAATGGGGACGGTGACTCAAAAGACTGTCCCGTAAAAGTCAAAGTCAACGATTCCGGAAGAGCGTTTGTCGTGACCAGGGTTAAAATGCGAGGAACCCTGACGAAGTTAGCACGGGTTAGTTAATTATAAATTCTTAAGATATATACCTTACTAGATATCGGTTCTACCCATTCTTTTATCTCTCTTACTTGCGCCAACATTTAAACTTGACTCAGAGAAATTAGACTTTGACCTATCTCGTGGAAACTCCGTTAGAGAAACTTTCATCACATCCACTCGCTTAAAAATCTTGCTTGATTCAGTTGGCACTATCACATTACCCTGTTAACCTTATTTCTATAGAGATATTTGTTTTTGATGTGATTTTAAGGTTAACTACTCATCATGCCAAATTGATTGCTTTTGTAAGGTTGTTAGTTTTCATATTCCTAAGCAACCTGTTATTCGAATTCAAGCAATCAAACCATTGTAGTCAAACATTTTCATATCAAGCCATGAAGTCATTCGTTTATTACGGATGTCAAATTTTCTTAGTCCATGTTATGGATTTGAATAAAGACACGCCGATTTGAATAATATTCTGTTGTTATTGATTTTTCCCGACGATTTTCTCGAAGAATTTCTTGGCTTACTCCCAAAGCTCGATATTAAATTTTGTATCGACTTTAAACCCGTTGACAAAACTCATTTCTAAAATCTCATATCGAATGGCTCCTATTGAACTTCGTGAGTTAAAATTCAACTATAGAATTTGGTACTGAGCCTTTATCTTGTGACTTCCTTTGTGGAATTCACCTAAGCCGCACTCTCCGTAGGGACGCCATATTCGTATGCGATAAGAAATCGATAGGTGTCATTGTGACGTCTTATCCAAGATTGGGATATGAGTCACGATTGAGAGCAACCTAAGTCAAGAATCGAAATACGTAGCTTTCAGGCTTAGTTGGTTATTATCGAAGATTCGTTGAGGGATATTCTCGAATCGCTATTCCGCTAACTTAAATGACTTTTAAAAGATACAAAATTGCATATGGAGCGAGGAATGCGAGAAGATTTTCCAAGAGCTCAAGAGGCGACTCATTTCGCACATATTCTAACCATACCATCTTGGAAAAGTTTAACGTGGTAATGACGCGTTGAGTAGAAGATCATATGCGAAACGAAAAGTGCGATGATGTCAAGTATACGACAGAGCCAACTTTAATAGAAAAAGTTAAGGTTGCTTTCAAGCCACCGAATCTTGAGCCGATGCGTATGAAGAAGAAAGTACAAGAAGGAGCTATTCCTAAGCGAGAATTGATGAAGAAGGAATACTTGAGTCAACTCCGGACTTGGCATTCCTAATGATTTTGATTTGAAGCATAGAATCATGATGGAGGCACACAACACATTGTTTGCAATCCATCTCGGGAGTACCAAAATGTATTATGATCTTCAACATACATTTTGGTGGAGCAATATGAGGAGAGAGATCGCGTAGTTTATCTCGATGTGTTTAACTTGCCAACGTAAAGGCGAGCATCTTGTACCTAAGGGTCCGCTGCAACCACTTGAGATTCCTGGAATGGAAGTGGGAACACATTACTATGGATTTCGTTTCGGGTCTTCCTACGGTTTCTCAAGGCATCAATGCTATTTGGGTTATTGTTGATAGATTAACCAAGTTCCGCTTATTTCTTACCGATACGAGAGACTTATTCCTTGAACGTCTTTCTCGTATGTACGTAAATGCGATTGTGAGATTGCATGGCATGCCAGTATCCATAGTTTTAGATCGTGACCCAAGATTCACTTCATGATTTTGGGTTAGCTTGCAAAAGTTATGGGCACGAATTTACGATTCGGTTTGGCATACCATCCTCAAACGGATGGGAAATCGAAAAGACTACTCAAACTCTTGAAGATATATTAAAACTCATGTCCTAGATTTCAAAGGAAGTTGGGATAAGTACTTGCCATTGGTGGAATTCTCATACAACAATAGTTATTAAACAAATATAGGCATGGTTCCATTCAAGCATTATATGGACAAAAATATCGTTCTCCAATATGTTGGGATGAGGTGGGTGAAGCAACATTGTTGGGACCCGAGAGTTAAGACGTATGACTAATGATTCGACAACGATACAAACCAGCACAAGATCGACAAAAGAGTTATGCGAATCTTCATCGAAAGGACGTGGAATTTAGTGTGGGGATCATGTATTGTTGCGAGTTGCTCCACGGAAGGGAGTTACAAGATTTGGGAAGAGAGAAAGCTCAATCCACGATTTATTGGTCCATTTCAAATTCTTGACCGAGTAGGAAATGTAGCCTATAGACTTGCGTTACCTCCGAGTATGTCTCGTGTTCATAATGTGTTTCACATATCTCGTATTTCAGTAAATATGTGAAAGACCCGAACCACGTTATTGAGTTAGAACCGGACGAGATAGTCAAGACTTAACGTATGAGGAGGTACCGCGCAAGATTTTGGATAGGAAGGAGCATGTCCTACGCATGAGAAAGGTTATACCACAAGTTAAAGTTTTGTGGAGGAATCATGCTTATAGAGGAAATGACACAGGAATTGGAAACGAAAATGAAAGCGAGGTATCCTCACCTTTTCAAAACACCAGTACGTCGTCGTCAATTTCGAGGACGAAATTTCATAAGGAGGGAGGTTGTAAGACCTCAAATTTTTAAATAAAAGGAATTTCCTTTATTTTGAAATAGTAAGGGTTGATTTGATTAATGTGGATAGTTAAGGGTTAAATACGCAAATATTTCAAAATAAGCAAGTGGTTATAAAATATTCATTGTTGTCAGGGAATATTCGTTTGGTCGTGGAATATTCAGATTTGTCGGGAATATTCGTATGCACAGCCTGCAACCATGTGTGGGCCCATATAACTGAAAGCGATTGGATGAAGAAAACGACAAATATAAGTTGTTTTTAAATAACTACAGTAGTTATTGCCCTTTGTTGGAATACTTCCTATTGTTAAAACACACTAATACGCGTTGTTGAACAAGATGGACACCAGTATTGCACCAATTATTGATTCTTACGTAAGAAGGCACTTACTCAATAATGGTTACGAAATTACTGCTCAAAGATTTTATCGAGTTAATAATTGTCTTTGCGTTGATATTTTATATTCATGTTGTTTCAATAATTGTCATTACACAATCTTTCATTATCGAAGCAACAATTCATATTATCTCAATAATATTATTAGATAACATTATTGGCAATGTCTAGAAAGTTACGTCTAAGGAGAGGTTTGGTCATCTAATCAATGCGGCAAGAAGAAGAAATTCTTATTGAAAGCCCCTCTTTCTGAACCGCCTGGTTGTCAATATTGTGATTCTCGTAATATTATTTGTGAATAATTAATTATTGATTTATATGATGAGGAAAATATTGATTTTATGTGGATATAGATGGAGAAATTTTTTAAAATGACAATTGTTGAAAATTAATATTCTATCTTTTTCTCGATAAAATAATTCATTTAAATATATTATTTTAATAATATATTAACAGGTGATATTTTTACAATGAATGTGGGATATATGAGTATATGAGGAGGAAGAGTATTTTGTGGCATTAAATGTTTAACACATGTTTTGTGTGTTGGTGGACACAATTATTGAATCAAATTTGATTATAGCACTGTAAAATCGCCTGGTTTGTGGATTTCGGTCGATTTTTGTTTGGAATTTGGAAAAACTTTCTTTGCAAAGTTGTAGAGAATTGAATTTTCTATAAAAACTCATGAGATTCGAATTTTCTGATGAAAGGGCTATTTATTATGAATTATTGAAGTTCCGAGGTCTCCAAAATAATTGATTTTTGGGAGTTTAAATTATTTTGTTTAGAAAAACGTTTTTGTATTTTTTGGACATCATTAACATGTGTGGCTGGTGTTTTGACCAAAAGGTGGGCTAAGGAAAATTTGTATAATTATATTAATATTATATTAAATTTTCTGCTTTGTTCTTCTAGCGTTTTCCTATAAATAGGTGTCTTAGGTTAGAATTGAAAACACACCGTAAAGCTGAAGTTTTCTCTATTTCTCTCTCTCGATATTTTGAGCGTATTCTTGTGAGTATTTTGAGTATACTTTGAGTATTGCTAGAGACGGTCAAGAAGTTCCTTCAAAGACTATACCCTTTATTCTAGCTAAGATGATCTTTTCGAGGTAAGGGATATTATTTTTTGTAATGATATTATTTCTTCAATATCATTATCTTTGAAATGTTGATCCAAGTTTTTATCAAATTTGAAACTTTTTCATGTCCTGGGTTACTATTCATGAGTTCTTATTCACGAGTTACTATTCATGAGTTACTATTCACGAAGTTACTATTCATGAGTTACTTATTCACGAGTTACTATTCATGAGTTACTATTCACGATTACTATTCACGAGTACTATTCATGAAGCGTGAAGATGTTTTTGTGGAATTTCTATCTTTTGGTGTCTGATTACTATTCACGTATACTGCCTTATTCACGATATCTGACCTTATTCAAGAAAAATAAAATTTCTTCTTTTCGTCAAAACATCTATTCGGATACTAACTCGATTGTATCCATGTTTTGATCATTCTTGAATTTTACACCACTATGATTATTTTTGAGGTATTTTTGGGCGTGGATAAAACCAAGTACGAATCCTTAATCCTTAATCCTTGTCATTTTGTTTCACTTTGGATTCGCTTCTTTAAAAATATTTTCATCATCCTCGGTCTTAAATGATGATATTATTGAATATCTTTGGCACCAGAGTGCAAAGATGAATGATTTCAAGAATATCTTTGGCTTGTAGTGCAAAGATGAACAGTGTTTAAATGAACATGACCGATTGATGAATATCTTTGGCTCAGTGGTGTAAAGATGAACAGTGTGTTGAGATGAACACGACTGGAGATTGATGAATATCTTTGGCTCAGAAGTGCAAAGATGAATATTTGATTTAAGATGAATATTGATTGATGTTACAGGATAAAATATTGATGATGGATCGTGAAATTCATAGATTATAGTAGAATTCATTCTCTACGTAACTCTTTCATGAATTATTATTTCATTTGCGAATATTGATCCGAAACTTGTTATCTATTGTATTCTATCGATTTTTTCTCATTGAAGACTAACGATAATTTGTTGTATATTATCTTAGTCATAATATTCTTTATTGGGCTAG
Source organism: Panax quinquefolius (assembly GCA_020205615.1). Lineage (NCBI taxonomy): Eukaryota > Viridiplantae > Streptophyta > Magnoliopsida > Apiales > Araliaceae > Panax > Panax quinquefolius. Next base: position 117,220,377 of record CM035158.1, on the reverse strand, counting down.
TTGAGCTCACCCTTTTCCTTGTTGTTCCATTTTTCTTCTCGTGAGGCGAGAATGTAATGAGTACTTAATGGGGTATGGAATGAAGATTCTAGAGAGAGTTGTTTAGTAGTCCTCACCATTTTGTAAAATAATGAATCAATAATGTGATGAGGATTTATTTGAGTATAGATATTGTCTAGAAGATAATATTTGTATTCAAACTCACAGCTTTCTTGTTGTAATAATAAAGTTGTAGTTGTTTACGTACCATGTATTTGGCGACTCGAGAATGGGTGTTGTGTATACCTATTTTGGGGTGTCACAGTTATCGTCGAGCTATAAGTAAAGAGCCCCGAGCCTCTCGTTGGTGACTTCTATTTATGGGGATGCACCAAGCCGCACTCTCTCCGTAGGGGACGCCGCTTTTCTGTGGCAAACCCGATAGTACCATTGTGAGGTCTTTGTGGTTGAAGCACCATGAGGTCACAATTGGTATCGAGCTTAGGGATATGATCTCCATGGAGATCGGGAATAGAACTAGGAGGGAGAGACAAGTAAATCCTTCGCTAGTGTGTCCTACCTAAGCTTATTTGTTAGTTGGTCAAGATATAGGGATATTATGTGATATATTGATTTCCTTAATTAACCCTTGTTTTATGACGATTTGAGAATGTCGATTGAGAATATTAACAATGGAGTAAATGAGACCGTGGAGATGCTGTACTTACCAACGAGGAGAACGCAACAGTCGGCAATGTTCCTCCCGTGAACAACACCACCGAAAGCGATGATGAACGAGGGATGTTTAGAAGCTTTTGCGATTCATGCAAAATCGACGCGGAGAGACTCGTGTTCAAAATACTGAGGAGGAAATGATAGCAATTCACGAGTGGTCACGGCCCAAGCGATTCAAAGAGTTGGGACCACCGAGTGCTGGGAAAGCGGATCCGATTAAAGGCGAGACGTGGGTCAAACAAATTACCAAGATATTCGATGTCTTGGGATGCACGGAGGAACAGAAAGTTCCATTCGCCACCTTTATGTTCCCGTGGCGGGCGATTCATCGGTGGGAATCAGTGAGGCGTACCCATCCAAACCACTCGGATGTCGCCGGGAGACGTTTAAGAAAGCAGTTCAATGACAAGTACTTCCACGAAAGTATTCGTCATATGAAAGAAGTGGAGTTTATTAGACTAGAAAGCGAGAATAACACGACGGTGTCCCAAAGACGAGGCGAAGTTCATGGAGTTATCCGTGTTCAGCACCTCATTTGGTGGAGAATGAGGAACGATGACGCGGATGTTTCGAGAGGTTTGAACCCGGCATACGTCGAAGATCTCATTTCTCGTAAATTTTCTCTCTATTCGGATGTTGTCAGCGAGGCTCGGTTGTTAGAGCGAGATAACGAGTACGCTTCAACCGAGGGACCATAACCGAGGATCATACCAAGATAGCGATCATCGTAATAACGATAACCACGGAGAAAGAAGAATACTGAGACAAAGGCGGTAACCACTCTCGTGGTAATCGTGGCCATGAAAATAGAAGAAGCGCGAGTGGGAGGAGATTTTAAAAGAGGAGATTCAACAACGACCATGTGAAGACGTCCGCCAAGATGTGACTAGTTTTAAGGAGGAGAACGACCACCTATCGATGTTACAAATGCGGAAAGAGGGACATATCATTGAACCGCCTACAGCAGTTTAAGGTATCTATAGTTGTGGAAAGGAAGGACATATCGCTTTCGAGATTATACGATGGCGAAACCTAGTTCAGCGGGGATTTGTGACTCAAAAGATCGTCCCGAAAAAAGTCAAAGTCAACGATTCCGGAAGAAGCGTTTGTCGTGGCCCATTAAAATGCGAGAACCCGAACGAAGTTAGTACGGGTTAGTTAATTATAAATTCTTGCAAGTATATACCTTACTAGATATCGGTTCTACCCATTCTTTTATCTCTCTTACTTGCGCCAACATTTAAACTTGACTCCGGAGAAATTAGACTTTGACCTATCTCATGGAAACACCGTTAGAGAAACTTTCATCACATCCACTTGCTTAAAAATCTTGCTTGATTCAGTTGGCACTATCACATTACACATTAACCTTATTTCTATAGAGATATTTATTTTTGATGTGATTTTAAGGTTAACTACTCATCATGCCAAATTGATTGCTTTTGTAAGGTTGTTAGTTTTCATATTCCTAAGCAACCTCATTATTCAATTCAAGCAATCAAACCATTGTAGTCAAACATTTTCATATCAAGCCATGAAGTCATTCGTTTATTACGGATGTCAAATTTTCTTAGTCCATGTTATGGATTTGAATAAAGACACGTCGATTTGAATAATATTCCCATTGTTATTGATTTTCCCGACGTATTTTCTTCAAGAATTTCTTGGCTTACTCCCAAAGCTCGATATTAAATTTTGTATCGACTTTAAACCCAGACAAAACTCATTTCTAAAATCTCATATCGAATGGCTCTATTGAACTTCGTGAGTTAAAATTCAACTATAAATTTGGTACCGAGCCTTTATCTTGTGACTTCCTTTGTGGAATTCACCTAAGCTTTACTCTCTGTAGGGGACGTCATATTCGATGCGATAGTAAAACGATAGGTGTCATTGTGACGTCTTATCCAAGATTGGGATATGAGTCACAGCTTGAGAGCAACCTAAGTCGATGAATCGAAATCACGTAGCTTTCTAGGCTTAGTTGGTTATTATCAAGATTCGTTGAGGATATTCTCGAATCGCTATTCCGCTTAACTTAGTGACTCGAAAAGATACAAAATTAGTATGGAGGCGAGGAATGCGAGAAGATTTTCCAAGAGCTCAAGAGGCGACTCATTTCGCACATATTCTAACCATACCATCTTGAAAAAGCGAACGTAGTAGTGACGCGTTGAGTAGAAGATCATATCGGAACGAAAGTGCGATGATGTCAAGTATACGATAGAGCCAACTTTAATAGAAAAAGTTAAGGTTGCTTTCGAGCCACCGAATCGGAAATGATGCGTATGAAGAAGAAAGTACAAGAAGGAGCTATTCCTAAGCGAGAATTGATGAAGAAGGAATACTTGAGTCAACTCCGCACTTGCATTCCTAATGATTTTGATTTGAAGCATAGAATCATGATGGAGGCACACAACACATTGTTTGCAATCCATCACGGGAGTACCAAAATGTATTATGATCTTCAACATACATTTTGGTGGAGCAATATGAGGAGAGAGATCGCGTAGTTTATCTCGATGTGTTTAACTTACTAACGTGTAAAGCGCGAGCATCTTGTACCTAAGGGTCCGTGCAGCACCACTTGAGATTCCTGGAATGGAAGTGGGAACACATTACTATGGATTTCGTTACGGGTCTTCCTACGGTTTCTCAAGGCATCAATGCTATTTGGGTTATTGTTGATAGATTAACCAAGTCTGCTCATTTCTTACCGATACGAGAGACTTATTCCCTTGAACGTCTTTCTCGTATGTACGTAAATGCGATTGTGAGATTGCATGGCATGCCAGTATCCATAGTTTTAGATCGTGACCCAAGATTCACTTCATGATTTTGGGTTAGCTTGCAAAAAGTTATGGGCACGAATTTACGATTCAGTTTGGCATACCATCCTCAAACGGATGGGAAATCAGAAAGGACTACTCAAACTCTTGAAGATATATTAAAACTCTGTGTCCTAGATTTCAAAGGAAGTTGGGATAAGTACTTGCCATTGGTGGAATTCTCATACAACAATAGTTATTAAACAAATATAGGCATGGTTCCATTCGAAGCATTATATGGACAAAATGTCGCTTCTCCAATATGTTGGATGATGAGGTGGGTGAAGCAACATTGTTGGGACCCGAGTTAGTACGTATGACTAATGATTCGACAACGATATCAAACCAAGACAAGATCGACAAAAGAGTTATGCGAATCTTCATCGAAAGGACGTGGAATTTAGTGTAGGGATCATGTATTGTTGCGAGTTGCTCCATGGAAGGGAGTTACAAGATTTGGGAAGAGAGGAAAGCTCAATCCACGATTTATTGGTCCATTTCAAATTCTTGACCGAGTAGGAAATGTAGCCTATAGACTTGCGTTACCTCCGAGTATGTCTCGTGTTCATAATGTGTTTCACATATCCGTACTTAAATAAATATGTGAAAGACCCGAACCACGTTATTGAGTTAGAACCAGGACGAGATAGTAGAAGACTTAACGTATGAGGAGGTACTGTCAAGATTTTGGATAGGAAGGAGCATGTCCTACGCCAAAAGGTTATACCACAAGTTAAAGTTTTGTGGAGGAATCATGCTTATAGAGGAAATGACCAGGAATTGGAAACGAAAATGAAAGCGAGGTATCCTCACCTTTTCAAAACACTGTGTACGTCGCCAATTTCGAGGACGAAATTTCATAAGGAGGGAGGTTGTAAGACCAGAAATTTTTAAATAAAAAGGAATTTCCTTTATTTTGAAATAGTAAGGGTTGATTTGATTAATGTGGATAGTTAAGGGTTAAATACGCAAATATTTCAAAATAAGCAAGTGGTTATAAAATATTCATTGTTGTTTGGGAATATTCGTTTGGTCGTGGAATATTAAATGCTTTCGGGGAATATTCGCATGCAATGCCGCAACCATGTGTGGGCCCCATAACGGAAAGCGATTGGATGAAGAAAACGACAAATATAAGTTGTTTTTAAATAACTGCAGTAGTTGTTGCCCTTCGTTGGAATAATTCGATGGTTAAAACACACTAATACGCTGCGTTGTTGAGCAAGAAGACACCAGTATTGCACCAATTATTGATTCTTACGTAAGAAGGCACTACTCAATAATGGTTACGATAATTCTTATCGCTCAAGATTTTATCGAGTTAATAATTGCTTGCGTTGATATTTTATATTCTTTGTTGTTTCAATAATTGTCATTACACAAGATCTTTCATTATCGAAGCAACAATTCATATTATCCGAATAATATTATTAGATAACATTATTGGCAATGTCTAGAAAGTTCTGCATCAAGGAGAGGTTTGATCATCTAATTGCGGCGCCAGAGTTAAGAAATTCTTATTGAAAGCCCCTCTTTCCTGAACCTGCACATTGTCAATATTGTGATTCTCAGAATATTATTTGTGAATAATTAATTATTGATTTATATGATGAGGAAAATATTGATTTTATGTGGATATAGATGGAGAAAATTTTTAAAATGACAATTGTTGAAAATTAATATTCTATCTTTTCCTCGATAAAATAATTCATTTAAATATATTATTTTAATAATATATTAACGGTGATATTTTTACAATGAATGTGGGATATATGAGTATATGAGGAGGAAGAGTATTTTTGTGGCATTAAATGTTTAACACATGTTTTGTGTGTTGGTGGACACAATTATTGAATCAAAATTTGATTATAACAGTAAAATCGCCCCGTTTGTGGATTTCGGTCGATTTTTGTTTGGAATTTGGAAAAACTTTCTTCTGCAAAGTTGTAGAGAATTGAATTTTCTATAAAAACTCGTGAGATTCGAATTTTCTGATGAAAGGGCTATTTATTATGAATTATTGAAGTTCCGAGGTCTCAAATAATTGATTTTGGGAGTTTAAATTATTTTTGTTTAGAAAAACGTTTTTTGTATTTTTGGACATCATTAACATGTGTGGCTGGTGTTTTGACCAAAAGGTGGGCTAAGGAAAATTTGTATAATTATATTAATATTATATTAAATTTTACGCTTTGGTGTTTCTAAGCATTTTCCTATAAATAGGGTCTTAGGTTAGAATTGAAAACACACCGTAAACCCAAGTTTTCTCTATTTCTCTCTCGATATTTTGAGCGTATTCTTGTGAGTATTTTGAGTATACTTTGAGTATTGCTAGACAAAGGTAAAAGTTCCTTCAAAGACTATACCCTTGATTCTAGCTAAGTCTCTTGATCTTTCGAGGTAAAGGATATTATTTTTTTGTAATGATATTATTTCTTCAATATCATTATCTTTGAAATGTTGATCCAAGTTTTATCAAATTTGAAACTTTTTCATGTATCGGGGTTACTATTCATGAGTTACTATTCACGAAGTTACTATTCATGAGTTACTTATTCACGAGTTACTATTCATGAGTTACTATTCACGATTACTATTCACGAGTACTATTCATGAAGCGTGAAGATGTTTTTTTTGTGAAATTTCTATCTTTTGGTGTTCGAGTTACTTATTCACGATACTGGCCTTATTCACGATATCTGACCTATTCAATAGAAAAATAAAATTTCTTCTTTTTTTCAAAACATCTATTCCGGATACTAACTCGATTGTATCCATGTTTTGATCATTCTTGAATTTTACACCACTATGATTATTTTTGAGGTATTTTTGGGCGTGGATAAAACCAAGTACGAATCCTTAATCCTTAATCCTTGTCATTTTGTTTCAATGGATTCGCTTTCTTTAAAAATATTTTTCATCATCCTCGGTCTTAAATGATGATATTATTGAATATCTTTGGCTTGTAGTGCAAAGATGAATGATTTCTGAAGAATATCTTTGGCCAGAGTGCAAAAGATGAACAGTGTTTAAATGAATATGACCGATTGATGAATATCTTTGGCTTTTGTGTGCAAAAGATGAACAGTGTTGAGATGAACATGACCGATTGATGAATATCTTTGGCCACGTAGTGCAAAGATGAATATTTGATTTAAGATGAATATTGATTGATGTTACTGGGATAAAATATTGATGATGGATTTGTGAAATTCATAGATTATAGTAGAATTCATTCTCTACGTAACTCTTCTATGAATTATTATTTCACTGCGAATATTGATCCGAAACTTGTTGTCTATTGTATTCTATCGATTTTTCCTCGTTGAAGACTAACGATAATTTGTTGTATATTATCTTAGTCATAATATTCTTTACTTGGGCTAGTTGAGCTCACCCTTTTCCTTGTTGTTCCATTTTTCTTCTCGGGAGGCGAGAATGTAAATAGTAGTACTAGTGGGTATGGAATGAAGATTCTAGAGAGAGTTGTTTAGTAGTCCTCACCATTTTGTAAAATAATGAATCAATAATGTGATGAGGATTTATTTGAGTATAGATATTGTCTAGAAGATAATATTTGTATTCAAACTCACAGTTTTACTGTTGTAATAATAAAGTTGTAGTTGTTTCTGTACCATGTATTTGGCGACTCAGAATGGGTGTTGTGTATACCTATTTTGGGGGCGTCACATGATAAGTTGCTGAATTCAGATGTCTAGAGGTGGGCTAAGGAAAATTATATAAATATATTATTATTTTATTAAATTTTCTACTTTGGTGTTCTAAGCATTTTCCTATAAATAAGGTGCTTAGGTTAGAATTGAAAATCACACCAGAAATTGAAGTTTTCTCTCTATTTCTCCCACGATATATTGAGCGTATTCTTGTGAGTATTTTGATACATTGAGTGTTGCTATACGGTGCAAGTTTCCTTCAGCACTATATCTAGTATTCCCGTCAGGAGTACCGTCTTTTCGAGGTAAGGGATATTATTTTTTTTTTAAATAATATTATTTCTTTCAATATCATTATACCGGAATATTGGTAAGATTTTTCTTGTGAAATTTTGATCTTTTTATGTCAGAGTTACTATTCACAAGTTACTATTCACGAGTACTATTCACGAAGCATGATAATTTTTCTTGTGAAATTCTTGTCTTTTAGTGTCGGGGTTACTATTCACGTATACGGTACTATTCACGTATACGACACTCTTCATGAATACGGCACTATTCACAGAAAAATTAAATTTTCATTTTTGTCCAAGATATCTATTATGGATACTAGCTTTGATTGTATCCATATTTTGATCATTCTTGAATTTTACTTCACTGTGATTATTTATGAAGTATTTTTGAACTCGATTTGGTTAAAGTACGAATCCTTAATATTTGTTCTTTTGTTTCACTGGATTCGTTTTCTGTAAAATATTTTTCATCATCCTCAGTCCTAAATGATGACATGTTGTTGAATATTTTTGGCCTGTAATGCAAAGATGGTTGATTTTATTATGAATATCTTTGGCCCATAGTGCAAAGATGTACAGGTGTTGAGATGAACATAACCGACTGATGAATATCTTTGACCTGTAGTGCAAAGATGTACTGGTGTTGAAATAAATATGACCGACTGATGAATATCTTTGGGCTGTAGTGCAAAGATGAATATTTGATTCAAGATGAATATTGATTTATGTTACATGAATAAAATATTGATGATGAACTTTTAAATTCATAGATGTTAGTAGATTTCATTATCTACTTAACTCTTCTAATGAATTGTTATTTTCGTTTGCGAATATTGATCCGAAACTTGTTATTCATTGTATTCTATCGATTTTTTCTGTTGAAGACTAACGATAATTTATTGTACATTATCTTAGTCATAATATTCTTTCTTTGGCTAGTTGAGCTCACCTTTTCCTTTTTGTTCCATTTTTCTTCTCGGAGGCGAGAATATAAGCGGGAACTAGTCGGGGTGTGGAGTGATAGTTCAAGATTTTTTTTTAGTAGTCCTCACTATTCTCAAAAAAACAGTATCAATAATTGTAATGAGGACTTTATTTAGGTATGGATATTGTCTAAAAGACAATATTTGTATTTAAACTCACAAGATATATGTTGTCGTATATTTTGCACGACAAATGTATTAATAAAGTTGTAGTTGTTTACATGCTACGATTTGGCGACTCAAAATGGGTTGGATGGAATGGACCTATTTTGAGGGCGTCACAATGTCTGTACAGTTCCATAAAATATTAAACATTTTTTAGTTGTTTTAAAAAAAAAACAAAAAAAAAAAGTCTGTAATTTAAGAAAGTTCGGGATCCCGAATTCCGGATATATATATATTACTCGTTTTTGAACTGTTTCAAAAAAAGAAGAAGAAAAAATGAAATATTATATAGTTATTCTTAATTTGTTCCAAGGACTACATATATATCTTTTTAAATATATGTAACAATTTATTTATAGAATGAGTAGATGCTTATTTCAATATTTCTCATGTCTAATTGTTACAACAACATCCTGCCCCTACAAACTCACACACCCCTTGCTTGTATCCCTTGGCAACACATGCTTTTTTACAATCATCCGGCGGAAATTTCACCGTACATTGTCGATTAAGGCAAAGCTCCGTAGGTTTTCCACTTGTATCTTCTGCCATAATATACAAAAAAATTTAATTAGTAAAAGAAATATCTGTCAAAATTAATAATTTTGGTACAAATCTATATTGTAGATAGAGGGGAGGTAAAAAAAACAGAAGATAGAGGGAGGTGGATGATTTACCAGCACTGGTTCTGGTTGCAATGAGTGTTGTTGAGGCCAATATGATGAAAAACACAATGATAATTTTGTTGACACCCATCTCCTCTTCTTAATTTGCTTAATATTCCAACCCACTTTATATATATATAGATATAGATCTGCATGAAAGAAGCTGTTGTCAACGGTGTAATATTTTAGTAATTAATAATCTTCTATTTTGGTCAATGGATTTTATCCCAATATTCTTTAGTAATCTTGGGTTCTTGTTAATATATAAATTTTGATATCTTCACGTGATTTCTTTTTATATAGTAGTAAGTGAATCCCACAATCAGTTTATATGCTAGAATATATATTTTTACATGTAAAAATATCATCAATTTTCTTTTGATACACAAATTTATAAGTTTACAATGTATGCATGCATGGATGTGCTGAAAAGTAACCTTTTCGGCTGGAAATATCATTTTTGGTATGAAAAATGTATCTAGCAATTAATTTGATTAGATAACATGAATATATTGGACTAAATATGATATTGTCAACAATTTAACCAAAATCTCTATTGTACAACATATAAGAACAAATTATTAAAAGTCAAATTGATATTTTTACAAAATTTCTCTCGAGGTTCTACAAACTTGTATTTTATTTAAGTGTAGCGTTTCGATCACAAAATATAGTTATTATAAAAAATAGCTAATAAAATGATATTTCAAATTATTATTAGTTGATAATTCTTCGTATTTAATTAATGGTAAATTTGAGGATTAATAAGACTTGTTTTATATATGGTAAATTGTTTCATATTCAACAATATAATAAATAAATGGAAAATGGTAAATTGATAATATTGTTTCATATTTCAAGACTAGTTTTATTTTAAGTCTTATTTACCTCAAAATACTAGTTTTACCTGTATTAGTTTCTATATGGTAAATTGTTTCATGTGTAACCCAAAAACTTGGAGTAGAGTATACAGAAATAAATTCCTTGTCTAAAGAACAAATATCTCGATCATAAACATGCATGAATCTGGGTTAGAGGCTGAGCTCAATTATGAGTCAAAAAGTTCTTTCCACTCGATAGAAAAGAATTTAACCTTTGTCTCTCAACCGAAAGGAGTTTTCAGAGACTGAATCTGGTTCTTCCTACACAATCTTAGCTTATCTGCTTATGGAATAAAGAAATATATTGTACGTGAGATATATCAAAAAGGAAAATTCTCTTAAATAAAGTAGTGTTGTATGGTACACTAGTAATAATCTCTCTCTCTCTCTATATATATATATATATTGATCAAAGAACAAACATAAGCCTCACAAAAACATTCAACTAATTCTTTTACTCCACTTAATTTCTTTAATTAGCTTGGCCTTTAGAGAGATGTCAACTAGAATAAAATTATGCAATTTGTGCAGAGCAGAAGTGAAGGTGCCCCTTGATGAACAAATCGTGAAGTGTTGGGTATGCGGGAGCATCAACAGCTACGGTGCTCCTAATTTTGCCAAAGCTCCGCCTAGCAAGATGATGAATACCGGCTACGGTGCTCCACTGACTAGCCAATATGATAATTCTGTCAAAGTTCCGCCTAGCGAGATGAATACCGGCTACGGTGTTCCACAGACTAGCCAGTATGATAATTATCCTAAGTCTCCACCTAGCAAGATGAATACCGGCTATGGTGCTCCACTCACTAGCCAGTATGATAATTATGTCAGTGCCCCGCCTAGCAAGATGAATACCGGCATACCAAATAACAGGTATCAGCAAGAACAATCATTTCAAACACCGCCTCAAAGACAAACTTCAGTACATGCACCACCACGAGATCCACCGCTGTGGTCACCTGGTGGGACAGAGCCGTTATCATTTCCACTACCAGGATCACTTCCTCCTTTGAGAACCAAGTGTTCTTATCCAGAGACATCATCGCCACAAGAATCACCTCATCCAGCGGATGGTAACACTTATTTCCAGCAACAAATACAACCATCACCACAGGGCTCACCTCATCCAGATTACAACAGAACTTATTTCCAACAACTACAACCATCACCACAAAACTCACCTCGTCCACCACCACCATTAACACAAATATCACCATCAGTACAAACATCACCACCACAAGGACCACCTCATTCTAATAACAACTTGTATCCACCCCCAGTACAAAAACCAATACCAACACACACCACACCACCAGCACAAACACAACCATCACTACAAATATCACCACCACAAGGATCATCTCGTCCATTGGGAATTAACAACCTATATCCACCACCACCACAAACGCATATATCAGCACCAGTTCAAACATCACAACCACGAGAATCAATTCGTCCTATTAGCTTTTTTCGACCATCACCACCATTACAAACATCACCGCCACTTGGCTCACTTCGTCCAGCTCATAGTAACGGTTATCACCAACAACCGCCAAAAGCATCATCACCACACTCATCACTTACTCCGACAGATAGTGACGATTACTACCAACAGCAAACATCACCACATGTGTCACCACCTCGGGTGCATAGTAATGGTAACTACCAGAACCCGTTACAACCTTTTCCCCAAATATCACGGCCCCAAATGAATACAAGTTGTTATGACCAACAAACTTTGCAAAATTCACGCCCGGTGTCATTACCAAATGTGTCACCATTTCTGATGCACAGTACATGGGAAGATCAGCGCATTCATCAGTATGAATATCAGAAATCATACGCTCAGGTGACTAATTCATCACTAATGAAAACCCTCTTTCTTTTTTCTTTCTTTTTTGGTTCGATAAATATGGGAAAATATCGTATTTATGATCAGCTATTATATATGTAGTAATAGTTGAGAATATATATACTACATTACTTGTGCAGGCTTTCAGTATAGGTAATTCTAGCGGTGCACTACCTTACCGTTTCATCCAAACAGCGACAAAAGAACCTACCTCAACATACGAACATATACTGAATTCCATTCGCAACAAAATGTGTGAATCAGGTATATATGCCTCTTTTAAGGTTTTACTTTATTTCTCAAATTTTGTTTTATTTTTATGACGGTATGTAGAAATACGGTGTACAATGGGTCAAACGTAACGCAAGTAATTACAAATAAGTTCATAATAAATTATGTTAGTGGTTCTAAAGAAGACATATCATCATTGCCCCCATATCAAATATTGAATTTATGACACCGTCTTTTCAGACACGTACTTATCATTAAGCTCGCTACCACCGGACTAATTTTCCTTAGAAGATTGATTTATTTCTCTATTGTAATGCAATATATACTATACGAGAACATTGACATAGGGAGCAACTGAAATTAAACATGCTGACATATAATTAGTGCTCCAAAATTATATATTTTCCCAAGATATATCATCAAGAACTGATCATTCGTTTCTATATAACGTCCATGATTCCATTAAATGATTTTAATCCTATGTTATACAAGAGAGAGATTGACATGATTAGTTTATCATTATATGCATGTGTGATTAATGTTAATGATGCCAAATTAATATTTCTTCTAACTTAATGCTAATATTAGGCTATACTTCATCTTTTGTAGGAGCCTCAACTGTCGGCGTCAGAGAAATTTGATTCGCTCAAAGCATTTATTAATATATCTTGTAGTGATTTACACTCTCTTCCTTTCTATATCTATATATATATATATATATATATATATATATATATATATATATATATATATATATATATATAGTGTTGGCTATTTTGGTTACTGCTTGATGGTATTGGTATCTCGTTTTGGCTTGTAATATTGTAGTAATAAATAATGACTTGTGATCATGAAAACTTCTGAGCCTGGATAAAGATGAGGAGTATATATATATAGATTGTAATTCCTAGCTATTAAGCTTAAAGAATAAGACCTTTCACTTTTCATGGAAAATGAATAGTATTGATTCTTGTTTCTCCCTATGGACAAGAAAATTCTCATTCCCTTTCTATAAAAATCAAATTGCAAGTACTGTTACCTGATCACTAATAAGAAGAAAAGGGCAATCTCAAAGTTTAATTGTGTGCATGCATTTGTGTATTAATTTGGAAAACCTTAATATTCATTTAAAGAAATAATAATAAATAAATGAAATTAAAGAGCTTAATTAACTATGACTTTCATTGTGGGACAGAAGAATACATGCGCCACTATATGTAATGAAAATAAGCACGTTTTATCTGGCATAAAAACTTGGAATTTTACCAAGTTCAGTATATATAATCAATATAACCTACACACTCAAGAAAAAGCTTACATATATACTCTATCTAGTTCTTAATTAAGGCTGCTAAAATACAAGAAGCCCACTTCAAATGCCATGCATCTTACTTTATGTGGTCCATATATATATATATTGTTCCCTACTCTTCCAAAGGAATATTTTTGTGCCCCATAATTCAAGACAATGTCAAAAAATTAAACTGGCACATTGAGATCATCTAGCTAGCTAATAATTAATCTCTATGTATTTTCATTCATCGCTGGAGGAGCAAGAGTCTCCGGGAGGCAGTGCACCACCGTGCGTAGCAACTGTGGAGGTTCGGCCAGTGGGAGGAGGGACAGTGAGTGAAGTGGTGTAGCCATAAAGACAATACCTTCTCTTGTTCGTCTTCTTCTTCTAAGCCTTCTATCAAGTCCTCCAAGATTTTCTCTAGCTCGGCTTTTTCGTTGATGCTCAACACCGGTGTATCTGTACCATTGCTAGCCCGACATAGTAATGGTAGCCATGATATTAATAACTTTAGTTTTGTCTGCCTTTTTTGCTCTTTCTCATCCCCATCTTCTTTATTGCCTCCGATTTCTTTGGCTTGTTTGAGCAAAAACACTAAAACAATTACATGCATGTTAACAGTCAATTTAGAAGTTCATTTTTAATTTTCTCAAGAAAAACCTTATAAAATTATCTTGGAAAATCCAATGTACTCACTCTTATAGACCGGAGTCCAAATCTGTTGTGACATTTCTGTCTCGTTTTTTATATCATGTTATGTATTATATTAATGACACACTAATTATTTACTTATTTACAGTTAATGGATTACTTGGCATGCAGTAATAATTAATAAATGGAATGGGCAGGAGATGAGACGTGAAACAAATCTTAATATTCCTCTTTTAGGGAGTTTTTGACATCAAATCTTGGAGACGATAAAAAGAATTCATATCCTAAAATCCTTCTCTTTATTTAATTGTCTACTTTCTCAATTATTTCATTTCTGTGTGCTAGGTGTAAAATGAAGGCAAGTCATCTTTTTTTCAAGTACTTTCACTTTCTTTCTTCTCCATTACCCTCTGTAGATGATAACCACAAAGGGCAAAAAAGACATTTAGGGTATGTATCTAAACTACAAGATTATTCACAGAAATTATTAACCACTACCCATCAAATATTAACCTCATCTTCTAGTCAACAATAATGCTAGAAAAAATACATACATACGTACCAATCACAAAGAATATTCTACAATTCTAGCTAGGAGCCAATAATTAATGCAATGCACGTGTGAAATATTATATATGCATACATAAAATAATATTATTATCACATAAAAAAAGTAACATAACGTTCACATACATACATACTACGGGCTCCACATATCAAGCGGGACTCACAATATGTATGTGTGTGTATATAAGCATTATGTGACTCTATTTTATGTGATAGTAGCATTGTTTACTTAAATAATACATACCTGAGACCTTAACTAGAGAACCTTGCAGCCGCGGCTCAGCCGAAAGAGCCAGCCAAGCCAGTTTAGAAGCTGAAGCCCATTTGTGTACAGCCTCCTCAACACTCCCATTCTTGGCAAGCTTCTGAGCAAGCCAAAGCAGCTCAGCCGAAAGCTTCTCAGCCGACTTCCCACTTTTATTCAGCTCTGACTTCCCCAACCGGCTCCACGCAGCCTCCCCATAATACCAAACGGCTCTTAAAACCCGGCTCAGTTTATAATTATAATCACGTTTTGTCCCATCATTAGTATCACCAATATGTACGCCACCGCTACGGTCAACATCTTCATCCATAACGGCGGCTCTAGCTTCAAGCTGACTAAGCGTTCTTGAAAAAGCCGCCGAGAGGGCGGTACAGTTAACCTCTTGGATGATTGGATAGCCCTCCTTGATGTTATCATCAATAAGCTTTTCAGCTAACGAACGTACAGTCTCGTACTTTCGTGAGCTAACAGGAATACCATTCATAATTGACAATAATTGGGAGAGTGCTCGAGCAATGCTGGAGTCGGCCGAATTAAGTTTTTCATCGGCCTTGGGATCAAATTTAAAGGAATAACTGTAGTTGTAATTTTTTTCATGGGAATTAGGGTTCAAGAAAAGAGGGGGTAAAAGTCGAAAGAAGAAAATGAAGAAGGATAGGAGAAGATAACGAATGAATTGGAGGAGTTTGTATTTTTTTCCAAGGTTTAGAAGAGATTTATCAGCATAGATGAATATGGAAGTTAAGAGATTCCTAAGGAGCAATGGAGAAATGGTTGGAGGTGAACCTGCTTCCATCTTAATTTCTCTCGATCGATCGATCGGGTAGGTATAGAAATTAGAATTAGGGTTTGCAAATTAAATACAGGGTGGGGTGGGGTGAATCATGAATGATAGGACAAGTGGATAAGAATTGTGGTTTAGTGAAGGAGGTGGGAATTTGGACCGCTCGCTCACATATAGTATTTTACGTATCAATAAGTCTCGGTAGACATGTTTATTAGACATGAATATTGGATATTTTTAATTATTATTTTTTTATTCAGAATACTCAAAAATATATAATATTTATTCTAACGAAAATTTTATAAATATATATTTTAGGTATAATTTAGATATCGTATCTGAAAACGAGTTGTTCAGTCTGTATAACCTTGTTTTTGTTTATGTATCTAAATTACACCTAAAATACTATAGTTTATAAAAAATTTAGGTATACATTTTTTGAGTCAAGCAAAAAAATAATTTTTAAATATCCAATATTCATGTCCAATAAACATGTCCATGGACTCTTTACGTATACATACAATGGGTGTTGAGCAGCTAGACCAAGACAGTTGTTTCATGGATTGTGCGTGACATAAAATTTCTCTCATTGACAGATCATGTTTTTTTTGTTTTAATTTATGAAATTTATTTATTCCGAAATTCTCAAAATACAATTTTCATGAGATTGTAATTCACTCCTGAAAATTGTAAAAATATAAATATATGAAATTATAAGACTTGTATCGTATCTAATTTTTAGGTACACATAAAAAAAAGAGCTTTTTTAAAAATGAGATATAGTAATAATAGTAGTAATAAACAAAATTGGCTCAAACTACATTTTTTTTTTATTTACTCCATCGTTTCTGGATCGAGTTTATAGAGTGACCGTTCTTATTTTATTTTGATTAGCATTAAAATTTTAAAGTATTTAAGAATACAAAAAAAAATTAATATGTAGACTTGTATATAATTTTGATAGACTGCTCCACTCGTTGACGTCTAGCCTCTTTTTTTTTTGGGTTCGAATATAATGAAGTTAACTTCATAGTAAATTAGTCAATTGACCAATATAATACTGATACGTAGAGAGAAAAATTACCTCGCAGCCTGCGTGCCGATACTGTATTGATCAATCGACACTCCCATTGAATTACAACATTACAATATATTATTATCCTTATTATTAAGGGGGAGGATGGAATAGGATTTGACCCATGCCCAAAGGCATATGCTGGACCAACTTTTTACTCCTTGACCTCTCATTTCAATATATAAATTTCATGAAATACTTTGATTTATTAAGGAAACGAATGCCCTGATCAAGTGTTCTTAGATTTCAACTACTGTCCAATTTTTATTTTTATTTTTATTTTTAAATATGCATCTACCAAACAAGTCAAGTGACCATATTTCTAAAAATGTCTGCTTGTCAATTCAGAAAAGATTAAATGCAGTTGTTTTGAATTTAAGCACAAGAGTTGAGTCGACCAATGACTCTTTGATCAAACTTTTCATTCTACAATACACACTGGTGCCATCTCCGAAACTTCGGGCAGCCAAAACTATTTATATAATCATCAAGCCCCTGAAACTGTAAATAAAAGCTCAAGAATTTAGTCAATTTCATGCAACAAGCCAACAACTGAGTTTAAAAACCAGATTAAGATCCTCCTGCAGTGCAAAAAGCTACAACAGAATTTTTATATATGCCTGCCGCTCTCTAACTTCACAAAGGTTGTACAATAGGTCTGTTACAGATCAATGGTATGCACAAAACTAGTCAATAAAAACTCTTGAAAAAAGGAAGAAAATAAAAAAGAGGCATTAATCGCCCAAATGTTCCCTCTTATCCTTTCTGTTCCTCCTCAAAATCAGACATATGAGGGTAACTCATCTTTTACATTTCAGTGTACCAAAAGACAAGTGATTCCAAGAACAGAAATATTTCCTTCTATTTTGTTTTTTATGCGGGAGGCATGAGATGTGCTTGAATAAAAAGGAAAGAGCAGAGCATCAACTTCTCAGTTTCCCTAGTCTCTTCTCGGCAAGATTGGCAGCCTTATTTTGTGGTTCTAGGACAAGTGCATGCTTGAAGTCTGCAAATACCAAGGGAAGCAATGCTTTCATGACAAGTAAATACACGAATGTGGTATGTTCACTACCTAATAAGATGATGCAAGAGTCACCCTAACAGTGTTAATAACTTTGGAGTTTCAATGTGACCCCCACCACATTCATGTCACGTGTCAGGGTCAAGCGCATGTGATAAGCATATGTGCAGGTGTCGCCATGTATGCATGAATCTATATCTACCAATATTGTAGTTCAAACCATGCAGCATAACTAGCAGAACCAATCATTAATTGTTTTCTATTTTTAGTTTCTCTTTATTTCCCTAGTCTTGCAGGACTACAGTAACAGTTTCCACAGGAATATCAAATTCCGCTAAATATGCAATAATAAGTATCACTTTGTTAGTTTGTTTCAGAGTATATAGCTAACAAGAATTGTATTTAATGAAGTTCACCAAACTATATTTTGACAGGAAAAGTTGGGCTTTATTGGGTTCACCATAAGAAACTTCAAAAATATTTCTCCCTCCGTCCAAATTTACTTGTCCTGATTTCTTTTTTGGTTTGTCCAAATCTATTTGTCCTCTTTCCTTTTTAATACTATTTTTGACCTTATTTTTCCAATAATACCTTCATTTAACTTTTTTTAAAAAATCATTGAAAACAACATGACCTACATTGGAAAAAGTTGCAATATTAACTTTAACATTGAAAGCACAACCACACTCTTCTTTTCCCCTCTCTCTATTTTATTTTTTCAAGAAAGAGTTGAGAGATTAAATAAAACAAAAAATATGATAATAGGGTAATTAAGATGGGTAATTTACAGATTTTTTTTTTCTTAATAGGCATGTATTTTCAAACTAGGACAAGTAAAGTTGGACGAATGGAGTAATAAGTAGACAACAGCTTGCAGACGGACAATAGGGAATTCTAGGTTTTTTCTTGATTTTACAAAGAATATTAATAATCCATGTAATATTACACCATACACAAAATACATTAGCAAAAGGAAAAAGATAAACATATAAGCCACTAAATTAAGAGTATTTTTAGAATTACGATGCTAAAAGGGAATATTTGCAAATGATAGAATACGGCTTCTAAATGAAGATATAGCTCATAATAAGACATGGAATCGATGTGGAAAAGGGGGTCTCACCTTGAAGAGCCTCCTTATTGAAGAGAAGTGATTCTCTAGCTGTTCCTCGCCTTAGATATGCCTTCACATTCTGCATAAAGAAATCAACTATAATAATATTTCTCTACGGCTACGGGCATGCACGCATTTTAGACAACTCTTTTCTGGGCATAGTATATGATGACATATTAATAGGTCAAAGCCGAGGAACCTTTTTTCTTGGCTGCGAGTAAAGAATTTATAGAAAAATATGTGCATAAAAGCCACATTAAATCAGCATAATAGGCCAGCACAATCAAGGATCATGAGTATTATATATAGCTTTCAGGATTCATATGTTTTGCCATTGGAAGATCAGGGATATGAATGATATTCAACATTTTATCAGTGCCTTGATTAGTTGTTCTTTTTCTGGTCTTGCATCAACAACACCAATATACCAGTCCTAGATTTGCTTAAGACTTAAAAAAGTTTGCTCCAATAATTTATTACATAATTCTAGGAGAAAAAGATTTTCAGCATCAACAGTAACTGAGTGATGATAATCTGCTTTTTCTGGTGCAAAAGTTGCACCAACCACACATTGATACTAGTCCTAGATTCCAATATGTTTGAGATCGCTTGCTCCAATCTAAGTTTTGATTACATATAGTAATTAACATAATGTCTTCCAATATTTAAGCAAGATGGGAGAAAATTATCTATTATAAGCATCACATCTCATTGCCATGTTGATGTAGTGTGACGCCCCAACCATCTGCATACATGTGTAGAATGTAGCTATGATATTTAACCTATCTATACCCAAATATTCTAATCAAAGCAACGCTAAAAGACTATACCTTACAAATGGCTTGATGTGATTGTGGCGCTACATAACATCAACATGATGATGTGATGCGGCAGTGGGATAATTTCATGTAAGAGGAAATTATTTCTGCGTTATATGAGCCGAAGTTTGAAAGTAAATACATGGTTTTTTCTCACTTTGTATCTTTTTTTTTATTTTTTTTGGGGGGGGGGAGATTCTGATTTTTACATTTGATTAATTTGCAATCAATTCGATATTTTGAAGCTTTTGCCTTTTTCTTTTCTGCAAGTGTTAACTAACAATTTCACTGTGAGTTGCGAGGAAAACTTATATATAACACCTTTTCTTGATATAATTGCATGTGTCTACATTTTGATGTGAACTAGGTAATGAGAATGAGGCACATATGAGTATAACTATGCTTTTTAACACAATAAAACATTCATAAGCTTGTTGACTAACCTTCGTATCAAGTGATATAGCTTTGCTGCAATCATCCTCAGCTTGCTGAAAGCTGAAAAAAAAATATTATCAGTCAGTAAGAGCAACCTTTGGATATAATGTGAAGAGGCATACCAAGAAATTCTCTGGGAACAAGAAGCGAAAGTATACCATCCTAATTCTAGGTAAGGTACAAGACGATTGTTTGTGAAAGTTGCATTCAACTCATTTAACTTTATAGCTTCAGTATAGTAACTTACAGCTTTATTATACTGTTTTCCCTTATATGCAGCATTCCCCTGCAAAGATATTTGTCCTGGTAAATATCTTGTGCTGACATAATATGTAGCTTTTAAGTGGTCTACAAAGTTCCAGTACAACATTATACAAAATAATGCAGTCAACAGGTTGGTGATCATAAGTTCACAACTCAAAAGTAGCATTTGAACAAATAATGTAAAAGAATCAACTATAAACATCCATCTGAAGACATGCTTCCTATCCGGGTAAGATTGGAATGTATATGAAAATGAAAATAGTAATAATAATTTATGGGTGCATGGTAAGTGCTAACAAATGCATTACTAGGATGAAAAATAAAGTAAAGCCAAAATTAATTTAGTCAAATGATCCAAAAAAAACTAGAAATAAAGCATCGAGTATAACTGGAGATCATCAAGACCTGTTGATAATACTAGATTAGACGTGTTCACATAATATCACACATGGTTTTTTTTATGCAAAATTGCAAATACTCTAGGGTCGGTTGGGAGGAGAGTGATAAGATAAATTAAATTACCAGGAAGCAATGTGCTTGGCATGGAGCACGATTAGCAAATATTAGAGATATAACTTAACTTTTGAGATCAAATACTAAACTTCAAATTGATGTGTATTTATTTAATTTTAGTTGATACAATTATTAAAGTTTTATAGTACATAACAAAAACTATTAATAACAAAATTTATTTCATTATAAACTTTTATGAGTCATACTAATTTTGAACTTTAATATGTCATCCTTTAACCTCAAAAGTCAAATTGTATCTCTAATTTTAGAACGGAAGGAGTATTACAGTTTAAGGTTGATAAGGTTCACAAGCATGTGAAGAAAGCCTCACCAACAAGAGAGAAAAAAAAAATTATATTTAATTAGTAAGTTAATCAACTGCTATTAATATGTACCAGAAAGGGGACAAATCTGTGTACATGTGGGGGCAATAAGTATTCTAAACTTTCAGACTCACGACCCTACCCATGAAGCATTGAACAAGACCACACCCAAGCAAAAAGGTTATGGACCTTATGGTAATGTGTAACACAAAAATTGATACAATATCATAGCTGTCACGACACCAAGGTGGGACGCGACGGTAGTTGGTCGCCAGGACGCCTAGGCAATAAAGCGCCCGCCATGACATTCGTATGGCGACAAGTGGTTAATAATGTGCAAATTATATATTATTTATTTTATTTCAAAAGTATATTGCACAATAAAATTTTATATACACTAAAACCCAAAACATAATAATTAACACTATGAAAAAGTATCCACTCTCCAATCTCTACTCTGTTTATAGTCATAGCTCAAGTAAAGTCATCAACTATGAAGTCATTTTCGTCTCCCTAACGGGCATTACTCTCATTCAAAGGTGTATGATGGGTTAGGTTAAGGTCATGAGTTGAGTTACTTGGGTAATTGAAGGTTATGATGAGTTATGGTAAAAAATGACTTATTTACTTAACTTGGGTCCGCTACCAACGCGTGAGCCTTGGCGGCTAGGAGTCTAAGGCGTTGCCTTGCCCTTCTCCAACGCCAAGACGCCTAGTCGTCGCCATGGCGACGTCTTGACAACTATGTACAATATGCAATAAGCTTTTAAGGAAATAAGGCCAATATGTTCACGCTAGAGAATCACAATGAAGGCTTTAACCTTTTCTTTCAACAAGTCACAAGCATCCATGTTCCCATTCATATCTGGTAATTTTGATGTGTTGGAAACAATGCTAACTTGATCTTGAAGAGATGAATACATGTCCAACACAGTATCAAGAAGAAATTTATCAGCTCCGTGGCTTGCAATAAATGAAACTGAGATTGGAAAATCATTATGCTTTCCTACTGGAACAGTGACCTGAAATATTAGTCAAAGAGTAAAATGCCCATAAAAACGGTGAAGTTCATGACAAGCAAAAGAAAGTATGAAGCTAAAAAACTAGAATTGCAATTACCTGACAGACACCAGACATACTCGCGATGCTCAATAGAGCAAATGCTCTATCATGGAACTCAGAAGACAGACCTTTCTTTGACTTCACTCTTAGTGGAGGATCAGCAACCGTGGGAGTTATTAAGATTCCATCATCCTAGGAGAAATTTAGGGAATGAAGATGGATATATGAAAAAGTGAGACTGAATGACTGATTATATAATACAGCAAAACACATGACAAAGGATCGAGGAAGTAAAGAAAATTGTACGAATATCATTTTTTTTACAAAGTGATAATTTTGGGAATATCGTTTCATTAAGAACGTCATCTCCATGAAACTTCATGATTCCAATGAAATAGCAAAGTGATGCTTTTGGGAATTCCATCAAAATATTGTCATTTTTAGGTTTATATCAAGCCACCATCACGTCACTTAAGATATCTGGCTCTTCAATTTGACAAACCATTTGCCAGGTGCCACAACTGCAAGTTCAATTGCTTCAGTTATTTCATTAACTTTATCTCCATGAAACTTCATGATTCCAATGAAATAGCAAAGTGATGCTTTTGGGGATTCCATCAAAATATTGTCATTTTTAGGTTTATAACAAGCCACCATCACGTCACTTAAGATATCCGACTCTTCAATTTGACAAACCATTTGCCAGGTGCCGCAACTGCACAACTTGAAGTAGACTTTTACTAATATTTGAATGTTATCTCATCTCGTAATAAGAATATCCCCAAAATATTAGGAGATAAAGCTAAAATCTTTTCCACTAGAGGCTAAAATGACCCCGACAAAGAGCAACTTGGATTAAAAACTGTTCTGGACTGTAAATCCAACTCTCAGTCGTCAAGGATTTTGAACTATCACAAGTTTGAAGTTCCCATGGGGTGCAGGTGCTTTCTATTGGGCGTCTTCGCCTGATATACATAAGAGACTGGAGGGGGCAGTTCTCCATTGACGATATTGGGGTGTTTTAAACTTGTTTTGACAGTATTATTTTCATATGGTGGACTACCTGTCTGCCTTTGCATTGTATCCACTTCGTTCTCTAATAAAATATTATTCATTTATCTTTAAAAAATAAATAATAAATAAAACTGAAGTTCCCATCACATTTATTCCAAATATCAAAGAGTATTATGCCCTTTTGTGCAATGGGTTATACAATGCAAGGTACAAATATGTTTGGACACCTCCCCAATGCTACAAATATTTTTAACATATTAATGATAAACATCTCCCATACCCACATCGAATGCACCTTTTAACTGATCCAACTTTATGCTTTCCATTACCTCTCCGCACAGTCCACAATATTTGTGGTTTCTGCATTCTTCTCATCAGTCATCATTTACCTATCTTAGGTACATTACTTATAATTATTTCAGCCTAATCGTACAAACAGCTCTGAAACTATCCAAATTTTATCCCTTTTTTCGATAAACTATCCGTTTTTGAGCCTCTTATATAGTTCAACTGCTTGTATCACATTAATGTGCATCCATTAACTCTAGTTTAAGAATTTTTTATGCTGAAATATACATTATATAACTGCGTGAAGGATATGGATTTTATTTTAATGAGGCCTACAGGTGAAGATAAACCCTGGGACAAAGAATATGAACAACAGTGTCCTTAATCTTCAAGATATATGATTTTTATGACAACATTTTAGCATAACTAGTATTAAGACTATAATATACAACAATTTTTATCACAGTATGAAGAATGCTTGAGAACATTTGAAATAGAAAATGTATGAATTCTTCACAGGTAGTCATACCTTTAAAAGGCTTTGAAGAGCAGCTCGCATTTCAGTTCTGACTTTATATAGAATTTTGATATTCTCATTTGTAGAGTTAACTGCTTCAAGAACACGATCAGATATATCAAGTCCTAACTTGGGTCTAACTGACTTAACCCATTCTTCGTGATTTGTTTTGAATTCATGCCTGAAATACAACAAGAATTTATGCAGGTCAGAATGTAACTGAGGTCTATATTAAGAAGCAATGTCATCATTATACTTCCAAATGCCACGACAAGAAAAAGGGAGAGAAAGACCTAATCTCATGTGCAGTAGAATGAAAGTTAAATTACCATAATGGACAGATGAGGTCAAAAGCTTACTTGACATAGATACCTGACTTAAGATGATATGCTCACCTCTAGGATCAAATCCTCGAATCAGCACTAATGTCTTACTTCTTTCAAGCCGCATAATAACAGTAAAAGATTAAAACTAACACACAAAAAACCCGTAATACCTCAGTAGTGAAAACATCACAGAGTAGAGAGCTTTCAAAGTAGATATCCCATTTTGCAGATTAGTTGATTGTTCACGAAAACCTTTTAGGCTGGGCACATTCAAGAAAATATATTGAGAAAAATTTATGTTTTTGGAAGCTGATCTGCAAAGTGAATGAACAAAAAATATCAACACTGATTGTTAATTTTCTTTTTTTGGCCAGTACAGTATCATTACATTAGGATTTAGAACATTGATGACATCTAGTAGTATCTTCAACCATGAAGATCAGTAAATCAAAAGAACACAAAATGAAATTACTGCAGATAAAATAGTTTAAGCTGCAACTTACAGCCTTTCAAATTTTCAGTTACTCTGGTTACAACAGATACAGTCTTTTGCAGGGGAACTTTAGAAAGTTGAAACAAATCGTCAGCTACAATGAGGCGTCTTGTCCTTCGAGGTTCCACCTGGTTTAACTGAAGCAGAACATGTCCAACACGATGCAAAACAGCAGGGTCGCGTGCAAAGCATCCTGAATGATTGTTTTGTTGTGCACAAACAATCAGAAGATGCAGCAAAGAAACCTCAAAAAAGCGAAAATTCAGAAAAAGAACTTCCTATGATCCAAACCCTTTAAGACACCAAAATAAATAGTTAACAACATTCTAAGAATTGGTTTGATATCAGTTAGTTCAGTTAAGTGAATCGGTCTCACAAATAAACTAACTAGATCCATTACTATAACATTTATAATCTTTTTCAAAGTAATTTGAAGTTAACACTCGATCCTTATTCAAATTATCTTCTTTCATAATTTTTAAAATTCTAGCAAACAATTAATATTTTCTTCAAGTCAAAGAAAAGAGGAAATTAATAAGGGATCATTTAGAAGATTCTGAACTTGTGTATCCAAAGAAACCTCAGTGCTTAAAACAAAGCAATATGATATGGCAAACATGCGAGTCTCAAGATCATTTTGTAGAAAACTAGTATAATACCATCATTACCTACCAACAGTGTCTAAACTTTGTGAATTTGGAAGAACTCCAATAGTAGATACAATGCCATGAGATGGACGAAATCCAAGGACACCACAAAATGATGCCGGGATTCTAACACACCCAATCGTATCCGTACCTACAAAATCATAGGTCAAAGTTTATCAAAAATGCAAACTATTGTCCAAAACCACCAAAGAAACATTAGTATTTACAAACTAATAAGGAAACTTCACTGAAACATTAGCTGGCTACAATGAACGAAAGCAAATTATATGGTTCTATACAGATTATTTCTATTTCTATTTTCTATCTGTTTGACAAGTTTAAATGGATAAGTAACGAAACTGTTGAAGATAGGATGTGGATACATAATAGTATTTCCCTCAAAAACCGTATCCAATTTTACTAAAAGATGTAAAAGAGAGAATAATGTGTGTTTATGTCCAAACAAGCAGATCTGAAATCTCTGTCCCAGATCTTCACATACAAACCGGGAGTTTGAACAAATGTTGTAATCAGCTAAAACTCATTCCAAAAGCAAGGAAATAAAAGATAGAACAAAGTTACATAAATAATATAGCTCTAGCCCCCAGGAAAAAGAATAGAACAAAGAAACTGAACCAAGCAAGGAATCAAATCAAAAATCCAAGCACTAAGGGAGAAATAATTATGTGAATAACATCTCAATTTGATCATCAGTATACTTAGCTTCAAGTTACTATTAGAAATGTAGATGTTAATTTGAATTCAAAAAATTATTAAAATTGGAAACCCATACTAAGAGCAAAGTCGACAAGCTCAGCTGCAACAGCAACAGCAGAACCACTAGACGAACCGCCAGGAATATGAGATGGCATCCGTGGGTTCGTTGGGGTTCCATAATGCACATTCTCTCCGGTAATCCTAAAAAATCATAGTCCAACAAAAACAATCAGATATTCAAACTTTATTGATACGGAGCAAGAAATAGACAGAGGAAATGGGGGGGAGGGGGAAGAGCCAATGAATCTGCAAAGATTGTGAATAATGCATGAGATTTGAAGGTCATAATATTCATTCTAAGCTAACAGTTTATATACCGAAACTTGTTTCTTAATTAGGAGCAAGGATAAAAAAATGGAAGGGAGGGGAAAAGACACTGAATCTTTAAACAATGACAACTAGACCAAATTTCTATAATTCTAAGCTAATAGCTAATAACTTCACTTCTTTGGTTATGCGAAAAAAAATGAACAATCTTTTCAGCTATCCCATATATGTGTGATTGTGTAGCAAAGAAAATTCATTGGATCTAAAGGCCATGTTTCAATAATTCTAATCTAAAAGCCATAACTTCATATAATGAGCCTAAGTTTCTAGGTTAGGACTAAGAGTTAGATAAGGGAAGAAAGAGAAAGAGGCAATGGGTCTTTGAACAATGTAAACAATGCATCATGATCAACAAAGACCAGGCTTCTATAATTCTAAGCTAGTAGTAGTTCATAATTTCATCAATGAAGCTTCATTTCCCTGTGTTAAAATTAATAATAAAAAATCTACAATCTTTTTCTGTAGATAACCCCAAAAGCCAGTTATAAGCTAGTTTCAAATAATTTCATTAGTGAAACTTTTGTGGATTGAAACTTCATTTCTCTGTGTTAAGTGGAAAGCGGAAACAATATACCCAAAAGCCAATTCATCCATGACAGTCTTGCCAACACATGAAGCCCCATTTTTCAACAACGCCGTGACCACCACTGCAGTTTTCCCAGAAGCCTCATGAGTCCTCTTCCAGTCCGGATTCCCAAACCCAGTCACATAATCCTTCACATCAAAACTGCAAACAAAAACCCACAACTATTTTATACATACATATACATGCACGCGGTATATATACATATGAAAAAGATACTAACACGTCTTTGATGGCAAAAGCTAAGCCAGAGAGAGATAATCGAGCTGCCGGAGGAGGGGGCTGAGGAAATGGAAGCAACTCGAAGCGTTCAATGAAAGCACCAAAATCTTCCTTACTAATTAATTTTTTGGCTTTAAGCTTACGCCGTTGAGTTTCGGCCAGAATCACAATACCGGCGACGCCGATTCCGATCACTACCCATACTTTTGGGTTTGAAACATTCAATAATTTCCCACTTAGCTTCGACATATGATCGGTTAATCGGTAAGGACGATTATTGATCAAGGTTTAGTTTCGAGGGAAATATTTGGCAACTCGGCAAATTGGGGTTTTGGTAGGGTTTTAAAGAAAGGGAAAGAGAGAATTTGGAAGGGGTTTTAGAGGAGAGAGAATCTTTTTCAGCATGTTTATGGAAATGTAAGGAATTTAGAGGAGAGAGAATCGCGCTACCGTGCGCTTCTCCTAAATGTAAGGCAATAAGCTTCTAATTTGTAAAAAAAAATGTTCATTGTTTATTTTTAAATATTTTTTCAAATAGTAATTACTTGATTTAATATTAGTAACATATATTTAAAAATATTATATTATTATCAATAAATAAAAATATGACTATGTTTTGAAGAAAAACATTTAACAATCATTTTCTTTTCTTTTTTTTGGACACGACAGACGAGACTTTTAGCAAATTATTTTTTGCAACACCCAATTTTTATTTAAGTCAAATAATCATTTTCCAAAAATAAATAATAATAAATTTGAATTCTATTGACTTGTTACATTTTTAAGTTTTTTTTTATTTCTCAAAACTATACTTTCCCACATAAAAAAAAAGTTATATATGCATATAGATCCCGTCTCGCCTAACATATGGAACCCACAAATATATATATGTATGTGTATAAATGTTATGTAACTTTTTGTTACGTGATAAATCTTTAGCGTATCTGGCATATATTATGACCCTCCCTAATATGCAAGCCCTACAAATATGCATGTGTGTATAAGTATGTAACTATTTTTTATATGATAGTAAGATTATTTATTAACAAATGCTTGTCCATTCAAAACATATAGATACTAGATACTACCCATTTGGTTATTACACAAACATTTTGGACAACAATCCATCCTCAATTTTTTCATCCAAATTACAAGAAATGGAACTATGATTCTACACATCAAATAAATCAAACAATTGCAAACAGCACAACCCCCTAGTAGAAGAAAGAAATTACATATTACAAACAGAAAGAAGCCATCATATTAACCCATTTCAACGTAACCCCGGATCTTTCTGTGATTTTGTAACTTTGTATTGTCCAATGAACTGCATCCCATGCAAAAGAAACCCCCTCTAATGTACATGTAATGCATATAACAGGGAAAAAAAATATTCGCTTGTTTCACCCCTTGAACCGAACAACGATGCAGGAGATATCGTCTTTACTTTCTCTATACAATGCTTCGACTAGTATTTGTTTGGCTGCCTTCTGTGGATTTTTGATCTTTAGCGCAATGTCAACTGCCTCTTGATTAGACATGACCTGGATTAATCACACGTACAAAACTTAGTCTGAGTAGTATCAGATAAATGGTCGTACATGGATAGAAAGGGAAGTTCTTTTATTTTTATTTTTTGTTTCATCTCAACTTTTTTGGGAGAGGGGCCGTGAGGGTTACCTTCCATATACCGTTGCTCGCAAGGATGAGAAGATCTGTATTTGCATCAATATCTTTATTTGTCACATCAGGATCAGAGCGCAGGTGTGATTTCAGGTTCTTGTCTCCGAAAGCATGAGAAACAGCCAACTGACCATTCACTCTTGCAACATCCCCTGATATACGGTGCCATAGAAACTTGTGTCATGATAAATAAAGAAAAGATCCCAATATTAACAACACCAAGCATGTATTGTACAGATACATGCCGGCTACCCCTATGAAGATAACTTGAACATTAAATGGAAAGCACCGAGTAAAAATTTGGAGCTCTCATCTTTGTGCCAACCTTAGAAATGAAATAAAAAAAAATTGTAAAGCACGTCAACAGGGACATAATCCAGGAGCACACAAAATTTGTTCACTGTAATCTAAAATAAAAGCATACTGTCTTTTAGAGAAACATAAGATTCTAGATTATACTGCTTGTATTCAACCCATTCAACTATAATTTAACTACAACATCATACTGAATATAGTGAGACCATAACCCTTGAATATATGGCTTATCAACTTCAGAATGCCCAAATAATTATTGTTGTCAACTTTATTTACACATCTATAATAGAAACTCCAGTTGGCTCTCTAAGATTCTGACACCGAGTTCCCAACTTCAAAACAAAGTCCTAAGTTGAGATGCTAGAATGCAAGTGCAAAAATCACTTAGATCGAGTCATCCTAATGCAATGATTTGTATTGCTAGTAACTATCACGATGAGGGTTTGACTGGAGCTTTAGATCAAACAGAATGCATCTGAGAACAATCCAAGTACAAAACTAAACATGTACAAAATATAAGACGAATGAAGACTGAGAGAGACAGACGTA
Organism: Panax quinquefolius; assembly: GCA_020205615.1. Classification (NCBI taxonomy): domain Eukaryota; kingdom Viridiplantae; phylum Streptophyta; class Magnoliopsida; order Apiales; family Araliaceae; genus Panax; species Panax quinquefolius. The sequence continues at coordinate 117,190,164 of CM035158.1, read as the reverse complement.
GAGAGAATTATATGATGCACAAGATCATTAATGAGTTGACAACGCAAAAGCTTATTTAGAGTCATCTATCAAACTGAGGCAAAGAAGAAGGCCAACAAGGATTTTGTCAAAGTTCAGTTAAGTAAAACTAAGTAGTGGAAGGCTCCGGCGAGGTTAGATTGCTTACGCCTATGTTTTAAACTTTTCCTCTTTGGAAGTGGAGAATAACCAATGGTAAAGAATACGAGTACAGAATGAATACAAGTGAAATAAATAAATAAACAGATCATTTAAATGAGTATTTTGGCCCTTTCGTTGAAACTTCTTATTACTTAACCAAATGCCATACAGCCACTCTTTAAAAAGGCACTATCACAACCAACTTAACTTATCTCCAATAGTAGAATTAATCACATACAACATCTGAAACTAATTTATTGTTTAAAGAACATCCAATAGTGAATCAAAGTACTAAGACTAGAAGCTGTCAATTTTGCATCCATAAAAAGACAATAGTAATTTATATGCAAACTAATAACAATGCCATCAGTGTCGAGCAAAATTACACAAGCGGCACACCACAGCTTGACATGTCCTAGTAATTTAGTTGTGAATTGGGAGTTTTTACACATATACAAGAAGTGTTGTTGAGATTGCTGATGTTATGACAATTTTTTTTATAGGAAAATTTTGGTCCCATGTACGGGGATCAGAACCAATAACCTTCAGATTATTTCTTAAGGCCTCTGCCATTTATCCCAAATTACTAGTGACAATCGAAGTTGAGACCAAAAATCTATAAAACTTAATTAGTGACTTAAAAAGAGGAAAGGACTTTAATCCAAGTAACTATCCAAAGAAATCTATTCAGAGAAGGATTTATAACCTCATTACCCAAATCATACTTTTATTTTTTGCTTTTTAATTGAGCTTTCAAGTCTACGCGAGGTATGAAAAGCTATAACTATACTTAATGGATGGTGAGTAGATATTAACTGGACTAACTTTCAAGGCAAATACTCTATACATTTATTTGCCCAAATTAATTGCAGAATCCCAATTCCCAAGATTTGAATGTATATAGAATTATCAGCATGGGCAAATCTAGAGAAGTGCAAGGGTGGCCACTTGACCACCCTTAAATTTGTAACAACTACAATTAGTAAGGGTACTCTGGAAAAGTGTGACCACTCTTAAAAAAATAGAAATAAAATAACAAGTGGGAAGAAGAGCTTAACAAACGTCCTCAATCCAATTCTACTCAAGAGTCGGTAAATGACGACTTACACCGGAAAAGAGGTATTTGATACCATTGAAAATGAGGCAATTGTAAAAAAAAATAAAAATCAAGAAATTGGACCTCGAAAAATAATTTTGTAATGATTTTAATATATTTTTAATGAACTCTATATTTGGTAAATTATATTAAATATTATTTTTACCAGTCAATTTTTGTTTAATTATCTTTAGTTATAAGAGCGACCACTCTTGATAAAATATTAAAATCCTAAATACGCCACTGAAATTATCAGGATAATGATTAACTATAATAAAGATTAACTATAAGAAATAAACAGGGAAAAGCAGCATAACAGCTGTAGTTGTATAATGAAAATATTTAGAATTACTTTCCAAACAATGACAAAAGAAGGTCAGACGGATTGTCATAGCACCTGGCATGTTTGAGACAAAGCCACCTCTATTTTCAATGCTTCCTCGTTCAGAGTTAGGCTTGTGATCAATACTCATTTGTATTGCTTGGCCTCTCCTTGAAAGAACTGCTCGTGAATCTCCAACATTGGCTACCCAGAGATTTCGACCATTTATAAGAATTGCAGTGACAGCCGTTGACCCACCTCTTCCTAACTCAGGATTGTGGGTAAGAATTGCCTGATCTGTTCTTTCATAGGCTTTAGAAATCGACCTTCTCGGATCAGTCCAAAAATCTTCCTGCAATTATTCAACAACATATGTTCGAAAGATACTCTTTTTTTGGCAGAATATGACAAGGGTATATCTACTCTCGTGATTAGGTTTTTTATCATGAAACTTAACGAAGAATAGAAATCCCCTATTTCCCCGTAGTATCTGAGAACAATTGTCCTTTAAAAATTATATTAAAAGGAATTCTCAAAATTTCCATGTTTAGAAAATTCCATCCAATTAAAGTTAATAAAATAAGATTCTAGAGATTCTTAATTTCTTTTGTTAAGGCTACGCACTATAAGCTATTTGAGAAAAAAAATAAAAATATCAACCATGTTTCGCAAACATCATTATAGATACCACTGAAACAAGAAGTTATACATGAACAAAATATGCTTATTCAGAGAGTGTTAAACACCAAAAAGAGGACATAGTGATCTCAATTGCCACAAGAAATTAGCACAGATAGACTTCCGAGAAAAAAGGTAGCACAGACAGTGTGTATTTATTTCAGAACCAACAACTCACCTCCTTTAGAATATTATGAAACAAATGCTTTTGCAGATAGGCAGGCACACTATCTCCAAGATGCCCATCATAAATAGCAAAAAGTCCAAGCTCGCGTCCCTGGTGTGGAACAAATTTAGCAACATGGTAATCTTCCATGGGATGACTTGCTTTCCCCTTTACTAGGTTGTACCCAAATTTGACAGGCCCATGATGGCCTCTTCCCTTGCCAGCTCCACTTGTGGAATGGCCTCCTGCAGCCTAAAATGAAAGAAGACCTTTACATTTAAATTAATCTGAAAATTTTCTAAACTTATCAAGCGAATATAAAGATACACATTTACATCAAATTAAAAGTCCAGTCCTCGTAAAAGGCCATCTAAAATGAAAATGAGCTCGTCTCAGGAATAGCAATTGTCTTATTTAAACAATGTTCATAAACCTCTCTCAGAACATTTTATATCTTGACTACGCAATTCTGAAAACCAGCCACAAAATCATTAAGTCTAATCTAGATTAAGAAAAACATATTTCTTCTGTCAGAATAAGAAGACACTTAATTCAGAGACACCAAAAGAATCATACTTTTAACTATCCACTTGGGCATAAACTCCATTTTAAGTTTACAATAACATATATTTTACCAAAAAATTTAACTGTATCAATTAAAGCAGCATAAGAGCAAACAACTTTATTAAATCATCAGCCTTTTTGAGAAAGTGGTTAAACAACCATACCACAAAATACATGTAAAACAGATGCTAAACAAATAGAAAAAGTGATGAAAAACAGATAACCAAAAAGAATACCAATATCCTCACCTGAGAACTGAAGCAGCATAAATTATCCATAAATTTCAGCTGCACCTCACCGGCTTATTACTCTATAACCCAACATCTACTATTTTTACCAAAATCTTGAATTTTTACAACCTGTTTAGCAACAGTCAAATTCTGATCATGACCAATTAATCAACAAAAAACAGACCCATCACCCAAAAATCCATTTTGATCCAAAAAAACAAATAAAGCAAATCGGTAGATGGGTATCCAAAATTTTTACTTACCGATCCACCACCTCCCTAATCCTCCAAGAAAATTCAGGAAAAAATAAGATGTACAGTGAACTAAATTTGCAAGCAGCAGGTTGTATCCACTGTAATAATAAAAAAATATATACACACACATGAACAGAGTATAAATTAAGATTGCAGAAATTAACAGAAAGGAATCTATGGTCTGAAGGGCTTGGGGTTTTTTAGGTTCTTGGATTTGCCTGCTGGTTGCAAGGGGGGAGAATGGCTGCCAAAAGGGTTTGGCCTTGGCCTTCACTTATTGACTTTATTGTCGTTTTATTGCTTGTTCTTCTATTTGTTTACACCCATTCAAGAGTTGAGTTGTTACAGCTGTTTCAGATTTTCAAAGTCTAACAAAAGTAAAACTACTATTTTTGGTCAGCCCATCCCTTTTCAGCTGCTGCTTGTCTGACGAATAATGGTGCTATGGCATTATCAACAGTTTTTATTTTTATTAAAATATAGATAGATTTTAAATTAATTTATTAATATTATTCCGAGACTCCAATTATTATTATTATTATTATTATTATTATTATTATTATTATAATTTGAAGCTAAACACTTGGATCTAATTATTTTGAATGATTTTGATCCTATATTAAAATTTAAGGAATTCTTTTAATGTTTTTAAAAAAGAATTATGTATAATGTGTCAAATATAATGTTAGTATACATTATTATTAGGCACCTAATACAATTATGATAATTTATTTGAGAGATGATTCTTAAATTTGATACGCATTATAATTTACTTTTAGGGTTGACAAGTCAATTTAAAGTTTAGAATTTAAAATAATCATTAAATTTTAACTGATATCAATTTATTTTTAATTTTAAAATTTATATTTGAGTTGTCAAACATGTTACTTCTTTCCTTCTAAATATAAGATTAAGTGTAACTTTTTAAAATTAATTTTATATATTTTTAATTTAAAATTAATACGATTAATTTAACTTTTGAATAGTCTAAACTAAAATTATAATGTCTAAAATTTAATTAATTTATATTAATTTTGAATTTGACTTTAAAATATTAATATGAATCTTATATTTTACTCCCGTCCAAGTGGCTTAATTTGACCTTTTCAATCAAATCGACTATTTTTCTAAATATAATATATACATTTTTCTGACAAATATAAGTGGAAAAGCTACAATAATAATAATAATAATAATAATAAATTATGTCAAATTTATTATTACCTATGAAATCTAATTTCATATATTTGAAAATAAAAATAAATATGCTTAATTTTTATTTTAATTTTATTAAATTTATAAGACCCCAACTTATTATAAATAAAATTAAATTTTCTCTATTTATTATTTTGAAATAGTAAGAGTTGATTTGATTAATGTGGTTAGTTATGGGTAAAATGCACAAATATTTCAAATATGCAAGTAGTTATAAAATATTCATTTTATCGGAGAATATTCGTTTGGTCGTGGAATATTCTTACTGTCGAGGAATATTAAATGCTGACGGCAATAGCGAACTTTGTGTGTGTCATAACTGAAAGCGATTGGATGAAGAAAATATGAATATAAGTTGTTTATAAATAACGACGTAGTTATTCACAGATTATCTTGTTAAAATACCCGGTGGTTTAAAACACAAGAAGTACACACGGTATTACACCAATTATTAATTCTTACGTGAAAGCACTACTTAATAATTGTTACGGTGAATTCTTGTTCAATATTTTATTTTATTGATTCAATAATTGCTACGTTTATATTTTATATTATTGTTGTTTCAATAATTGTCACTACACAAAGATTTTTTATTATCGGATCAATAATTCATATTATTTGAATAATATTATTAGATAACATTATTGGCAATGTCTAGAAAGTTACATCAAGGAGAGGTTTGGTCACCTAATCATGCTTGTAGAGTAAGGAGAAATCTTTATTGGAAAGCCCCTCTTTCCTAAAGAACGACTGGTTTATCGAGATTGTGATTACGTAATATTATTTGTGAATAATTAATTATTGATTTATATGATAAAGAAAATATTCATTTTATGTGGATATAGATGGAGAAAATTTTTAATGTGACAATTGTTGAAAATTGATATTTTATCTTTTTCGATAAAATAATTCATTTAATTCATATTATTATATTTAACAATATAATAATGGTGATATTTTTGCAATGAATGTGGGATATATGAATAAATGAGGAAGAGTATTTTTGTTACAAAAAAATGTTTAAAATATGTTAAACATGTTTGTGGGCCCCACTTTGTGACCGAAATTGGATTATAGCCCGTAAAATCGTCCATTTGTGAATTTCGGTCAACTTCTGCTTGGAATTTGGAAAAACTTAAACTTACAAAGTTGTAAAGAATGGAATTTCCTATGGAAAGAACATGTGGCTCGAATTTTTCTAATAAAAGGGCTATTTATTAAGAATTATTGAAGTTCCAAAGTTCTAGAATAATTGATTTTTAGAAGTTTTAAATATGTTTATTAAGAAAAACGTTTTTTGGGCTACACTAACATGTGCAAAATGAGTTGAGATCAGTTGTCTAAGGTGGGCTTGAATTTTGTTAATTATATTAATATTATATTAAATTTTTTGCTTTGGTGTTTCTAGCGTTTTCCTATAAATAGGGTCTTGGGTTAGAATTGAAAATTACACCGTGAAGTTTTCTCTCTTCTTCTCTCTCTATATTATCGAGCGTATTCTTGTGAGTATTTTGATACTTTGAGTGTTCTTTATCAAGTCTGAGTTCCCTTCAAAGACTTATATCCTAGTATTTTTAAATTAAAAGTATAGTCTTTTTAAGGTAAGGGATATTATTTTTTAAAAAAAATGATATTATTTCTTCTAATATTATTATGTCGGAATAATGGTAAGATTTTTCTTGTGAAATTCTTGTCTTTTAGTGCTTGGAGTTCTTATTCACGTATCGACCTTTATTCACGATATCTGTGACTATTCACGAAAAAAATTAAATTTTCGTATTTTGTCCAAAATATCTATTATGGATACTAGCTTTAATTGTATCCATGTTTTGATCATTCTTGAATTTTACTTCACTATGATTATTTATGAAGTATTTTTGAACTCGGATTGTTTAAAGTACGAATCCATAATACTTGTTCTTTTGTTTCACTGGATTCGTTTTCTTTAAAATATTTTTCATCATCCTCAGTCCTAAATGATGGTATTACTGAATATTTTTGGCCTGTAGTGCAAAGATGGTTGATTTTCTTATGAATATCTTTGTAAGACCCCGAAATTTTTTAAATAAAAAGGAATTTCCTTTATTTATTATTTTGAAATAGTAGAGGTGGATTTGATTAATGTGGTTAGTTATGGGTAAAATCTTGAATATTTCAAAATAAGCAAGTGGTTATAAAATATTCATTATTGTTGGGAATATTTGTTTGGTCGTGGAATATTAAATCTTTGTCGGGGAATATTAAATGCGACGACAAGCGACCGATGTGTATGTAGGGCCCATAACGAAAAGCGATTGGATGAGGAAAGCACGACGAATATAAGTTGGTTAAAAATAACTTGCGTAGTTATTCTGAATTAAGATTGTTGGAATACCGGTGGTTAAAATACGATGTCTGGCGTGGTTGCACAAAGATGGCACACGGTATTACGCGATATTGTTGAATTATTGATCCTTACGTGAAGGCCTTTACTTCGATAATTTTCACGGTGATTCTTTATTCAATATTTTATTTTATTGATTCAATAATTCTTTGCGTTGATATTTTATATTATTGTTGTTCAATAATTGTCACTTTGCATTATCTCCATTATCGGATCAATAATTCATATTATTTAAATAATATTATTAGATAGCATTATTAGCGATGTCTAGAAAGTTACATCGAGGAGAGGTTTGGTCACCTAATTGCGGCCGCCGATGAGGAGAAATCCTTATTGGAAAGCCCCTCTTTCTCAGGAGCGGCTGGTTGTCATAATTGTGATTCTGTAATATTATTTGTGAATAATTAATTATTGATTCATATGATAAAGAAATATTTATTTTATATAGATATAAATGATGGATTTATTTATGTAGTTATAAATGAAGAAATTAGTGTTGAGGTGTTTTATCAGTATTTTATCGGATTGGAGGTATTAAAAATCAAATCGGGGTTTTGAGATATATTATGGGGTTATAATTTTTAATCCAATAGTTGGATTGTGGTAATTTGTGGGTATGTTATACATACATAAGTTGAGTATATGTCCACAAATTTTGAACCGTTAAAAATGCATGAATGATTTGTTATGAATTTTAAGAGGTGTCTGATTCGGAAATTAGGTTTATAATTGATTTTGGTGGAAAATTCTAGAATTGAGTGGGCCCCACTTGTGGTTGGTGAAGAAATGTCTTTGAATTTTATTTCAAATGTGGTGGGTGGCAATAGTAGCGAGTAAAAGCCATCGAGTTCTTGGTCAAGTCTGCTAAAATTTTCCTATAAATAGAAATTTAAGTTAAATTGAAAAATCACACCGAAACATAAGCTTTCTCTTTTCTCTCTATATTATTGAGCGTATTTTGTGAGTATTCGGATACTTTGAGAGTTCTTTGCTTGATCTGAGTTTCATTCAATCATCACTTGACCTTTCATTCAAAAATCTTGATTCTTTGAGGTAAGGGAAGTTATTTTCTTCTCGAATGATATTATTTCTTGAATATCATTATCTTTGAAATATTGGTTGGTACTTTTTATCAAATTTGGAACTTTTTCATATCGGAGTTACTATTCATGAGTTTACTATTCACGAGTTACTATTCATGAGTTACTATTCACGATTCTTATTCACAATCTTATTATTCATGAAGCGTGAAAATGTTTTTGTGGAATTTCTATCTTTTGGTGTCGAGATTCTTATTCACGATATCTGGACTTTATTCACGTATCTGACACTATTCACGTATCGACACTATTCACCGAAAAATAAAATTTCTTCTTTTCGTCCAAAACATCTATTCTGGATACTAGCTCTGATTGTATCCATGTTTTGATCATTCTTGAATTTTACACCACTATGATTATTTTGAGGTATTTTTGAACATGGATAAAACAAAGTACGAATCCTTAATCCTTAATCCTTGTCATTTTGTTTCACTTTGGATTCGTTTCTTTAAAAATATTTTCATCATCCTCGGTCTTAAATGATGATATTATTGAATATCTTTGGCACAGAGTGCAAGATGAATGATTTCTGAAGAATATCTTTGGCACGTAGTACAAAGATGAGCAGTGTTGAGATGAACATGATGGTGATTAATATCTTTGGCTCAGTAGTGCAAAGATGAGCAGTGTTTAAATGAACATGACCAATGATGAATATCTTTGGCACAGAAGTGCAAAGATGAATATTTGATTCAGGATGTTTATGGATTGATGTTACGGGGATAAAAGATGAGGCGATGAACTTTTAAATTCATACATAGAAGATAGTAGTTTGCATTCTCTACTTAACTCTTCTAATGAATTATTATTTCATTGCGAATATTGATTTAAAATTTGTTGTCTATTGTATTCTATTAGATTTTCCTGTTGAAGACTAACGATAATTTGTTGTATATTATCTTAGTCATAATATTCTTTCTTGAGCTAGTTGAGCTCACCTTTTCCTTTTGTTCCATTCTTCTCGGGGCGGCGAGAATATAAGCAGTGCAGTCGGGTATGGAATGAAGGTTTTAGAAAGGATTGTTTAGTAGTCCTCACCATTTTTGTAAAATAATGTATCAATAAATGTGATGAGGATTTATTTGAGTATAGATATTGTCTAGAAGATAATATTTGTATTCAAACTCACGATTTCTTGTTGTAATAATAAAGTTGTAGTTGTTTCTGTACCATGTTTTGACAACTCAGAATGGGTGATGTATACCTATTTTGGGGGCGTCACAATCTTTGGCCCGTAGTGCAAAGATGTACAGGTGTTGAGATGAACATGACCGACTGATGAATATCTTTGGTGTGACGCCCCCAAAATAGTTATACATCACCCATCTTGAGTCGCCAAATACATGGTACTAAATTCAAATACAACTTGATTATACAACGATCGATGTAAATCTGACAAAATACATGTTGTGAATTTTAATACAAATATTGTCATCTAGATAATATCCACACTCAATTTAGTCCTCATTACATTTATTATCACACTATTTAACGAATAGTGAGGACTACTAAGACACCATCTCGGACCATCACTCCGCTTCTCCGACTAGTCCTTTCCACGTTCTCATTTCAAGAAAGCGATGAAAGAAAGGGTGAGCTCAACTAGCCCAAAAATATTATGACTAAGATAATCTTGAAATAAATTATCATTAGTCCTCAACAAAGTGTTAAACCGATAAAATACAATAGACATCAAGTTTAACTATGAATGAACATGCAATCCATTAAAAGAGTCAAGTAGAGAATAAAATCTACTATCTTTTATAATTTAAAAGGTTTTTCATCACTTTTATCATTTGAGACCCGACTTAAAAAATAATCCACATCATCCCTACACTACTTCCAAGGATATTCATTAGGGCCCACGACCACAATTATCCATGCACCGGGCCAGGATATTTGTGTATTCATCAATAATCACGATGATCATGCCAACAACTGTCCATCAATGCACTTCGGGCCAATGAGGACTTTTACTACATCATTTGTAATATTACAGTCATGATTACACCGAATAATCCCTGGTCATAATCATACCAAGTCCATCTATGCACTACAGGCCACAGATAACTTTCAAAAATAATATAAACATGAGGATAATGACAATGATATAAGAATTCAATAAAACAAGTTCAGGAATTAATTTATTCATGAACTAATAACGTCCAAATTGTCAACATGATACTTCTTTGTAAAGTAAAATTCAAGAATGCTCAGAAGAATATTTCCATGAAAAGATACTGAATGAAGCGCAAATATCAAAAATATTCCACTAATTTCATGGAGTGTAGAACTCAAAACTTTAATCAACTGAGAATAATAAAGAATGGAATAACAAAAGAAATCACCATGCATGCGGTACTTCGCATACACAGGTTATTCCAACAAAATAATAAATAACGGAATCGGTCGGTAATAATACACCGAAGCGGATATATTCAATAGAATAATAAAGAATGGAATACAACATAAATCACCATGCATGCGGTTTCTTGACATGGCGAGTTATTCCAACAAAATACTAAATGACGGAATCGAATCAAATTGAAATTCACACCAACAGATGTTCCAATGAGAATAATAAAAAGATTTTACCCGGTCCGTGTCAATCAGCGCATGACAGGATATTCCAATGAATAATAAAGAATGGAATACAAAAGAATTTCACCAAGTATAAGGTAGCTCAGCGTATCTGAGTTATTCCAATGAAATAATAAAGATGGAATAATAGAAGTTCTCTTCATGAATACAAAAGAAATAATACCCACTACCGTAAAAAGAAACTTGATATTGGAGTAGTGAAGTAGCGAATACTTTTCTTCTTTCTCTCTATATAGTTTCTCTCTAGAGTTTACTGTGGCGCCCCAAAATTAGGTATACATCACCCATCTTGGGTTCGCCACTTACATGGTACGTAATTTAAAAACAACTTATTAACATAACTGCCGTATATAATACGACATAAACCGTGAGTTTAAATACAAATATCGCCTACTAGATATTATACAAACTCAAATAAAAAGTCCTCATTACAATTATTATCACACTATTTTACGTATAGTGAGGACTACTAATGCTATCTTCAGACCATCACTGCTTCCCAGACTCGTCCCATTATATTATCATTTCAAAGAGAACAAAGAAAGAAAAAGGGTGAGCTCAACTAGCCCAAAGAAGAAATATTATGACTAAGATAATGCGAATAAATTATCAATAGTCTTGATAATGTTAAACCGATAAAATACAATGTACAACCGGTTTAATCAGTAGCGAATACTGTGATCCATTAAAAGAGTCAAGTAGAAAATAAAGTCTACTATCTTTTAGGTTTTAAAAGGTTTTTCATCATCATTTATAGTGAGACTCACTTTTAATAAATATTTCACATCATCGAATCACCCCCACTTTTACTACCAAGGATATTCTTTAAGTATCACGACCACAATTATTCATGCACTACTACGCCAAGAAGAATATTTGTGTATTCATTAATGGTCATGATCATGCCAACAATCATCCATCAATGCACTACTACGGCCAATCGAGGATTTTTATCACATCATTTGTAACATTACTACTACGTGACATACACAATAATAATCTCTCGTCATAATCATACCAAGTCCATCTATGCACTACATGTGCCATGATGACTTTCAAAAAATATAAACATGAGGATGATGACAATGATATAAGAATTCAATAAAACAAGTTCAAGAATTATTTTATCCAGAATTATTAACGTCCAAATTGTCAACATGATCTTTGTTTTGTAGAGTAAAATTCAAGAATGATCGTAAGAATATTTCCATGAAAAGATCTTTGGATGAAACGCAAATATCAAAGATATTCTACTAATTTCATGGAGTATAGAAGTCAAAGTTTTAACCAACCGGGTATAATAAAGAATGGAATAACAAAAGAAATCACCATGCATGCGATAGATCGCATGCATGAGTTATTCCAATGTAATAATAAATAACGGAACCAGTCGTGAAATTCACACCAAGTGTGATGTTCCAACAAAATAATAAAGATGGAACCAGATCCGAATTGTAAAAACACATGAGATAAGATATTCCAATGAGAATAATAAAGAACGGAACCGGTCCTGTAAAACACACATGCAGTCGAAAACACACATGCATGGATGTTCCAATGTAATAATAGAAGAATGTCACCAAGTATAGGGTAAACCACTTATACAAAATTATTCCAATGTAATAATAATAATAAGCAATGGAATAACAACAGCTTCTCTTCATGAATAAGAAAGAATAACACCCTTACATTTGGTAGGAGATTGAATATCGCAAAGAAGGTAAGAATAAAAATACTCTTCTTCTTTCTCTCTTATTCTCTATACTTTCTCTCTATAGCTTGAATGAATTCAGTGAAAAATAATGAAGCCCTAGGCCTCTATTTATAGAAGATTTCTAGCTTAACCACTTTTCTTAGTGTGAAAAGGCAAGTGGCTTGACGAATTGGTTTGGCGCTTTGTAATGTGAAACGACAAGTGGTTCGGCCTTTGTAATGTGAAAACGACAAGTGGTTCGATCGTCTGGTAAAGGTAATTACTATTAACGAAGGTAAATACTATTGACGAAGGTAAATACTATTCACAAGGGTAATTACTATTGATGAAGGTAATTACTATTGATTTAAGGTAAATACTATTCACAAGGGTAATTACTTATCGACGTGAAGGTAATTACTATCGATGAAGGTAAATACTATTCATTCAGAGGGTAATTACTATCTATTGACGAAGGTAATTACTTATTGACGAAAGGTAAATACTATCGATTTAAGAGACTCTTTAGATGATGACATATGAGCCCCCCATAAAATAATCAAACTTACCACAAATCATTTTTTTTCATCAACACATATTTAATCTTTCAACAATTATTAATCATTTATAACTCATCGTCTCAATTATTGATTTAATACTATAACATATTATCTGATGATAATCTTGTGACAATAATTGAATCAATAATATAAGAGATATGATGCGGCATTATCAGTAGTAATAATAATTGAGCATAGGTGAAAGTGACTTCTCACGTAAGCATCAATAATCAATACTGGTGTGCTACTACTAACAACACGCCAGACATCGCATTTTTTTACCACCGGGTAGTTCAACAGTTTTAACGGTAACACCTCCGTAGTTATTTTTATAAAATATTTTTGTCATTTTCTCAATCAATCCGAAATAATTACATTGTGGGGTCCACCAATGATTGAGCCATTGTATTTAATATTCCCTAACAAAAGAATATTCCCCACCAAACGAATATTTTATAACAACTTGCATACTTTGCAAAATTTATAAATATTACCCACAACTATAACATTATATCAAATTTATTCCATAATATTCAAAAATAATATTTATAGAAAATTCATCTTTATTTATAAAAGTCAGGTCTTACAACCTCCCTTCTTATGAAATTTCGCCCTCGAAATTAGGGGTACGTGACTGGTATGTCAAGAGGTAAGGATACCTTGATTTCATTTCGATTCTAACTCCCAAGTCATTTCCTCAACATCGTGGTTCCTCCACAAAACTTCGACTTGAGGTATAACCTCGAGCGTAGAATATGTTCCTTCTTATCCAAAATTTGAACAGAACCTCTTCATACGCCAAATCTTCCGCTATTTCGTCCTGCTTCTAACTCAATAATATGGTTCGGGTCTTTCACATATTTACGTAACATAGATATGTGAAAACGCGTTATGAACACGAGACATATTCACAGAAAGCGAGTCTATAGGCCACGCCCTACTCGATCGAGGATTAAAATGGACCAGATGAATCGAGGGTTAAGTTTTCTCTCTTTCCAAATCTTGTAACTCCTTTCCATGGAGCAACTCTTAACAACACACGATCTCCTATATCAATTCCACGTCCTTTCGATGAAGATCAAGATAACTCTTTTTGTCGATTTTGTGAGGTTTTTATACGTTGTTTGATCGTTTGAATCTTTTCCGTAGTCATACGTACCAACTCCGGTCCCAACAACGTTGCTTCACCCACCTCATCCCAGCATACTGGAGAACGACACTTTCTTCCATACAACGCTTTGAATGGAGCCATGCCAATACTTGTTTGATAACTGTTGTTGTAGGAAAACTCCACCAATGGTAAGAACTTGTCCCAACTCCCTTGAAATCAAGGACACAGAGTCTTAATAGATCTTCAAGAGTTTGAATAGTCCTCTCCCGATCGTCCGTCTGGCTCCGAGGATGATATGCCGAAAGCTAAATCGTAAGTCCGCGCCCATAGCTTTTTGCAAACTAACCCAAAATCGTGAAGTGAATCTTGGGTCTCGATCGTAAACTATGGATACCGCAGATACCATGCGCCTTTTACAATCTCGCTTATGTACATACGAGCAAGACGTTCAAGTGTATAAGTTTCTCGATTCGGTAAGAAATGAGCGACTTGGTCAACCTATCAACAATGATCCAAATCGCATCAATGCCTTGAGAAACCTTAGGAAGACCGAGAATCGAAATCCATGGTAATGTGCTCCCACTTCCATTCGGAATTTCAAGTGGTTGCAATGGACCTTTTGGTACTTGATGCTCCGCTTAACTCGCTGACAAGTTAGACACCTTGAGATAAACAAATATTATCTCTCTCTTCATATCGCTTCCACCAAAATGTATTTATTTAATATCATGATACATTTTGGTACTCCTGTGATGGATTGCAAATGGTGTGTCAGTGTGCCTCCATCATGATATTATACTTTAAATCGTGGTCGTTAGAACACAAAAGTCCGGAGTTGACTCAAGTATTCCTTCTTCATCGATTCTTGCTTCCAGATATAGCACCTTCTCAGACTTTTTTCCTCATAACATCACCTCAATGTCCAGTGTCAGAGCTTGAGCAACTTTTAACTTTATCAATTAAAGTCTGGTTCTACTCAGATATACTCGCTATCATCACACGCGTCCCCTCGAGTCTTTAATTCTATCTCCATCCTTTGCAAGTCACACAAAATGGGCTCTTTGCGTTGACAATATCGCACTCAGATTTGCAGTATATGATTTTCTACTCAATGCGCACCTACCACGCTCGCTTTTTTCCAGATGGTATTGATGGTATGATCATAATCTTTCAATGAGCCAAGCCAACGTCATTGTCGCATGTTGAGTTCCTTTTGAGTGAAGAAATATTTGAGGCTTTTATGATCCGTAAAGATCTCCACTTTCTCCCCATACAAGTAATGCCTCCAAATTTTAAGTGCAAAGATAACAAATGCTAACTCTAGATCATGAGTAGGATAATTCCTCTCATATTCTTTGAGTTGTCGCGAGGCATAAAGCTATAACTTTTCCATGTTGCATGAGAACACATCCCAACCCTTTGCCTCAAGCATCACCAGTAGATGACAAATCCTCCGAGCCGATGGTGGTATTGTCGAACAAAATAAATAAGTCTCCTCTTGAGTTCTTGAAAACTCTTCTCACATTCTTCGCTCCAACCGAACTTTGTATCTTTCGAGTCACCGAAGTCAATGGAATAGCGATTCGAGAAAATCCTTCCACGAATCTCCGATAATAACCAAATTAAACCGAGAAAGCTACGACTTCTATCCATCGATTTAGGTTGTTCCCGACCTGAATAGCTTCAATCTTTCTTTCAATCAACAGATATTCCATGACTTGATACCACGTGCCCAAGGAATGCTACTTCTTCGCCGTAACTCGCATTTCTTCAACTCGCATAAAGCTTATATTCACGAAGCTTTTGGAGTGTCGCCCTCAAGTGTTGCTCATGATCTTCACGCTTTTGGAATAAATAAGGATGTCATCAATAAAGACGACCACAAAGTGATCTAAATATTCCTTGAATACTCGGGCTCATCATATCCATGAAGGCAAAGAGGAGCATTAGTCAATCCAAAGGACATGACTAGGAATTCATAATGCCCGTCTGAGTTCCGAAAAGCCGCCTTTGGAATGTCACGGCTTTCTAATCTTCAATTGGTGATATCCTAACGAAGATCAATCTTTGAAAAGAATTTGGCTCCTTGCAATCGGGTCAAACAGTCATCAATACGTGGCAATGGATACCTATTTTTGATGGTGACGTGATTCAACTCCCGATAATCAATACAAAGTCGCATACTCCCATCTTTCTTCTTCACGAATAGTAACAGAGCACCCCAAGGAGAAGTACTAGACGAATAAAGCCAATGTCTAACAATTCCTGCAGTTGGGTCTTTAACTCCTCGAAGTTCAATAGAGCCATTCGATATGGGGCTTTGGAAATAGGTTTTGTCTGGGTTCAAGGTCGATACAAAATTCAATTTCACGCCTGGGGTAGGCCAGAAAGTTCTTCGAGAATACGTCAGAAATTTATTAACAATAGGAATATCGCTTAAAACCGACGATTTTTATTTAAATCAGACATGAGCTAAGAAAGCTTGACATCCGCTTTTCAATAAACGAATAGCTTTATGGCTTGAGATGACCGTGATTGATTTTAATGGTTTGGTCGTTTGAATTCGATAATAGGTTGATTAGGAATATGAAAGCTAACAACCTTACGAAAATAATCAATTTTTGCATGATAAGTAGTTAACCAATCAATCCTCTAGAATCACGCTAAAATGCAAGTATTTTTAATGAAATAAGATCGATGTGTAATGTGAGGGTACCGATTTGAACCAAACAAGACTTATAAATAGTGGATGTAATGAAGGTTTCTCCCAACGGAGTTTCCACAGATAAGTCAAAGTCTAATTTCTCCTGAGTCAAATTTAATCGATGAGCGCAAGTAGGAGAAATAAAAGAATGGGTAGAACCCAGATCAAATAAAGTATAGACTTCATTAGAGTTTATGATAAGCTTACCCGTGATGACCTCATCTCGGTTCCTTGCTTTTGGGAGGTCACAACAAATGCTCTCCTCAGACTACTGGGTTTTGAATTTTCCGGGATGGCCTTTGGTGCCTCCATCCTAGTTGAATTTGTCTTGATGAAACGACAAAATCGAGCTAAGTGACCTTCTCTTCCACAATTATAACACGCTTTGACTAAGCATGACGCATTTGGATCGATGTGTCCCTCTCCTCCGCATTTGAAGCATACGATAGTGGTCTTTCTCCTTCCTTAACAATGGGTCTTTGGTCGACGTCGCTCTTCCATCATTGTTGAATCTCCTTTTCTTGAAATGTCCATTCTTATTGTTTTGGCCCGATTACCACCGGGTGGTTACCATATCCGCCCGTTGATTCCTCCACGCTTGTCGTCACCGCTCGATGACTACTCATTGGTATTATAATTTTGCCACGCGCTTCTTTTTAGTTGCGTTGACTCATTATCGCGCCCACTAATCGAGCCCTATTTACAACATCCTGAATACAAACACGCTTTATGAAATATAAGATGTTGACGATATCTCCTGCTTCAAACCTCTTAAAACATTCGCGCCATTCTCTCTTCATTATCCACCAAGTGGGACGAAACCGTGATAACTCCGCAAATTTTGCCTCGTATCATGACACTATGCCATATTGTTTTGTTCCAACTTGATAAACTCCACCTCCTTCATGTGGCGAATACTTTCGTGAAAGTATTTGTCGTTGAATGCCTCCCGAACTTCTCCCAAGATATCTTCAAGACAAACCGGTTGAGTACGCTTTACCGATTCCCACCCAAGAATCCGCCTCTCCCAAGAACATAAAGGCGTAGAAGGGAACCTTTTGCTCCTCGGAGCATCCCAAGACATCAAATATCTTGGTAATCTGCTTTATCCATGCTTCCGCCAAGTGGTTTTGCTCTCCTTAAACTCCGGTGGTCCCAGCTCCTTAAATTGTTTAATGCAAGACCGCCGAGAGAGTTTTCCGTGTTTCCACCCCACGCTTTTGACAGAGTCGCTCTCGCTCATTGCCGTTGATAAATCAGCATAAAGCCTCCTAACATTTGATCATTCATCATTTGGTCGTTGTTGTTGTTTCAGATGAGGATTGTCGCCTTCCTCGATGCATTATTATCCTCGATTATTGATATGTGGTGAATCAACAATCGCAAGGCTCCATTGCTATTCTCAACATTCTCGATGTCATTTTCAGACATCGCCACAAAACAAAAGGTTAATTGACATGTAACAAATTATCCCTATCTTCCGACCAACCAATAAAATATCACATAAACTTAGTAGGTCATACTAGCGAAGGTATTCCCCGCCTCTCCTCCTAGTACTATTCTCACATCTTAGCCAGGATCATATCCTAAGCTCGATACTAACCGTGACGCCCCCAAAATTAGGTATACATCACCCATCTTGGGTCGCCACTTACATGGTATGTAATTTAAATACAACTTATTAACATAACTGCTGCTGTACAATACGATATAAAAATCGTGAGTTTAAATACAAATATCGTCTACTAGATATTATACAAACTCAAAAAAAAGTCCTCATTACAATTATTATCACACTATTTTACGTAATAGTGAGGACTACTAATGCTATCTTCGTGACCATCACTGCTTCCCGACTCGTCCCCAAATTATATTCTCATTTCAAAGAGAATAAAGGAAAGAAAGGGTGAGCTCAACTAGCCCAAGAAGAAATATTATGACTAAGATAATGCGTAATAAATTATCAATAGTCTTCAATAATGTTAAACCGATAAAATACAATAGATAACAAGTTTAATCATAGCGGTGAATACGCAATCCATTAAAAGAGTCAAGTAGAAAATAAAGTCTACTATCTTTTAGGTTTTAAAAGGTTTTTCATCATCAAGTATAGCCGAGACTCAACTTTAATAAATATTCCACATCATCGAATCACCCCGCACTACTACCAAGGATATTCTTTAGTATCACGACCACAATTATTCATGCACTACGCCCAAGAATATTTGTGTATTCATTAATGGTCATGATCATGCCAACAATCGCCCATCAATGCACTACTACCAATCGAGGATTTTTATCACATCATTTGTAACATTACTACCATGATTACAATCGAATAATCTCTCGTCATAATCATACCAAGTCCATCTATGCACTATGTGCCATGTATTTACTTTCAAAAAATATAAACATGAGGATGATGACAATGATATAAGAATTCAATAAAACAAGTTCAAGAATTATTTTATCCAGAATTATTAACGCCCAAATTATCAACACGATATCGCTTTTGTAGAGTAAAATTCAAGAATGATCGTAAGAATATTTCCATGAAAAGATATCGATGAAACGCAAATATCAAGGATATTCTACTAATTTCATGGAGTATAGAAGTCAAAGTTTTAACCAACCGGGTATAAATAAAGAATGGAATAACAAAAGAAATCACCATGCATGCGATAGATCAAGATGCATGTGTTATTCCAATGTAATAATAAATAACGGAACCGTGTCGTGAAATTCACAATGATGTGATGTTCCAATGTAATAATAAAGATGGAACCATCCTGTAAAACACACGTATAGATATTCCAATGTAATAATAAAGATTTTAACCAGTCCCGTAAAACACATGCATGTGATGTTCCAATGTAATAATAAAAAGATTTTAACCAGTCCGTAAAAACACACGCATGTGATGTTCCAAATGTAATAATAAAGATTTTAACCAGTCACCAAAACATAGTGATAAACCAATGTAATAATAAGA
The DNA here is from genome assembly GCA_020205615.1 of Panax quinquefolius. NCBI lineage: Eukaryota > Viridiplantae > Streptophyta > Magnoliopsida > Apiales > Araliaceae > Panax > Panax quinquefolius. Next base: position 117,170,336 of record CM035158.1, on the reverse strand, counting down.
ATGTCACCAAGTTATTCCAATGTAAAAGTATTCCAATGTAATAATAAGCAATGGAATAACAATGCTTCTTCATGAATAAGAAAGAATAACACCCTTACATTTGGTAGAGATTGAATATCGCAAAGAAGTAGTAATAAAAATACTCTTCTTCTTTCTCTCTTATTCTCTCTATACTTTCTCTCTCTATAGCTTGAATGAATTCGTGAAAAAAATAATGAAGCCCTCAGCCCTCTATTTATAGAAGATTTCTAGCTTAAAGACCGCCGCCGTGAAAAGGCAAGGCTCGACGACTTATCGGTCGACGACCATGAATGTGAAAACGAAAAGTGGTTCGACGCCTCAGAATGTGAAACGACAAGTGGTTCGGACGTCTGTAAAGGTAATTACTATTAACGGTTGGTAATACTATCGATTAACAAAGGTAAATACTATTCACAAGGGTAATTACTATCGATAAAGGTTACGGTAAGGTAATTACTATTCGACGAAGGTAAATACTATTCACAAAGGGTAATTACTATTGTAAATACGAAGGTAATTACTATCGACGGTAGGTAAATACTATTCACAAGGTAATTACTATCGACGAAGGTAATTACTATTTCGACAAGGTAAATACTATCGATTTAAGAGACTTTAGATGATGACATACGAGCCCCCATAAAATAATCAAACTTACCACAAATCATTTTTTTTTTTCATCAACACATATTTAATCTTTCAACAATTATTAATCATTTATAACTTGTCATCGCCTCAATTATTGATTTAATACTATAACATATTATATGTATGATATATCGTGACAATAATTGAATCAATAATATAAGAGATATGATGCAAAGAATTATCGTAGTAATAATTGAGCATAAATGAAAGTGACTTCTCACGTAAGCATCAATAATCAATACCGCGTGCTACTACGCAACTACGCCAGACATCGCATTTCTTTTACCACCGGGTAGTTCAACAGCTTTTAATCTGTAATACCTCCGCCAATTATTTTTATAAAATATTTTTTGTCATTTTCAAATCCGACAATAATTTCATTGTGGGGTCCACCAATGATTGAGCCATCATCAGTATTTAATATTCCCTAACAAAAAATAATATTCCCCACCAAACGAATATTTTATAACAACTTGCATACTTTGCAAAATTTATAAATATTACCCACAACTATAACATTATATCAAATTTATTCCATAATATTCAAAAAATAATATTTATAGAAAAATTCATCTTTATTTATAAAAGTCGGGTCTTACAACCTCCCTTCTTATGAAATTTCTCCCCGAAATTAGGGTACGACTGGTATGTCAAGAGGTAAGGATACCTTGATTTCATTTCGATTCTAACTCCCAAGTCATTTCCTCAACATCGTGGTTCCTCCACAAAACTTTCGACTTGAGGTATAACCTCGAGCGTAGAATATGTTCCTTCTTATCCAAAATTTGAACAGAACCTCTTCATACGCCAAATCTTCCGCTATTTCGTCCTGCTTCTAACTCAATAATATGGTTCGGGTCTTTCACATATTTACGTAACATAGATATGTGAAAACGCGCATGAACACGAGACATATTTCATGCAGAAAGCGAGTCTATAGGCCACGCCCTACTCGATCGAGGATTAAAATGGACCGATGAATCGAGGATTAAGTTTTCTCTCTTCCAAATCTTGTAACTCCTTTCCATGGAGCAACTCTTAACAACACATGATCTCCTATATCGAATTCCACGCCCTTTCGATGAAGATCAAGATAACTCTTTTGTCGATTTTGTGAGGTTTTTATACGCTTGTTTGATCGTTTGAATCTTTTCCGTAGTCATACACGTATCAACTCCGGCCCCAACAACGCTGCTTCACCCACCTCATCCCAAAGATACCGAGAACGACACTTTCTTCCATACAACGCTCGAATGGAGCCATGCCAATACTTGCTTGATAATCGTTGTTGTAGGAAAACTCCACCAATGGTAAGAACTTGTCCCAACTCCCCTTGAAATCAAGGACACAGTAGTCTTAATAGATCTTCAAGAGTTTGAATAGTCCTCTCCGATCGTCCGTCTGTCTTCGAGGATGATATGCCGAGCTAAATCGTAAGTCCGCGCTCATAGCTTTTTGCAAACTAACCCAAAATCGTGAAGTGAATCTTCGGTCTCGATCGTAAACTATGGATACCGCAAGATACCATGCGCCTTACAATCTCGCTTATGTACATACGAGCAAGACGCTCAAGTGTATAAGTTTCAGATTTGTAGAAGAAATGAGCAGACTTGGTCAATCTATCAACAATGACCCAAATCGCATCAACGCCTTGAGAAACCTTAGAAGACCCAGAACGAATCCATGGTAATGTGCTCCCACTTCCATTCGGAATTTCAAGTGGTTGCAATGGACCTTTTGGTACTTGATGCTCGCTTAACTCGCTGACAAGTTAGACACCTTGAGATAAATAAATACGCTATCTCTCTCTTCATATCGCTTCCACCAAAATGTATGATTTAATATCATGATACATTTTGGTACTCCTGTGATGGATTGCAAATGGTGTGTGTGTGCCCCATCATGATATTATACTTTAAATCGTGGTCGTTAGAACACAAAGTCCGGAGTCGACTCAAGTATTCCTTCTTCATCGATTCTTGCTTCCTAAGATAAAGACCTTCTTTGCACTTTCTTCCTCATACGCATCACCCTCCGTGTCCAGTAGCTTGAGCAGCCTTTAACTTTATCAATTAAAGTCTGCCTCTACTCAGATACTCGCTTATCATCACACGCGTCCCCTGAGTCTTTAATTCTATCTCCATCCTTTGCAAGTCACACAAAATGGGCTCATATTGACAATATCGCACTCAGATTTCATATGATTTTCTACTCAATGCGCCACCACCACGCTCGCTTTTGATGGTATCGATGGTACGATCATAATCTTTCAATGCTCAAGCCAACGTCGTTGTCGCACGTTGAGTTCCTTTTGAGTGAAGAAATATTTGAGGCTTTTATGATCCGTAAAGATCTCCACTTTCTCCCCATACAAGTAATGCCTCCAAATTTTAAGTGCAAAAGATAACAAATGCTAACTCTAGATCATGAGTAGGATAATTCCTCTCATATTCTTTTTGAGTTGTCGCGAGGCATAAAGCTATAACTTTTCCATGTTGCATGAGAACACATCCCAACCTTTTGCTCAAGCATCATCAGAGATGACAAATCCTCCGAGCCGATGGTATTGTCGTAACAAAATAAAATAAGTCTCCTCTCGAAGTTCTTGAAAACTCTTCTCACATTCTTCGCCCCAACCGAACTTTCAGATCTTTCCGAGTCACCGAAATCAATGGAATAGCGATTCGAGAAAATCCTTCCACGAATCTCCGATAATAACCAAATAAACCGAGAAAGCTACGATTTCTATGGCCATCGATTTAGGTTGTTCCCACTTTGAATAGCTTCAATCTTTGTCCGGGTCAATGATATTCCATGACTTGATACCACGCGCCCAAGGAATGCTACTTCTTCAAGCCGTAACTCGCATTTCTTCAACTCGGCATAAAGCTTATATTCACGGTTTTGGAGTGTCACCCTCAAGTGTTGCTTTCATGATCTTCACTACTTTTTGGAATAAATAAGGATGTCATCAATAAAGACGACCACAAAGTGATCTAAATATTCCTCAATACTTGGCTCATCATATCCATGAAGGCGCAAGAGAGCATTAGTCAATCCAAAGGACACGACTAGAATTCATAATGCCCGCATCGAGTTCCGAAAGCCGCCTTTGAATGTCACGGCTCTAATCTTCAATCGGTGATATCCTAACGAAGATCAATCTTTGAAAAGAATTTGCTCCTTGAATCGGGTCAAACAGTCATCAATACGCGGCAATGGATACCTATTTTGATGGTGACATGATTCAACTCCCGATAATCAATACAAAGTCGCATACTCCCATCTTTCTTCTTCACGAATAGTAATGTGAGCACCCCAAGGAGAAGTACTAGGACGAATAAAGCCAATGTCTAACAATTCCTCGCAGCTGGGTCTTTAACTCCTCAAGTTCAATAGAGCTATTCGACATGGGCTTTGGAAATAGGTTTTGTACCGTTCAAGGTCGATACAAAATTCAATTTCACGCCTGGGGTAGGCCAGAAGTTCTTCTTCTGGGAATACGCCAGAAATTTATTAACAATAGAATATCGCTTAAAACCGACGATTTTTATTTAAATCAGATATGAGCTAAGAAAGCTTTCGACATCCGCTTTTTCAATAAACGAATAGCTTTATGGCTCGAGATGACCGTGATTGATTTTAATGGTTTGGTCGTTTGAATTGCATATAATAGGTTGATTAGGAATATGAAAGCTAACAACCTTACGAAAAATAATCAATTTTTGTATTGATAAGTAGTTAACCAATCAATCCCTTGTAATCACGCCAAATGCAAGTATTTTTAATGAAATAAGATCGACAGTAATGTGAGGGTACCGATTTGAACCAAACAAGACTTATAAACAAAGGGATGTAATGAAGGTTTCTCCCAACGGAGTTTCCACAGATAAGTCAAAGTCTAATTTCTCCTGAGTCAAATTTAATCGATGAGCGCAAGTAGAGAGAAATAAAAGAATGGGTAGAACCCAGATCAAATAAAGTATAGACTTCATTAGAGTTTATGATAAGCTTACCCGTGATGACCTCATTCGGATTCCTCGCTTTTTGGGAGGTCACAACAAACGCTCTCCTCAGACTACTACGGCTTTGAATTTTCCGACGGCCTTTGGTGCTTCCATCCTAAATTAATTTGTCTTCTAAACGACAAAATCGAGCTAAGTGACCTTCTCTTCCACAATTATAACACGCTTTGACTTGCATGACGCAGCTTGATCGATGTGTCCTCTCTCCTCCGCATTTGAAGCATACGATAGTGGTCTTTCTCCTTCCTTAACAATGGGTGCCAGTGTCGACGCGCTTTTCCATCATCATTGAATCTCCTTTTCTTGAAATGTCCATTCTATTGTTTTGGCCCCGATTACCACCAAGTGGTTACCATATCCGCCCGCTGATTCCTCCACGCTTGTTGTCACCGCTCGATGACTACTACTCGCCGGTATTATAATTTTGCTTACCGCTTCTTTTTAGTCATATTGACTCATTATCGCTACTCCACTAATCGAGCCCTATTTACAACATCCTAATACAAACACGCTTTATGAGAAATAAGATGTCGACGATTCTCCCGCTTCAAACCTCTTAAAAACATTCGCGCCATTCTCTCTTCATTATCCACCAAGTGGGACGAAACCGTGATAACTCCGCAAATTTTGCCTCGTATCATGACACTACCATATTGTTTTTTGTTCCAACTTGATAAACTCCACCTCCTTCATGTGGCGAATACTTTCGTGAAAGTATTTGTCGCTGAATGTACCTCCCGAACTTCTCCCAAGATATCTTCAAGACAAAGAAGTTGAGTACGCTTTTACCGATTCCCACCAAGAATCCGCCTCCGCCGCAACATAAAGCGCTAAGAAGGGAACCTTTTGCTCTGAGCATCCCAAGACATCAAATATCTTGGTAATCTGCTTTATCCATGCTTCCGCCGTAAGTGGTTTTGGCTTCCCTTAAACTCCGGTGGTCCCAGCCTTAAATTGTTTAATGCGACCGCCCGAGAGTTTTCCGTGTTTCCACCCCACGCTTTTGACAGAGTCGCTCTCTCATCATTGCCAGATAAATTGCATAAAGCCTCCGAACATTCGATCATTCATCATTTGGTCGTTGTTGTTGTTTGTATGAGGATTGTCGCCTCCTCGATGCACATTATCCTCGATTATTGATATGTGGTGAATCAACGATCGCCATACCCATCATATTCTCAACATTCTCGATGTCATTTTCAGACATCGCCACAAAACAAAAGGTTAATTGACATGTAACAAATTATCCCTATCTTCCACCCAACCAATAAAATATCACATAAACTTAGTAGGTCATACTAACAAGGTATTCTGCCTCCCTCCTAGTACTATTCTCACATCTTAGCCAGGATCATATCCCTAAGCTCGATACCAACCGTGACGCCCCCAAAATTAGGTATACATCACCCATCTTGGGTCGCCACTTACATGGTATGTAATTTAAATACAACTTATTAACATAACTGCTGTATAATAATACGACATAAACCGTGAGTTTAAATACAAATATCGCCTACTAGATATTATACAAACTCAAAAAAAGTCCTCATTACAATTATTATCACACTATTTTACGTATTAAATGAGGACTACTAATGCTATCTTCAGACCATCACTGCTTCCTCGACTCGTCCCAAATTTATATTATCATTTCCTCAAGAGAATAAAGGAAAGAAAGGGTGAGCTCAACTAGCCCAAAGAAGAAATATTACGACTAAGATAATGCGTAATAAATTATCAATAGTCTTCAACAATGTTAAACCGATAAAATACAATAGACAACCAGCTTTAATCGCAATGAATACGCAATCCATTAAAAGAGTCAAGTAGAAAATAAAGTCTACTATCTTTTAGGTTTTAAAAGGTTTTTCATCATCATTTATAAATGCCGAGACTCACTTTTTAATAAATATTCCACATCATCGAATCACCCCTCGCACTACTACCCAAGGATATTCTTTAAGATATCACGACCACAATTATTCATGCACTACGCCAAGAATATTTGTGTATTCATTAATGGTCATGATCATGCCAACAATCGTCCATCAATGCACTACTACCAATCGAGGATTTTTTATCACATCATTTGTAACATTACTACCATGATTACAATCAATAATCTCTCGTCATAATCATACCAAGTCCATCTACGCACTACAAAAGCCACGTATGACTTTCAAAAAATATAAATATACGAGGATGATGACAATGATATAAGAATTCAATAAAACAAGTTCAAGAATTATTTTATCCAGAATTATTAACGCCCAAATTATCAACATGATATCGCTTTTGTAGAGTAAAATTCAAGAATGATCGTAAGAATATTTCCATGAAAAGATATCGATGAAACGCAAATATCAAGGATATTCTACTAATTTCATGGAGTATAAAGTCAAAGTTTTAACCAACCGGGTATAATAAAGAATGGAATAACAAAAGAAATCACCATGCATGTATCGCATGTATGTGTTATTCAATGATAATAAAAGTTATTCTTCAACAGTAATAATAAATAATCTAACCAAAATCGTGAAATTCACACCCGACAGATGTTCCAATGTAATAATAAAGATGGAACTGCATCCTGTAAAAAACACATGATAGATATTCCAACAGAATAATAAAGATTTTAACCAGTCCTGTAAAACACATGCATGTGATGTTCCAATGTAATAATAATAATAAAAACATATGCATGTGATGTTCCAATGTAGTATAAGATTTTAACAGTCCTGTAAACCACTTATACACAGTGATGTCCAATGTAATAATAAAGAATGTCACCAAGATAGGAAACCACTATACAAAAGTTATTCCAATGTAATAATAAGCAATGGAATAACAATGCTTCTTTCATGAATAAGAAAGAATAACACCCCTTACATTTGGTAGAGATTGAATATCGCAAAGAAGGTAGTAAGAATAAAATACTCTTCTTCTTTCTCTCTTATTCTCTCTATACTTTCTCTCTATATAGCTTGAATGAATTCGTGAAAAAATATGAAGCCCTCAGCCTCTATTTATAGAAGATTTCTAGCTTAAGCACCGCCGTGTGAAAAAAGGCAAGTGGCTCGACGAATCGGTTTCGGACGCTCAGAATGTGAAACGACAAGTGGTTCGACGCTCAGAATGTGAAACGACAAGTGGTTCGACGTCTGTAAAGGTAATTACTATTAACGGTTAAATACTATCGACGAAGGTAAATACTATTCACAAGGGTAATTACTATCGACGAAGGTAATTACTATCGATTTAAGGTAAATACTATTCACAAGGGTAATTACTATCGACGAAGGTAATTACTATCGACGAAGGTAAATACTATTCACAAGGGTAATTACTATCGACGAAGGTAATTACTATCGACGAAGGTAAATACTATCGACGAAGAGACTCTTAGATGATGACATACGAGCCCCCATAAAATAATCAAACTTACCACAAATCATTTTTTTTTTCATCAACACATATTTAATCTTTCAACAATTATTAATCATTTATAACTTGTCGCCTCAATTATTGATTTAATACTATAACATATTATACGTATGATAATCGTGACAATAATCAATCAATAATATAAGAGATATGATGCAAAAATTATCGTAGTAATAATCGAAAGATAAATGGTGAGTGACTTCTCACGTAAGCATCAATAATCAATACCGCAGTGCTACTACGCAACTACGCCAGACATCGCATTTTTTACCACCGTAGTTCAACAGCTTTAATTCAGAACACCTCCGCCGTTATTTTTATAAAATATTTTTGTCGCTTTCAATCCGACAATAATAATTTCGTGGGGGGTCCACCAATGATTGAGCCATCAGTATTTAATATTCCCTAACAAAAAGAATATTCCCCACCAAACGAATATTTTATAACAACTTGCATACTTTGCAAAATTTATAAATATTACCCACAACTATAACATTATATCAAATTTATTCCATAATATTCAAAAATAATATTTATAGAAAAATTCATCTTTATTTATAAAAGTCGGGTCTTACATAATAAAGGAATGAGCTTCTATTTATAGAATAATGGAATGAATAAGTAACCAATCCATTTAACGGTCCAGATTGATTTACTTTAATCGGATGGTCCATATTTAAAGCAAAATCTTTTAAATAAAATATAATATATTCTATTTATAATCTAATAAAACGAATAACTTTTAAAAAATTTTACTATGCAAAACACTATATACAAGCACTAAGCAAAACACTATGCATAATAAAATATAATATATTCTAATTATTGTCTCATAAAAATGGATACAACTTTTGATGGTATAACTTTATAAAAGTATTCTGCTTTTATATAAAAAGATTTTACTATTAGCTTAATAAAACGAATAACTTTATAAAAGTATTCTCGCTTTATATAAAAGTTTTTCTACTTTTATTACGTTAATAATACGAATAAAATAAAACGTCATCTCGTAACGACCCCAAAATAGGTTCATTCCATCCAACCCATTCTCGAGTCGCCAAATATATGGTACGTAAAAACAACTACAACTTTATTACAACAATTGTCGTGCAAAATACAACAACACATATGTCATGAGTTTGATACAAATATATACCAACCAGAAGACGTCACAATGACACCTTACATAAAGGTATAGTCAAAAACCTGCTTTTAGAAATTAGAATCTTTGGGAAGTGCTCAAGAAACCTTCATACACGGGAGGCCATGCTTTTAGGTTATGGTAGATATCATACGGCCACGTAATTATCCTCGTCAATGATCTAATAGACCCCAAAGAAAAACGAGAAGATTACTATCATATTCTTCCCAATGGTGAGTCTTCTCGACATATCATTATCTCCACTGCCTCTAATCGGGTATTATACTCCAAACAAACACCAAGATTATATAGTAAGTGCTTGTAAATATACTCAAAGAAGTGGATGAGCACAACCATGTCTTATGATAACACAAGGTTGTATGTCATTAGACATCTTGTATGATAAAGACAAAACACCCTTCCAAAGTCAGGTTCGCCACCACCCTATTTAATTCACCAAAATAACTATTAAATGATGTATAAAATACAACACACTAAAGCCCTCAATAAAATTATTTTCATACTCTTTAGGGAGAACCTCAATAACTATAGACCACCGCTCTATTCTATTATCCCCGCCAACCCAAATACACTTTTTATTACCCGAAAGGAATTGTGAAACAAAAGGGTGAGCACAACTAGCTCAAGAAAGAATATTATGACTAAAGATAAATAAATTATCAATAGTCTTCATCAAGAATAAATCGTAGATTTAGAACATATGATAGATGATAAAACTTTTCAACCATAGTTGCAATGAATGAGTAATCCATTAGAAGAGTCAAATAGACTATAAAGTCTATTGTCTTCCATGTTAAAATCCACCAACAATGTTTTATCCTCAGAACATCAATCAACAATTCCTCGCCCACAATCACGCAGTATAACTCATAATCGTAATTGTAGTTCTAAATTCTTTTCCTCATCCAAGACAAAGATAATTTTCATCACTTGTCTTTACCTCAAACATCAAAGATCATGGTTATACCAAATCACAGCCTCGCTCATAATCATACTAATAAATTCATCTTTTTCACTACGGCCAAAGATATTCATCAACAGCCATCATCTTTACACTACAAAGCAAAGATATTCAACAACAACAGTCATCTTCAGATTACGAGCCAAAGATATTCATCAATAATTCATCTTTGCACTACAAAGCAAAAAGATATTCAACAACAGTCATCTTTGCATTACGAGTAAAAAAGATATTCATCAATAATTCATCTTTGCACTACTGTGCAAAAGATATTCAACAATGTCATCATTCAGATTACGAGCCAAAGATATTCATCAATAATTCATCTTTGCACTACAAAGCAAAGATATTCAACAACAGTCATCTTTGCACAACGAGCCAAAAAGATATTCATCAATAATTCATCTTTGCACTACAAAGCAAAGATATTCAACAACAGTCATCTTTGATTACGAAAGCAAAAGATATTCATCAATAATTCATCTTTGCACTACAATCCAAAGATATTCATCACCGGGTCATGTTCATTTAAACACTGCTCATCTTTGCACTACAGCCAAAGATATTCTTCGTAAATCATTCATCTTTGCATCGGTTTTATCCACGCCCAAAAAAATACCTCAAAAATAATCATAAGTGGTGTAAAATTCAAGAATGATCAAAACATGGATACAATCAAAGCTAGTATCCGTAATAGATATTTTAGAAAAAGAAAAATTTTCATTTTTCTATGAATAAAGGCCGATTCGTGAATAAGGTCAGATACGTGAATAAAGGCCGATACGTGAATAAGAATCTCTCACCACCAAAAGATAGAAATTCCACAAAAAACATTTTCACGCTTATTTAATAAGACTTGTGAATAAGAATCGTGAATAAGAACTCATGAATAAGAACTCGTGAATAAGAATCATGAATAATAACCCCCGATATGAAAAAGTTCCAAATTTGATAAAAACTTCCAATCAATATTTCAAAGATAATGATATCAAGAAATAATATCATTACGAAAAAAAAATAATATCCCTTACCTCGAAAGACAAGATTTAGTTGAAACACCTGATATAAGTGTCAAGGAAACTTGCACCGCCTAACAATACTCAAAGTATACTCAAAATACTCACAAGAATACGCCGATAATATAGAGAGAGAAAGAGAGAAAACTTGTTTCTGCGTGTGATTTTCAATTCTAACTTAGCCTCTATTTATAGTGAAAATGTTAAAGACGCCGGGCAGACTTAACTCGCAACTCCGATGGCTTTACTCGCTACTATTCCCACCCACCACATTTGAAAATTCAATTGAGCACATTTCTCACCAATCAAAAGTGGGGCCCACCAATTTTAGAATTTTCCACCAAAATCATTTATAACCTAATTTCAATCACCACCTCTTAAAATTCATAACAAATTATACGCTCATTTTTAATTCGCTCAAAATTTGTGAACATATACTCAACTTATATATGTATAACATATCCAAAAATCCCAACGATCCAACTACGATTAAAATTATAACTCACATAATAAAGTCAGTAAGAACAATCGATTCGATCTTTTAATACCTCCAATCCGACAAAATACCGATAAAATACCTCAACATTAATTCCTTCATTTATAACCACATAAATAAATCCATCATTTATATCCACATCAAATAAATATTTCATTGTCATATAAATCAATAATTAATTATTCATAAATAATATTATAGAATCACAATAATGACAACCAGCAGCTCCTGTGAAAGAGGGGCTTCCAATAAGAATTTCTCCTTCATCAAGCGCGCAATTAGGTGACCAAACCTCTCCTCGATGTAACTTTCTAGACATTGCCAATAATGTTATCTAATAATATTATTCAAATAATATGAATTATTGATCCGATAATGGAGATATCAGGCAAAGGACAATTATCAACAACAATAATATAAAATATCAACGCATCAATTATCAAATCAATAAAATAAAATATCAATAAAGAATTACCGTAATAATTATCGAGTAGTGCCTTCACGTAAGAATCAATAATTCAAAAATATCGTGTAATACCGCAGCATCATCGCAACAACGCCAGACATTACTTTATTTTACCAACCGGTATTCCAACAAAGTTTAATCTGTGAACGATTACGCCGTTATTTATAAAAACTTAATTTTGTCGCTTTTTCATCCGACAGCTTATTCTCACATGGGGCCCACAATAATCAAGCTACTGGCCATACATAATAATATTCCCCGACGTAAAGAATATTCCACGACCAAACGAATATTCCCCGACAATAATGAATACTTTATACCCTCTTGCAGATTTTGAAAAAAAAATTTCATATATCACCCTTAACTTTAACTTTTATCAATTTAACCATTTATCGAATAGAAAAATTGAATACTTTTATTTCATAAAATTCGGTCTTACAATCTCCCTCCTTATGAAATTTCGTCCCCGAAATTTACGCACTGGTATTTCAAAGAGTCGAGAATACCTTGCTTTTCATTTCGCATTCTATCTCCCCGTCATCATGATTTCTCCATTGCTCATCTCCTCGTATTTCGGGATATCATTCTAGAATACAAATTTTCAAAACAAAGGTTAATTGAGCAAATTAACATATCACATCATATCTCGATATTACGACTAACCAACAAATAAGCTTAGTAGACACACTAAATGGGCGATTTACTCATCTCTCCTCCTAGTTCTATTCCCCGATCTCCGCCAGAGATCATATCCCTAAGCTCGATATTAAATATAACGACCCCAAAATAGGTTCATTCCATCCAACCCATTCTCGAGTCGCCAAATATATGGTACGTAAAAACAACTACAACTTTATTACAACAATTGTCGTAAAATACAACAACACATATGTCATGAGTTTGATACAAATATATACCAATCAGAAGACGTCACAAATGACACCTTACATAAAGGTATAGTCAAAAACTGCTTTTAGAAATTAGAATCTTTGGGAAGTGCTCAAGAAACCTTCATACATGGGAGGCCATGCTTTTAGGTTATGGTAGATATCATATGGCCACGTAATTATCCTCGTCAATCTAATAAACCCCAAAGAAAAACGAGAAGATTACTATCATATTCTTCCCAATGGTGAGTCTTCTCGACATATCATTATCTCCACTGCCTCTAATCGGGTATTATACTCCAAACAAACACCAATATTATATAGTAAGCTTGTAAATATACTCAAAAAGTGGATGAGCACAACCATGTCTTATGATAACACGAGGTCAGATGTCATTAGACATCTCAGATGATAGTGACAAAACACCTTCCAAAGTTAAATTCGCACCCTATTTAATTCACCAAAATAACTATTAAATGATGTATAAAATACAACACACTAAAGCCCTCAATAAAATTATTTTCATACTCTTTAGGAGAACCTCAATAACTATAGACCACCGCTTCTATTCCTTGTTATCCCCGCCCAACCCAACATACACTTTTATTACCCGAAAGGAATTGTGAAACAAAAGGGTGAGCACAACTAGCTCAAGAAAGAATATTACGACTAAAGATAAATAAATTATCAATAGTCTTCATCAAGAATAAATCGTAGATTTAGAACATACGGTAGATGATAAAACTTTTCAACCATAGTCATAATGAATGAGCAATCCATTAAAGAGTCAAATAGACTATAAAGTCTATCATCTTCTCCATGTTAAAAATCCACCAACAATGTTTTATCCCCTCGAACATCAATCAACAATTCCTCGCCCACAATCACGTGTATAACTCATAATCGTAATTGTAGTTCTAAATTCTTTCCTCATCCAAGACAAAGATAATTTTCATCACTTGTCTTTACCAAAACATCAAAGATCATGGTTATACCAAATCACGCCTCTGCTCATAATCATACTAATAAATTCATCTTTGCACCACGCCCAAAGATATTCATCAACAGCTCATCTTTACACTACAAAGCAAAGATATTCAACAACAGTCATCTTTGCATTACGAGCCAAAGATATTCATCAATAATTCATCTTTCAACAACAATGCACTACAAAGCAAAATATTCAACAACAATTCATCTCATCTTTGCATTACACAGCCAAAGATATTCATCAATAATTCATCTTTGCACTACAAAGCAAAGATATTCAACAACAGTCATCTTTGCACAACGAGCCAAAGATATTCATCAATAATTCATCTTCACTACACAAAGCAAAGATATTCAACAATGTGTCATCTTCAGATTACGAGCAAAAAGATATTCATCAATAATTCATCTTTGCACTACTGGCCAAAGATATTCATCACCGGTCATGTTCATTTAAACACTGCTCATCTTTGCACTACAAAAGCCAAAGATATTCTTCGTAAATCATTCATCTTTGCATCGGTTTTATCCACGCCCAAAAATACCTCAAAAATAATCATAAGTGGTGTAAAATTCAAGAATGATCAAAACACGGATACAATCAAAGCTAGTATCCGTATTAGATATTTTAGACGAAAAGAAAAATTTTCATTTTCTATGAATAAAGGCCGTATTCGTGAATAAAGGTCAGATACGTGAATAAAGGCCAGATACGTGAATAAGAATCTTACACCAAAAGATAGAAATTCCACAAAAAAACATTTTCACGCTTACTTAATAGTACTCGTGAATAAGAATCTCGTGAATAAGAACTCATGAATAAGAACTCGTGAATAAGAACTCATGAATAAGAACCCCGATATGAAAAAGTTCCAAATTTGATAAAAACTTCCAATCAATATTTCAAAGATAATGATATCAAGAAATAATATCATTACGAAAAAAAATAATATCCCTTACCTCGAAAAACACAAGATTTCTAATAAACACCTGATATAAGTGTCAAGGAACTTGCACCGCCTAACAATACTCAAAGTATACTCAAAATACTCACAAGAATACGCCGATAATATAGAGAGAAAAGAGAGAAAACTTGTTTCTGTGTGATTTTCAATTCTAACTTAGCCTTATTTATAGGAAAATGTTAAGACGCCAAAGCAGCATTTAACTCGCAACTCCGATGGCTTTACTCGCTACTATTCCCACCCACCACATTTGAAAATTCAATTGAGCACATTTCTCACCAATCAAAAGTGGGGCCCACCAATTTTAGAATTTTCCACCAAAATCATTTATAACCTAATTTCAATCAACACCTCTTAAAATTCATAACAAATTATACGCTCATTTTAACTGCTCAAAATTTGTGAACATATACTCAACTTATATATGTATAACATATCCAAAAATCCCAACGATCCAACTACGATTAAAATTATAACTCACATAATAAAGTCAGTAAGAACAATCGATTCGATCTTTTAATACCTCCAATCCGACAAAATACCGATAAAATACCTCAACATTAATTCCTTCATTTATAACCACATAAATAAATCCATCATTTATATCCACATCAAATAAATATTTCATTGTCATATAAATCAATAATTAATTATTCATAAATAATATTATAGAATCACAATAATGACAACCAGCAGCTCCCTCAGAAAGAGGGGCTTTCCAATAAGAATTTCTCCTCATCGCGCCAAGCAATTAGGTGACCAAACCTCTCCTCGATGTAACTTTCTAGACATCGCCAATAATGTTATCTAATAATATTATTCAAATAATATGAATTATTGATCCGATAATGGAGATATCATGCAAAGGACAATTATCGAACAACAATAATATAAAATATCAACGCATCAATTATCAATCAATAAAATAAAATATCGAATAAGAATTACCGTAATAATTATTGAGTAGTGCCTTTCACGTAAGAATCAATAATTCAAAATACCGTAAATACCGCAGCTATCGCAAGAACAACGCCGTACATTTTATTTTACCAACCGTATTCCAACAAAGTTAATCTGTAACGATTACGCCGTTATTTATAAAAACTTAATTTTGTCGCTTTCTTCATCCGACGCTTATTCTCATTATGGGCCCACAAATAGTCAAGCTACCATATTTAATATTCCCTACGTAAAGAATATTCCACGACCCAAACGAATATTCCCCGACAATAATGAATACTTTATACCCTCTCATGTATTTTGAAAAAAAAATTTCATATATCACCCTTAACTTTAACTTTTATCAATTTAACCATTTACCTAATAGAAAAATTGAATACTTTTATTTCATAAAATTCGGGTCTTACAATCTCCCTCCTTATGAAATTTCGTCCCCAAAATTTACGCACTCGTATTTCAAAGAGTCGAGAATACCTTGTTTTCATTTCGCATTCTATCTCCCCGTCATCATGATTTCTCCATCGCTTCATCTCCTCGTATTTCGGATATCATTCTAGAATACAACAAAACAAAGGTTAATTGAGCAAATTAACATATCACATCATATCTCGATATTATGACTAACCAACAAATAAGCTTAGTAGGACACACTAAATGAAGGATTTACTCATCTCTCCTCCTAGTTCTATTCCCCGATCTCCGCCAGAGATCATATCCCTAAGCTCGATACCAAATATAACGACCCCAAAATAGGTTCATTCCATCCAACCCATTCTCGAGTCGCCAAATATATGGTACGAAAAACAACTACAACTTTATTACAACAATTGTCGTGGCAAAATACAACAACACATATGTCAGTGAGTTTGGATACAAATATATACCAACTGTGAAGACGTCACAATGACACCTTACATAAAGGTATAGTCAAAACTGCTTTTAGAAATTAGAATCTTTGGGAAGTGCTCAAGAAACCTTCATACATGGGAGGCCATGCTTTTAGGTTATGGTAGATATCATATGGCCACGTAATTATCCTTGGTCAATCTAATAGACCCCCAAAGAGAAAAACGAGAAGATTACTATCATATTCTTCCCAATGGTGAGTCTTCTCTTGACATATCATTATCTCCACCGCCTCTAATTGGGTATTATACTCCAAACAAACACCAATATTATATAGGTAGTGCTTGTAAATATACTCAAGAAGTGGATGAGCACAACCATGTCTTATGATAACACGAACTCAGTATGTCATTAGACATCTTGTATGATGATAATGACAAAACACCTTCCAAAGTCAGGTTCGCCTCACCCTATTTAATTCACCAAAATAACTATTAAATGATGTATAAAATACAACACACTAAAGCCCTCAATAAAATTATTTTCATACTCTTTAGGAGAACCTCAATAACTATAGACCACCGCTCTATTCCCTCGTTATCCCCGGCCAACCCAAATTTACACTTTTATTACCCGAAAGGAATTGTGAAACAAAAGGGTGAGCACAACTAGCTCAAGAAAGAATATTATGACTAAAGATAAATAAATTATCAATAGTCTTCATCAAGAATAAATCGTAGATTTAGAACATACGGTAGATGATAAAACTTTTCAACCATAGTCATAGAACGAATGAGCAATCCATTAGAAGAGTCAAATAGACTATAAAGTCTATTGTCTTCTCCATGTTAAAAATCCACCAACAATGTTTTATCCTCAGAACATCAATCAACAATTCGCCCACAATCACGTGTATAACTCATAATCGTAATTGTAGTTCTAAATTCCTTTCCTCATCCAAGACAAAGATAATTTTCATCACTTGTCTTTACCTCAAACATCAAAGATCATGGTTATACCAAATCACGCCTCGCTCATAATCATACTTAATAAATTCATCTTTGCACTACGGCCAAAGATATTCATCAACAGCCATCTTTACACTACAAAGCTAAAGATATTCAACAACGGTCATCTTCAGCATTACAAGCCAAAGATATTCATCAATAATTCATCTTTGCACTACAAAGCAAAGATATTCACAACAATGTCATCTTCAGCATTACGAGCAAAAGATATTCATCAATAATTCATCTTTGCACACTACAAAGCAAAGATATTCAACAACAGTCATTCAGACATTACGAGCCAAAGATATTCATCAATAATTCATCTTTGCACTACAAAGCAAAGATATTCAACAACAATGTCATCTTTGCACAACGAGCCAAAGATATTCATCAATAATTCATCTTTGCACCACAAAGCAAAGATATTCAACAACAGTCATCTTTGCATTACGAGCAAAAGATATTCATCAATAATTCATCTTTGCATCACCACCAAAGATATTCATCACCGTCATGTTTATTTAAACACTGCTCATCTTTTGACCACAGCCAAAGATATTCTTCGTAAATCATTCATCTTTGCATCGGTTTTATCCACGCCCAAAAATACCTCAAAAATAATCATAGTGGTGTAAAATTCAAGAATGATCAAAACATGGATACAATCAAAGCTAGTATCCGTAATAGATATTTTAGACGAAAAGAAAAATTTTCATTTTTCTATGAATAAAGGTCTTAGATTCGTGAATAAAGGCCAGATACGTGAATAAGAATCTCGAATACCAAAAGATAGAAATTCCATAAAAAACATTTTCACGCCTAATAAGAATAAATAAGAACTCGTGAATAAACTCATAAATAGTAACTCGTGAATAAGAACTCATGAATAGTAACCCCGATATGAAAAAGTTCCAAATTTGATAAAAATTTCAGATCAATATTTCAAAGATAATGATATCAAGAAATAATATCATTACTTAAAAAAAATAATATCCCTTACCTCGAAAAGACAAGATTTCTAATAAACACCTGATATAAAGGTCAAGGAACTTGCACCGCCTAACAATACTCAAAGTATACTCAAAATACTCACAAGAATACGCCGATAATATAGAGAGAGAGAGAGAAAACTTGTTTCGTGTGATTTTCAATTCTAACTTAGCCCTCTATTTATAGGAAAATGTTAAGACGTCAAGCAGACTTAACTCGCAACTCATGGCTTTACTCGCTACTATTCCCACCCACCACATTTGAAAATTCAATTGAGCACATTTCTCACCAATCAAAAGTGGGGCCCACCAATTCTAGAATTTTCCACCAAAATCATTTATAACCTAATTTCCGAATCACCACCTCTTAAAATTCATAACAAATTATACGCTCATTTTTAATCTGCTCAAAATTTGTGAACATATACTTAACTTATATATGTATAACATATCCAAAAATCCAACGATCCAACTACGATTAAAAATTATAACTCACATAATAAAGTCAGAAGAACACCGATTTGATCTTTTAATACCTCCAATCCGACAAAATACCGATAAAATACCTCAACATTAATTCCTTCATTTATAACCACATAAATAAATCCATCATTTATATCCACATCAAATAAATATTTCATTGTCATATAAATCAATAATTAATTATTCATAAATAATATTATAGAATCACAATAATGACAACCAGTGCAGCTCCTCAGAAAGAAGGGGGCTTTCCAATAAGAATTTCTCCACATCATGGCAAATTAATTAGGTGACCAAACCTCTCCTCGATGTAACTTTCTAGACATTGCCAATAATGTTATCTAATAATATTATTCAAATCATATGAATTATCGATCCGATAATGGATGTGACGCCCCAAAAATAGGTATACACAACACCCATTCCGAGTCGCCAAATACATGGTACAAGAAAATAAACTACAACTTCAATAATACAAATGTCGTGTGAAATACGCACAATATATATCATGAGTTTAAATATAATATTGTCTTTAGACAATATCCACACGCAAATAAATCCCCATCATAATTATTGATTCATTATTTTACAAAAATGGTGAGGACTACTAAACAACTCTCTCTAGAACCTTCATTCCATACCTCGACTAAGACTCGCTACATTCTCGCCTCCCCGAGAAGAAAAATGGAACAACAAGGAAAAGGGTGAGCTCAACTAGCCCAAGAAAATATATTATGACTAAGATAATATACAACAAATTATCGTTAGTCTTCAACAGGAAAAATCTGATATAATACAATAGACAACAAGTTTCGGAGATCAATATTCGCAATGAAATAATAATTCATAAGAAGAGTTACGTAGAGAATGAAATCTACTATAATCTATGAATTTAATACCCATCATCAATATTTTATCCTCGTAACATCAATCAATATACATCTGAAATCAAATATTCATCTTTGCACTACAGTGCCAAAGATATTCATCAATTAATCATGTTCATTTAAACACTGCTCATCTTTGCACTACAAAGCCAAAGATATTAATCAATCTACCATGTTCATCTCAACACTGCTCATCTTCAGACTACAAAACCAAAGATATTCTTCAGAAATCATTCATCTTTGCACTACAAGCCAAAGATATTCAATAATATCATCATTTAAGACCGAGGATGATGAAAAATATTTTTAAAGAAACGAATCCAAAGGAAACAAAATGACAAGGATTAAGGATTAAGGATTCAGATTGGTTTTATCCACGCCCAAAAAAATACCTCAAAAATAATCATAGTGGTGTAAAATTCAAGAATGATCAAAACATGGATACAATCGAAGTTAGATCCGCAATAGATATTTTGGACAAAAAGAAGAAATTTTATTTTTCTATGAATAAAGTCAGATACATGAATAAAGGTCAGATATCGTGAATAAGGTCGATACGTGAATAAGAATCTCGACACCAAAAGATAGAAATTCCACAAAAACATCTTCACGCTTCATGAATAAGTACTCGTGAATAAGAACTCGTGAATAAGAACTCATGAATATAAGAATCGTGAATAAGAAACTCGTGAATAAGAACTCGTGAATAAGAACTCATGAATAGTAACCCCACATGAAAAAGTTCCAAATTTGATAAAACTTCAGATCAACATTTCAAAGATAATGATATTGAAGAAATAATATCATTACAAAAAAAAAATATCCCTTACCTCGAAAGATTAAGATTTCTAAATTTAAACACCTGATATAAAGTCATGACTTGAACTTGCACCGCCTAAAGAATACTCAAAGTATACTCAAAATACTCACAAGAATACGCCAATAATATCGAGAGAGAAATAGAGAGAAAACTTCAGCTTCGTGTGATTTTCAATTCTAACCCAAGACCCTATTTATAGAAAACGCTAGAACACCAAAGCAGTAAAATTTAATATAATATTAATATAATTATACAAATTTTCCTTAGCCCACATTTTGGTCAAAACACCAGTCACACATGTTAATGATGTCCAAAAAAAATACAAAAAACGTTTTTCTTAACAAAAATAATTTAAACTCCCAAAAATCAATTATTTCGGAGCTTCGAAACTTCAATAATTCATAATAAATAGCCCTTTCATCAGAAAATTCGAATCTCGCGAGTTTTTATAGGAAATTCAATTCTCTACAACTTTGCAGAAGAAAGTTTTTCCAAATTCCAAACAAAAATCGACCGAAATCCACAAACGGGCGATTTTACAAAGCTATAATCAAATTTCTATTAATAATCAGTGTCCACCAACACACAAAACATGTGTTAAACATTTAATGCCACAAAATACTCTTCCTCCTCATATACTCATATATCCCACATTCATTGTAAAATATCACCGCTAATATATTATTAAAATAATATATTTAAATGAATTATTTTATCGTAAAAAGATAAAATATTAATTTTCAACAATTGTCATTTTAAAATTTTCTCCATCTATATCCACATAAAATCAATATTTTCCTCATCATATAAATCAATAATTAATTATTCACAAATAATATTACGTAATCACAATATCGACAACCAGCAGCCTCCTGTGAAAGAGGGGGCTTCCAATAAGAATTTCTTCATCTTGGCGCAATTAGATGACATCAAACCTCTCCTTAGATGTAACTTTCTAGACATTGCCAATAATGTTATCTAATAATATTATTCAGATAATATGAATTATTGCTTCGATAATGAAAGATACTTGTAGTAATGACAATTATCAAACAACAAAATATAAAATATCAACACAAAGAATTATTAACTCAATAAAATAATCGAATAAGAATTATCGTAACCATTATCGAGTAAAGGCCTTCACGTAAGAATCAATAATTGGTGCAATACCGCAAAGCTACTGCTCAACAACGCCAGTATTAGTGTGTTTTAACCACCGGGTATTCCAACAAGATAAATCTGCAAATAACTACGCCAAGCTATTTAAAAACAACTTATATTTGTCGCTTTCTTCATCCAATCGCTTTCACATGGGCCCACACATGGTCATGGTCACCATCGCATTTAATATTCCCCGACAAGCATTTAATATTCCACGACCAAACGAATATTCCCCACAACAATGAATATTTTATAACCACTGCTTATTTTGAAATATTTATGATTTTAACCCTTAACTATCCACATTAATCAAATCAACCCTTACTATTTCAAAATAAAGGAAATTCCTTTTATTTAAAAATTTCGGGTCTTACAACCTCCCTCCTTATGAAATTTCGTCCCTCGAAATCGACGACGTGACTCGTGTGTTTTGAAAAGGTGAGGATACCTCGCTTTCATTTTCGCTTCCAATTCCTGTGTCATTTCTCTATAAAGATTTATTCCTCCACAAAACTTTAACTTGTGGTATAACCTTTCATACAGTAGGGACATGCTCCTTCCTATCCAAAATCTTGACAGTACCTCTCCTCATACGCTAAGTCTTCTGCTATCTCGTCCTGGTTCTAACTCAATAACGTGGTTCGGGTCTTTCACATATTTACGGGCAGTACGATATGTGAAACACATTATGAATACGAGACATACTTTGAGGTAACGCAAGTCTATAGGCTACATTTCCTACTTCCTACATCAAGAATTTGAAATGGACCAATAAATCGTGGATCGAGCTTTCCTCTCTTCCCAAATCTTGTAACTCCCTTCCACGGAGCAACTCGCAACAATACATGATCCCCACATTAAATTCCACGCCCTTTCGATGAAGATCCGCATAACTCTTTTGTCGATCTTGTGCCGCTTTTGTATACGCTGTCGTAATCATTAGTCATAATGTACGATTAACTCCTGTCCCAACAATGTTGCTTCACCCACCTCATCCCAACATATCGAGAATCGACATTTTTGTCCATATAATGCTTCAATGGAACCATGCCTATATTTGTTTAATAACTATTGTTGTATGAGAATTCCACCAATGGCAAGTACTTATCCCAACTTCCTTTGAAATCTAGGACACAGTAGTTTTAATATATCTTCAAGAGTTTGAGTAGTCCTTTCGATTGCCCATCCGCTTTGAGGATGGTATGCCAAATCAATCGTAAATTGCGCCCATAGCTTTTCTACAAACTAACCCAAAATCATGAAGTGAATCTTGGGTCACGATCTAAAACTATGGATACCGGCATGCCATGCAATCTCACAATCTCATTTACGCATATACGAGAAAGACGCTCAAGGAATAAGTCTCTCGATTTCGGTAAGAAATGAGCGACTTGGTTAATCTATCAACAATAACCCAAATAAAGATTGATGCCTTGAGAAACCGTAGGAAGACCCGTAGAACGAAATCCATAGTAATGTGTTCCCACTTCCATTCCTAATCTCAAGTGGTTGCAACGGACCCTTAGGTACAAGATGCTCCGCCTTTACACGCTGGCAAGTTAAACACATCGAGATAAACTACGCGATCTCTCTCTCTCATATTGCTCCACCAAAATGTATGTCAAGATCATAATACATTTTGGTACTCCCAGATGGATTGCAAATGGTGTATTGTGTGCCTCCATCATAATCTTGTTCTTCAAATCGTAGTCGTTAGAACACAAAGTCTAGAGTGGACTCAAGTATTCCTTCTTCATCAATTCTCGCCCTAAATAGCCTTCTTCAGATTTCTTCTTCATCGACGCTCGGCTCGCCTGGCTCGAGCAACCTTAACTTTTTCTATTAAAGTTGGCTCTATGCGATATACTCGACATCATCGCACTCTTCCTCCGCGATATGATCTTCTACTCAACGCATCGCCTACCACGCTCGCTTTTCCAAGATGGTATGGTTAATATGTGCCGAAATGAGTCGCCTCGAGCTCTTGAAAATCTTCTCGCATTCCTCGCCCATACGAATTTTGTATCTTTTCGAGTCACTAAGTTAATCTAATAGCGATTCGAGAATATCCTCAACGAATCTCCGATAATAACCAACTAAGCCTCTAAAGCTACGATTTCGACATCGACTTAGGTTGCTTCTCAATCGCGACTCATATCCCAATCTTGGATAAAGACGTCACAATGACACCTATCGCTTTACTATCGCATCTAATATGACGCCCCCTACAGAGAGTCCGGGCTTAGTGAATTCCACAAAGGAAGTCACAAGATAAAGGCTCAGTACCAAATTTATAGTTGAATTTTTAACTCCTCAAGTTCAATAGAGCCATTCGATATGAGATTTTAGAAATGAGTTTTGTACCGGGTTTAAAGTCGATACAAAATTTAATATCGTGCTTTGGGAGTAAGCCAAGAAATTCTTCAGAAATACGCCAGAAAAATCAATAACAACAGAATATTATTCAAATCGACGTGTCTTTATTCAAATCCATAACACGGACTAAGAAAATTTGACATCCGTAATAAACGAATGACTTCATGGCTTGATATGAAAATGTTTGACTACAATGGTTTGATTGCTTGAATTCAATAACAAAAGTTGCTTAGGAATATGAAAACTAACAACCTTACGAAAAATAATCAATTTTGCATTTACGAGTAGTTAACCTTAAAATCACATCAAAACAAATATCTCTATAGAAATAAGGTTAATGTGTAATGTGATAGTGCCAACTCGAATCAAGCAAGATTTATAAACAATGATGTGATGAAAGTTTCTCCTAACAGAGTTTCCACAGATAGTCAAAGTCTAATTTCTCCTGAGTCAAGTTTAAACGCTGAGCGCAAGTAAGAGAGAGAAAAGAATGGGTAGAACCGATATCTAGTAAGGTATATACTTCGCAAGAATTTATAATCGACTAACCTGTATAACTTCGTCGTTTCTCAGATTTTGACCGGCCACGATAAACGCCTTCCTAATCGCTGACTTTGACTTTTCTCGGACATCTTTTCGAGTCACCGTCCCCACTGAACTAGGTTTCGCTACGCATAATCTCGAGCGATATGTCCTTCCTTTCCACAACTATAGCATACCTTAAACTGCTAGGGCGCTTTTGGGCCGATATGTCCCTCTTCCCGCAAGATTTGTAACATACGAATCGGTGGTCGCTTCTCCTCCCTTAAAACTAGTCACTATAGCGCCGACGCCTTCACACGGTCGTTATTAAATCTCCTCTTTTAAAATCTCCTCCCGACTCGCTTCTTCTATTTTCACGGCCACGATTACCACCGTAGTGGTTACCGCTTTTGTCTCAGATTCTTCTTTCTCCGCCGGTTATCGTTATTCGATGATCTGCTATATCTTCTATGATCCTCGTTATGGTCCCTCATTGAACGTATCTCGTTATCTCGCCTAACAATCGAGCCCCGCTGACAACATCCTAATAGAGAGAAAATTTATGAGAAATGAGATATCGACGACGTATGTCGGTTTCAAACCTCTCGTAAACATCCGCCCATATACGCTCCTCATTCTCCACCAAATGAGGTGCAACCGATAACTCCGCTAACTTCGCCAGATCGACACCGCCATGTTATTCGCGCTTCTAGTCTAATAAACTCCACTTCCTTCATATAGACGAAATACTTTCGTGGAAGTACTTGTCATTGAATCTGCTTCAAACGCTCTCCGTGATACGCCGAGTGCAATGGATGGGTACGCTTCACGATTCCCACCAAGAATCACCCGCCACTAACATAAGGTGGCGAATGGAACTTTCTGCTTTCTCCGCATCCCAAGACATCGAATATCTTGGTAATTTGTTTGACCCACGCTCTCGCCTTTAATCGGATCCGGCTTTCCCTGCACTCGTGGTCCCAACTTTTTAAACGTCGCTTGGTCAGTGACCACCCGTGAATCGCTATCATTTCTCCTCGTATTTTGAACACGAGTCTCCTTCGTCTCGATTTTGCATGAACCGCAAAAAGTTTCTAAACATCCCCTCGCTCATCATCTCGCCAAAGGTGTTGTTGTTCACAGAGGAACATTGCCACTGTTGCACGCTCTCCTCGCTGGTGAAAGACAGCATCTCCACTATTCTCATTTACTCCATCATAATATTCTCAATGACATTCTCAAATACCGCCATAAAATAAGGGTTAATTAAGGAAATCAATATATCACATAATATCCCTATATACTTGACCAACTAACAAATAAGCTAGTAGGACACACTAACAAGGATTTACTCGCCTCCCTCCTAGTTCTATTCCTCGATCTCCGCCAGAGATCATATCCCTAAGCTCGATATTAACCGTGACGCCCCCAAAATAGTATACACAACACCCATTCTCGAGTCGCCAAATACATGGTACAAAAGCAACTACTACAACTTCAATAATACAAATGTCGTGTGAAATACGACAATATATATCGTGAGTTTAAATATAATATTGTCTTCTGAGACAATATCCACACGCAAATAAATCCCCATCATAATTATTGATTCATTATTTTACAAAAATGGTGAGGACTACTAAACAACTCTCTCTAAACCTTCATTCCATACCCCGACTAATACTCGCTACATTCTCGCCTCCCGAGAAGAAAAATGGAACAACAAGGAAAAGGGTGAGCTCAACTAGCCCAAGAAAGAATATTACGACTAAGATAATATACAACAAATTATCGTTAGTCTTCAACAGGAAAAAATACGATAGAATACAATGATAACAAGTTTCGATCAATATTCGCAATGAAATAATAATTCATGTAAGAGTTACGTAGAGAATGAAATCTACTATAATCTATGAATTTAATAAATTCATCATCAATATTTTATCCTCGTAACATCAATCAATATACATCTCGAATCAAATATTCATCTTTGCACTACAGCCAAAGATATTCATCACTGGTCATGTTCATTTAAACACTGCTCATCTTTGCACTACAGCCAAAAGATATTAATCAATCCATCATGTTCATCTCAACACTGCTCATCTTTGCACTACGTGCCAAAGATATTCTTCAGAAATCATTCATCTTTGCACTACAGCCAAAAAGATATTCAATAATATCATCATTTAAGACCGAGGATGATGAAAATATATTTTTAAAGAAACGAATCCAAAGGAACAAAACAAAACGACAAGGATTAAGGATTAAGGATTCGTGATTGGTTTTATCCACGCCCAAAAATACCTCAAAAAATAATCATAGTGGTGTAAAATTCAAGAATGATCAAAACATGGATACAATCGAGTTTAGTATCCGTAATAGATATTTTGACAAAAAGAAGAAATTTTATTTTTCTATTAATAAGTCTGATATACATAATAAAGGTCAGATATATCGTGAATAAAGGTCGATACGTGAATAAAATCTCAGACACCAAAAGATAGAAATTCCACAAAAACATCTTCACGCTTCATGAATAAGACTTTGAATAAGAACTCGTGAATAAGAATCATGAATAAGAATCGTGAATAAGAATCGTGAATAAGAACTCGTGAATAAGAACTCATGAATAAGAACCCCATATGAAAAAGTTCCAAATTTGATAAAAACTTCAGATCAATATTTCAAAGATAATGATATTGAAGAAATAATATCATTACAAAAAAAATAATATCCCTTACCTCGAAAGATTAAGATTTCTAAAAAAAACACCGATATAAAGCATGACTTGAACTTCAGACACGTATAGCAATACTCAAAGTATACTCAAAATACTCACAAGAATACGCCGATAATATCGAGAGAAAAAGAGAGAAAACTTCAGCTTCGTGTGATTTTCAATTCTAACCCAAGACCCTATTTATAGAAAATGCTTAGAACACAAAAGCGTAAAAATTTAATATAATATTAATATAATTATACAAATTTTCCTTAGCCCACCTTTTGGTCAAAACACCAGTCACACATGTTAATGATGTCCAAAAAAATACAAAAAATAAATACCCTATTTATACAAAAATAATTTAAACTCCCAAAAATCAATTATTTCGGAGATTTCTAACTTCAATAATTCATAATAAATAGCCCTTTCATCAGAAAATTCGAATCTCAAGAATTTTTATAGGAAATTCAATTCTCTACAACTTTGCAGAAGAAAGTTTTTCCAAATTCCAAACAAAAATCGACCAAAATCCACAAACCAAGATTTTACAAAGCTATAATCAAATTTCTACTAATAATTGTGTCCACCAACACACAAAACATGTGTTAAACATTTAATGCCACAAAATACTCTTCCTCCTCATATACTCATATATCCCACATTCATTGTAAAATATCACCGCTAATATATTATTAAAATAATATATTTAAATGAATTATTTTATCGTAAAAGATAAAATATTAATTTTCAACAATTGTCATTTTAAAAATTTTCTCCATCTATATCCACATAAAATCAATATTTTCCTCATCATATAAATCAATAATTAATTATTCACAAATAATATTACGTAATCACAATATTGACAACCGTGCGCTTCTGTGAGTAGGGGCTTTCCAATAAGAATTTCTTCTTCTTGCCAAGCAATTAGATGACCAAACCTCTCCTTGTATGTAACTTTCTAGACATTGCCAATAATGTTATCTAATAATATTATTCAGATAATATGAATTATTGCTTCGATAATGAAAGATACTTGTAGTAATGACAATTATCAAAACAACAAAGAATATAAAATATCAACACAAAGAATTATTAACTCAATAAAATATCGAATAAGAATTATCGTAACCATTATCGAGTAAAGGCCTTCACGTAAGAATCAATAATTGGTGCAATACCGCAGCTACTCGCTCAACAACGCCAGATTAGTGTGTTTTAACCACCGGGTATTCCAACAAAGATAATCTGCAATAACTACGCCAAGTATTTAAAAACAACTTATATTTGTCGCTTTTCTTCATCCAATCGCTTTCCGTTATGGGCCCACACATGGTCGCTACTTCGTCGCATTTAATATTCCCCGACAAAGATTTAATATTCCACGACCAAACAAATATTCTCCCGACAACAATGAATATTTTATAACCACTTGCTTATTTTGAAATATTTGCAGATTTAACCCTTAACTATCCACATTAATCAAATCAACCCTTACTATTTCAAAATAAAGGAAATTCCTTTTATTTAAAAATTTCGGGTCTTACAATGGAGATCTTGTGCGGTGACAATTATTGAACAACAATAATATAAAATATCAACGCATCAATTATTGAATCAATAAAATAAAATATCAATAAAGAATTACTGTAATAATTATTGAGTAGTAAGCCTTCACGTAAGAATCAATAATTCAAAATACTGTGTAATACCGGTGCCACTGCAACAACAACGTATTACTTTATTTTACCAACCGGTATTCCAACAAAGTGTTAATTCAGTAACGATTACGCCGTTATTTATAAAAACTTAATTTTTTCGCTTTTCCATCCGACAGCTTATTCTCATTATGGGGCCCACAAATAGTCTGCTACCATTGCATTTAATATTCCCTACGTAAAGAATATTCCACGACCAAACGAATATTCCCGACAATATTGAATACTTTATACCCTTCTCATGTATTTTGAAAAAAATTCATATATCACCCTTAACTTTAACTTTTATCAATTTAACCATTTACTGAATAGAAAAATTGAATACTTTTATTTCATAAAATTCGGGGTGTTACATCATCATTATTATTATTATTCACACTATTAATCGTCCAGGTCATTCCTAGGAAAGAGGGGGCTTTCCAATAAGGATTTCTCCGTATTGGCGCGCAATTAGGTGACCAAACCTCTCCTTAACAGAACTTCTATACATCGTTAATAATGCAAATAATAATATTAACAACTTCGTCATCTCAATTATTGATTTAATAACATATAAAATATCGACAATAATTGAATCAAACCGAGTGACTTCTCACATAAGCATTAATAATCAATACCGTGTGCTTATACGCAACCACGCCAGACATCGCATCTTACTTACTACCGAGTAGTTCAACAAAGATCAACGGTAAAACTTCCGCCGTTATTTTATTAAAATATTTTTATCGCTTTCTCAATCCGATAATAATTACATTGTGGGGTCCACCAATGATTGTGCCATCGTATGAATATTCCCCGACCAATCGAATATTATATAACAACTTGCGTACTTTGCAAAATTTATAAATATTACCCACAACTATAACATTATATCAAATTTATTCCATAATATTCAAAAATGATATTTATAGAAAATTCATTTTTATTCATAAAAGTTGGGGTCTTACATTTGGCCTGTAGTGCAAAGATGAATATTTGATTCAAGATGAAAATTGGTTGATGTTACAAGGATAAAATATTGATGATGGACTTTTAAATTCATAGATTATAGTAGATTTCATTCTCTACGTAACTCTTCTATGAATTATTATTTCCGCTATAAATATTGATCCGAAACTTGTTGTCATCAGTATTTTATCGATTTTTCCTCGTTGAAGACTAACGATAATTTGTTCTATATTATCTTATCGTGTTGTTCCAGGAAGGGGCTTTCCGATAAGGATTTCTCCCTATCAGTAGCGCAATTAGATTATTTAACCTCTCCTCGATGTAACTTGAACATTGTAAATATTGTAATTTAATAATATGAATAACTTTGTCGCCTCAATTATTGATTTAATAATATATCATATTATGCATGATAATCTTTGTGACAATAGTCGAATCAATAATATGAGAGATATATGAAAATGATTATCGTAAAGAATAATTGAGTATAATTGAGTGACTTATCACGTAAGCATCAATAATCAATACCGTGTGCTACTATGCAACCACGCGTACATCAGTACTTTTACTACTAAGGGTAGTTCAACAGGTTTTAATAAAGAACACCTTCGCCGTTATTTTATAAAAAGATAATTCTGTCATTTTCTAACTACGACAATACTTCTCTTGTGGGGTCCACCAATGATTGTGCCGTCGTACGGATATTCCCCGACAAAAAGAATATTTTATAACAACTTGCATACTTTGCAAAATTTTCAAATATCACCCTTAACTTTAAACTTTTATCAATTTAACTATTTACCAAAATAGAAAAATTGAATACTTTTATTTCATAAAATTTGGGGTCTCACAGTATTACTGAATATCTTTGGCCTGTAGTACAAAGATGGTTGATTTTCTTATGAATATCTTTGGCCCGTAGTGCAAAGATGTACAGGTGTTGAGATGAACATGACTGATTGATGAATATCTTTGGCCTGTTGTGCAAAGATGAATATTTGATTCAAGATGAAAATTGGTTGATGTTACAGGGATAAAATATTGATGATGGACTTTTAAATTCATAGATTATAGTAGATTTCATTCTCTACGTAACTCTTCTATGAATTATTATTTCTGTTGCAAATATTGATCCGAAACTTGTTGTACATTGTATTTTATCGTTTTTCCTCATTGAAGACTAACGATAATTTGTTCTATATTATCTTAGTCATAATATTCTTTACTGGGCTAGTTGAGCTCACCTTTTTTCCTTTTTGTTCCATTTTTCTTCTCAGGAAGCGAGAATGTAACGAGTTCTAGTCGGGGTGTGGAATGATGGATCTAGAAAGTTGTATTAGTAGTCCTCACCATTTTTGTAAAATAATGTACCAATAATTGTAATGAGGACTTATTTTGGTGTGAATATTATCTAGATGACAATATTTGTATTTAAACTCACAGTTTATATGTTGTATTAATAAAGTTATAGTTGTTTCTGTACCATGTTATTGACGACTCAAAATGGGTGATGTATACCTATTTTGGGGCGTCCATGATTGGTATCGAGCTTAGGGATATGATCTCCGGCGGAGATCGAGGAATAGAACTAGGAGGGGAGAGACGAGTAAAACCTTCGCTAGTGTGTCTTACCTAAGCTTATTTGTTGGTTGGTCAGTATATAGGGATATTATGTGATATGTTGATTTCTTTAATTAACTCTTATTTTATGGCGGTATTTGAGAATGTCGACCGAGAATGTTAACAAATGGAGTAAATGAGACCGTGGAGACACCTTTACTCACCAACGAGGAGAACGTGCAACAGTCGACAATGTTCCTCTCCCAACAACATCATCGAAAGCGAGATGATGAACGACGGGATGTTTAGAAGCTTTTTGCAGTTCATGCAAAATCAGACAAGGGAGACTCGAGTACAAAATACCGGTGGAAATGATAACAACTCACGGTTTGTCATAGCCAAGCAGTTCAAAGAGTTGGGACCACCAGAATTATGGGGAAAGCCAGATCCGATTAAGGCAGAAACGTGGGTCAAATAAATCACCAAGATATTCGATGTCTTGGGATGCACGGAGGAACAGAAGGTTCAATTCGCCACCGTTATGTTCCGTAATGAGGCAGATTACTGGTGGGAATCTGTGAAGCGTACCCATCCGGCCGCACTCAACATGTGTTGGGAGACGTTTCAGAAACTTTTCAATGACAAGTACTTTCCTGAAAGTATTCGTCATATGAAGGAAGTGGAGTTCATTAGATTGGAACAAAATAACATGACGGTGTCCCAGTACAAGGCAAAGTTTGGAGAGTTATCTTGGTTTGCACCTCATTTGGTGGAGAATGAGGAACGTATGACGCGGATGTTTCTGAGAGGTTTGAAACCCAAGATACATCGATATCTCATTTCATAAATTTTTCTCTATTCGGGATGTTGTCAACAAGGCTCAATTGTTAGAGCGAGATAACGAAAGTACGCTCAACCAAGGACCATAACCAGGATCATATCTGGTGACAACGAATATCGAAACAACGATAACCAAATGGAGAAAGAAGAATACTGGACAAAAGCTTAAACCACTCCGGTGGTAATTATGGCCATGAGAATAAAAGAAGCGAGTCGGAAGGAGATTTTAAAAAGAGGAGATTCAACAATAACCATGTGAAGACGCGTCGATTACAAAGAATCGGTTCTAAGAGAGAGAACGACCACCGGTCGTATGCTATAAATGTGGAAAAGAGGGACATATTAGCCCAAACTGCCCACAACAGTTAAATGTATGCTATAATTGTGGAAAAGAAAGACATATCGCTCGAGATCAGATTATGCAGTAGGAAACCAAGTCCAATGGGATGGTGACTCAAAAGGTCATCCCTGAAAATTCAAAGTCAACGGTCCTCGGAAGAGCGTTTGTCGTGGATCGTCAAAATGCGAGGAACCCAAACGAGGTGATCACGGGTAAGCTAATCATAAATTTTTGCGAAGTTTATACCTTACTGATATCTGGGTACTACCCATTCATTTATCTCTCCTGCAGTGCTCAACGTTTAAACTTAACTCAAGAAATTAGACTTTGATTTATCTGTGGAGACTCCGTTAGGAGAAACTTTCATCACATCCACTTTTTATAAATCTTGTTTGATCCAAGTTGGCACCATCACATTACCTGTTGACCCTATCTCTTTAAAGATACTTGCTTTTGATGTGATTTTATGGATTGATTGGTTAACTACTCATCATGCCAAAATTGATTGTTTCTGTAAGGTTATTAGTTTTCATATTCCTAACCAACCTGTTGTACGAATTCAAACAACTAAACCATTAAAATCAATCACTATCATATCTAGTCATAAAGCTATTCGTTTATTGAAAAACGGATGTCAAGCTTTCATAGCCCATGTTATGGATTTGAATAAAGACACGTCAGATTTGAATAATATTCCTGTTGTTAGTAAATTTCCGACGTGTTTCAAGAAGAACTTCCTGGCCTACCCCCAAAAACGTGAAGTTGAATTCTTTATTGATCTTGAACACAGTACAAAGCCCATTTCTAAAACCCCATATCGAATGGCTCCTATTGAACTTCAGAGTTAAAGGTCCAACCACAGAGTTGTTGGACATCGGTTTTATTCGCCCCTAAGACATCTCCTCGGGGTGCTCCTGCTTTATTTGTAAAGAAGAAATACGGAGTATGCGACTTTGTATTGACTATCGAGAATTGAACCATGTCACCATCAAGAATAGGTATCCGATACCTCGTATTGATGACCTGTTTGACCAGTTGCAAGGAGCACAATTCTTTTCAAAGATCGATCTTCGTTATGGATATCATCAATTTGAAGATTAGAATCGAAGATATTCCAAAGACCGCCTTCTAACTTCGATGCGGGCATTATGAATTCTTAGTCATGTCTTTTGGATTGATTAATGCTCCTGCGGCTTTCATGGATATGATGAACCAGATATTCAAGGAATATATGGATCAGTTCATTGTTGTCTTTATTGATGACATCCTCATATATTCCAAAAGCCATGAAGATCATAAGCACCATTTGAAGCTGGTACTCCAAAGGCTTCGTGAAAACAAGTTATATGCCAAGTTGAATAAATGCGAGTTTTGGCTTGAGGAAGTAGCATTCCTTGGGTACGTGGTGTCAAAACATGGAGTATCTGTCGACCCGGCGAACATAAAAGGAATACAAAGTTGAGAGCAACCGAAGCTCGATGGCCCAAGTCGTAGCTTTACGGGCTTAAATTGGTTATTACTGGAGATTTGTGAAAGGATTTTCTCGAATCGCTATCCGCTTAACTCAAATGACTCGGAAAGATACAAAATTCAGATGGAGCGAGGAATGCGAAAAAGAGTTTCCAAAAGCTAAGAGGAGACTCATTTCTTGCACTGCTTACGACAATACCATCTAGTTCTTGGATGGATTTGTTATCTCTGACGATGCTTCGTGCAAAGGGTTGGGAGGTGTTCTCATGCAACATGGGAAAGTCATAGCCTATGCCACACGACAACTTAAAGAATATGAGAGGAATTATCCTAGTCATGATCTAGAGTTGGCGTGAATCGCCGTTTCACGCTTAAAGATCCGGAGGCACTATCTATATGGAGAGAAAGTGGAGATATATTCGCACCATAAAAGCCTCAAATATTTCTTCACCTAAAAGGAACTCAACATGCGACAACGACGTTGGCTCGAGCTGTTAAAAGATTATGACCACACCATTCAATACCATCCTGGAAAAACAAACGTGATAGCTAACGCGTTGAGTAGAAGATCATATGCAGGAACGAGTGAGATGATATCAAGTATACGCATAGAATCAACTTTAATCGATAAAGTTAAAGTTGTTCAAGCCACATGTGAGACCCCAAATTTTATGAAATAAAAGTGTTCAATTTTTCTATTTTGGTGAATAGTTAAATTGATAAAAGTTTAAAGTTAAGGGTCATATTTGAAAATTTTTCAAAGTAGACAAGTTGTCATAAAATACCCGGTTACTATTCACGAGTTACTATTCACGGGTTACTATTCACCAAAATTACTATTCACTCTAGTATTGTTCACTCTAGTATTTGGGACACTTTTTGTGTCGGAGTTACTATTCACGAGTTACTATTTACGGGTTACTATTCACCGAAATTACTATTCACTCTAGTTTTGTTCACTTTCGAGTATTTGGGACACTTTTTGTGTCGAGTACTATTCACGAAAGTTACTATTCACTTAATTATTATTCATGAGTTACTATTCACCCGAACAAAATATTTTATTAAAATAATGACGGAAGTTTTACCGTTAAAACTGTTGAACTACTCGGTAGTAAAAGTACAGTAATACGTGTTGTTGCATAGTAGCATATGGTATTGATTATTGATATTTATGTAAGAAGTCGGTCAGTTTGATTCCATTATCATTTATTAATAATATGAATTATTATAATGATAATGATGTTTTGTTTTATTCAGTATTATTAACGTAATAAAATGTAAATATCTTTTATATAAAATGTAATACTTTATTAAAGTTATTCTATAAATAGAATATATTATATTTTATTATGCATAAAGTCGCATAGTATTTTGCATAGTGTTGCGTAGTGTTTTTGCGTAAAGTGTTGCGTAGTGTTTGCATAGTAAAATGTTTTTATATAAATAAAATATATTATATTTTATTTAAAAGATTTTGCTTTAAATATGGACCGCCGATTAAAGTAAATCAATCTGACCGCTCATGGATTAATTACTATGCATTCTATTTTCCTATAAATAGAAGCTCATTCCTTCATTATTTTCTTACGAATTCACCGAAACTCTGTAGAGAAAATTATAGAGAAGCTATAGAGAGAAAATCTATAGAGAGAAAGAAGAAGAAATATTCTGTACTTCACTACTTTGATATCCAAAGGTCTTTTTACTAAAGGGATATTATTTGTTGTAATTCGTAAGGGGTGTTATTCTTTCTTATTCATGAAGAGAACTTCATTATTCCATTCTTTATTATTCTGTTGGAATAACTCGTATACGCTGATACCCTACCTATACTTGGTGAAATCCTCCTCATTATTCCATTCTTTATTATTCTCATTGGAATAACTCAGATACGCTGGCAGATACCCTATACATAATCAGATATCGCTGAGATAAACAAATATTATCTCTCTTCATATTGCTCCACCAAAATGTATGATTAATATCATGATACATTTTGGTACTCCTGATGGATTGCAAATGGTGTGTCAGGCGCCCATCATGATATTATACTTTAAATCGAGGTCGTTAGGAACACAAAAGTCCGGAGTCGACTCAAGTATTCCTTCTTCATCGATTCTTGCTTGATAAAGACCTTCTCGCACTTTCTTCCTCATACGCATCGCCTCCGTGTCCGTAGCTTGAGCAGC
The DNA here is from genome assembly GCA_020205615.1 of Panax quinquefolius. NCBI lineage: Eukaryota > Viridiplantae > Streptophyta > Magnoliopsida > Apiales > Araliaceae > Panax > Panax quinquefolius. Next base: position 117,133,405 of record CM035158.1, on the reverse strand, counting down.
TTTTAACTTTATCGATTAAAGTCGGTTCTACTTGTATACTCGCTATCATCACACGCGTCCCCGAGTCTTTAACTCTATCTTCATCCTTTGCAAGTCACACAAAATGGGCTCATACGTTGACAATATCGCACTCGTGATTGCATATGATTTTCTACTCAATCGCGCCGCCTACCACGTTCGCTTTTCCGTGATGGTATTGATGGTATGATCATAATCTTTTAAAATTTCAAGCCAACGTCGTTGTCGCATGTTGAGTTCCTTTTGAGTGAAGAAATATTTGAGGCTTTTATGATCCGTAAAGATCTCCACTTTCTCCCCATACAAGTAATGCCTCCAAATTTTAAGTGCAAAGATAACAAATGCCAACTCTAGATCATGAGTAGGATAATTCCTCTCATATTCTTTGAGTTGTCATGCGAGGCATAGGCTATAACTTTTCCATGTTGCATAAGAACACATCCCAACCCTTTGCTTCAAGCATCATCAGAGATGACAAATCCTCCGAGCCGATGGTATTGTCGTAACAGTCTTTAAAATAAGTCTCTCTTGAGTTCTTGAAAACTCTTCTCACATTCTTCGCTCCAACCGAACTTTGTATCTTTCCGAGTCATTAAGTCAATGGAGTAGCGATTCGAGAAAATCCTTCCACGAATCTCCGATAATAACCAAATTTAACCGAGAAAGCTACGTGCTTTCGGTCATCGATTTAGGTTGTTCCCGACTTTGAATAGCTTCAATCTTTCTTTGGGTCAACAGATATTCCATGACTTGATACCACGTGCCCAAGGAATGCTACTTCTTCACCGTAACTCGCATTTCTTTAACTTGGCATAAAGCTTATATTCACGAAGCTTTTGGAGTGTCACCTCAAGTGTTGCTTCATGATCTTCACTTTTTTGGAATAAATAAGGATGTCATCAATAAAGACGACCACAAAGTGATCTAAATATTCCTTGAATACTCGGTTCATCATATCCATGAAGCGTGAGAAGCATTAGTCAATCCAAAGGACATGACTAGAATTCATAATGCCCGTCTCGAGTTCGAAAGCCGCTTTTGGAATGTCACCGTTCTAATCTTCAATTGGTGATATCCTAACGAAGATCAATCTTTGAAAAGAATTTGGCTCCTTGCAATCGGTCAAACAGTCATCAATACGTGGTGCAATGGATACCTATTTTGATGGTGACATGATTCAACTCCCGATAATCAATACAAAGTCGCATACTCCCATCTTTCTTCTTCACGAATGTAATGAGAGAGCACCCCAAGGAGAAGTACTAGGACGAATAAAGCCAATGTCTAACAATTCCTCGCAGTTGGGTCTTTAACTCCTCGAAGTTCAATAGAGCCATTCGATATGGGGCTTTGGAAATAGGTTTGTACTGGGGTTCAAGGTCGATACAAAATTCAATTTCACGCCTCGGGGTAGGCCGGCGAAGTTCTTCTTCGGAATACGTCAGAAATTTATTAACAATAGAATATCGCTTTAAACCGATTTATTTTTATTTAAATCATGATATGAGCTAAGAAAGCTTGACATCCGCTTTTCAATAAACGAATAGCTTTATGGCTTGAGATGACCGTGATTGATTTTAATGGTTTGGTCGTTTGAATTCGATAATAGGTTGATTAGGAATATGAAAGCTAACAACCTTACGAAAACAATCAATTTTTGCATGATAAGTAGTTAACCAATCAATCCTTAGAATCACGCCAAATGCAAGTATTTTTAATGAAATAAGATCGACGGTGTAATGTGAGGGTACCGATTTGAACCAAACAAGACTTATAAACAATTGGATGTAATGAAGGTTTCTCCCAACCTGAGTTTCCACAGATAAGTCAAAGTCTAATTTCTCCGATTCAAATTTAATCGATGAGCGCAAGTAGGAGAAATAAAAAGAATGGGTAGAACCGTAGATCAAATAAAGTATAGACTTCATTAGAGTTTATGATAAGCTTACCCGTGATGACCTCATTCGGATTCCTTGCTCTTTGGGAGGTCACAACAAACGCCTCCTCAGACTACTGGGTTTGAATTTTCTTGACTACTTTGGTGCCTCCATCCTAGCTGAATTTGTCTTCTGTGAAACGCAAAAATCGAGCTAAGTGACCTTCTCTTCCACAATTATAACATGCTTTGACTGACATGACGCAGCTTGATCGATGTGTCCTCTCTCTCCGCATTTGAAGCATATGATAGGTGGTCTTTCTCCTTCCTTAACAATGGGTGCCGGTGCGACGCCTTTCCACCATTGTTGAATCTCCGCTTTCTTGAAATGTCCATTCTTATTGTTTTGGCCCCGATTACCACCGGCGGTTACCATATCCGCCCGTTGATTCCCTCCACGCTTGTTGTCACCGCTCGATGACTACTCTCCGGTATTATAATTTTGCTTACCGCTTCTTTTAGTCAGGTTGACTCATTATCGCTTCCACTAATCGAGCCCTATTTACAACATCCGAATACAAACACGCTTTATGAAAATAAAGATGTTGACGATTCTCCGACTTCAAACCTCTTAAAAACATTCGCGCCATTCTCTCTTCATTATCCACCAAGTGGGACGAAACCGTGATAACTCCGCAAATTTTGCCTCGTATCATGACACTCATCATATTGTTTTGTTCCAACTTGATAAATTCCACCTCCTTCATGTGGCGAATACTTTCGTGAAAGTATTTGTCGCTGAATGACTCTCCTCGAACTTCTCCCAAGATATCTTCAAGACAAAGAAGTTGAGTACGCTTTTACCGATTCCCACCAAGAATCCGCCTCCGCCAAGACATAAAAGGCGTGAAGGGAACCTTTTGCTCCTCGAGCATCCCAAGACATCAAATATCTTGGTAACTGTTTTATCCATGCTTCCGCCGTAAGTGGTTTTGCTCTCCTTAAACTCCTAAGTGGTCCCAAATTGAATTGCTTAGCGGTGACCGCCCGAGAGTTTTCCGTGTTTCCACCTATGTTTTGGACAGGAGTCGTTCTCAACTGCTGTTGCATAAATTGCATAAAGCCTCTGAACATTTGATCATTCATCATTTGGTCGGTGTTGTTGTTTGTATGAGGATTATCGCCTTCACATGATGCACATTATCCCGATTATTGATATGTGGTGAATCAACGATCGCTGCGCTCCATTGCTATTCTCAACATTCTCAGATGTCATTTTCAGATACTGCCACAAAACAAAAGGTTAATTGACATGTATCAAATTATCCCTATCTTCCGACCAACCAATAAAATAAAGACATAAACTTAGGTAGGTCATACTAGCGAAGGTATTCCCCTCCCCTCCTAGTACTATTCTCACATCTTACCCAGGATCATATCCCTAAGCTCGATACTGAATCGTAACGCCCCCAAAATTAGGTATACATCACCCATCTTGGGTCGCCACTTACATGGTACGTAATTTAAATACAACTTAATACATAAACCGTGAGTTTAAATACAAATATCGCTCTACTAGATATTATACAAACTCAAAAAGGAGTCCTCATTACAATTATTATCACACTATTTCACGTAATAGTGAGGACTACTAATGCTATCTTCCCACCATCACTCGCTTCCCGACTCGTCCCAACTATATTCTCATTTCCTCAAGAGAACAAAGAAAAGAAAGGGTGAGCTCAACTAGCCCAAGAAGAAATATTATGACTAAGATAATGCGTAATAAATTATCAATAGTCTTTAACAATGTTAAACCGATAAAATACAATAGACAACCGCTTTAATCTGCGATGGAATAAGCAATCCATTAAAAGAGTCAAGTAGAAAATAAAGTCTACTATCTTTTATGATTTAAAAGGTTTTTCATCATCATTATAGGTGAGACTCGCCTTTAATAAATAATCCACATCATCGAATCACCCCTCGCACTACTACCAAGGATATTCTTTAAGATCACGACCATAATTATTCATGCACTACGCCAAGAATAGTTGTGTATTCATTAATGGTCATGATCATGCCAACAATCGGTCCATCAATGCACTACTACCAATCGAGGATTTTTACCATATCATTTGTAACATTACGGCCATGATTACAATCGAATAGTCTCTCGTCATAATCATACCAAGTCCATCTATGCACTACAGCCCACGGATGACTTTAAAAAATATAAACATGAGGATGATGACAATGATATAAGAATTCAATAAAACAAGTTCAAGAATTATTTTATCCAGAATTATTAACGTCCAAATTATCAATATGATAATCGTTTTGTAGAGCAAAATTCAAGAATGATCGGAAGAATATTTTCATGAAAAGATACTTTGGATGAAACGCAAATATCAAGGATATTCCACTAATTTCATGGAGTATAGAAGTCAAAGTTTTAACCAACCGGGGTATAATAAAGAATGGAATAACAAAAGAAATCACCATGCATGCGATAATCGCACGCATGTGTGTTATTCCAACAAAATAATAAATAACGGAACCAGTCGTGAAATTCACACCGACAGGATGTTCCAACAGAATGATAAAGATGGAACTGCATCCGGTGTAAAACACACGAGATAGGATATTCCAATGTAATAATAAAGATTTTAACCAGTCCGTGTAAAACACACATGCATGTGATGTTCCAACGTATGTAATAAAGATTTTAACCCTATCCCAAAAAACACATGAACGTGATGTTCCAATGTAATAATAAAGATTTTAACCGTGTCCTGTAAAACACATGCATGTGATGTTCCAATGTAATAATAAAGACGGAACCGGTCAGTCCTGTAAAACACATGCATGTGATGTTCCAATGTAATAATAGAAGAATGTCACCAAGTATAGGGTAAACCACTTATACAAAGTTATTCCAATGTAATAATAAGCAATGGAATAACAACATTCTCTTCATGAATAAGAAAGAATAACACCCTTACATTTGGTAGGAGATTGAATACTCGCAAGCGGTGTAGTAACAAAATACTCTTCTTCTTTCTCTCTTATTTTCTCTATACTTTCTCTCTATAGCTTGAATGAATTAAGTGAAAAATAATGAAGCCCTAGCCCTCTATTTATAGAAGATTTCTAGCTTAAGACCGCGCCAAGTGAAAAGCGCAAGTGGCTTGACGAATCGGTTTGACGCCTTTGTAATGTGAAACGACAAGTGGTTCGACGCTCAGAATGTGAAACGACAAGTGGTTCGACGTCTGGTAAAGGTAATTACTATTAACGAAGGTAAATACTATTCACAAGGGTAATTACTATCGACGAAGGTAATTACTATCGATTTAAGGTAAATACTATTCACAAGGGTAATTACTATTGACGAAGGTAATTACTATTCACAAAGGTAATTACTATTGACATAGGTAATTACTATTCACAAAGGTAATTACTATCGACGAAGAGACTCTTAGATGATTGACATACGAGCCCCCATAAAATAATCAAACTTACCACAAATCATTTTTTTTCATCAACACATATTTAATCTTTCAACAATTATTAATCATTTATAACTTGTCGCCTCAATTATTGATTTAATACCATAACATATTATACGTATGATATCTTGACAATAATTGAATCAATAATATAAGAGATATGATGCAAAGAATTATCGTAGCGATAATTGAGCATAAATTGAATGACTTCTCACGTAAAGCATCAATAATCAATACCGGTGCTACTATGCAACTACGCCAGACATCGCATTTTGTACTTTTACCAACGGGTAGTTCAATCAGCTTTAACGGTAACACCTCCGCCAGTTATTTTTATAAAATATTTTTGTCATTTTCTCAATCCGATAATAATTACATTGTGGGGGTCCACCAATGATTGAGCCATTATACTTAATATTCCCTAACAAAAAGAATATTCCCCAGATTAAACGAATATTTTATAACAACTTGCATACTTTGCAAAATTTATAAATATTACCCACAACTATAACATTATATCAAATTTATTCCATAATATTCAAAAATAATATTTATAGAAAAATTCATCTTTATTTATAAAAGCTGGGGTCTTACATCTTACGTGCATAGATGAACTTAGTATGATTATGACCAGGGATCATTCGGTATAATCATGGCTTAATATAAATGATGTGACAAAAGTCCTCGCGATGGCTCAGAATGCCGTGATGGATAGTTTTTGTATGATTATGACCGTGGTGATTTGGTATAGTCGTCATGACCATTGATAATTTGATGAAAATCCTTGGCCGTGTAATGTGGGATGATTAGATATTGTGGTTTATTCATTAAACTGAGTCTTAGTGATAAAAATTGATGAAAACCTTTTAAAACCTAAAAGATAGTAGACTATATTTTCTACTTGACTCTTTTAATGGATTACATATTCCGCTGCAGTTAAACTGGTTGTCTATTGTATTTTATCAGTTTAACATTGTTAAAGACTATTGATAATGTGACGCCCCCAAAATTAGGTATACGTCACCCATCTTGGGTCGCCACTTCATACGGTACATAAATTCAAATACAACTTACAAACATAAGCGTAGGTATACAATACGACATAAACTTTGAGTTTGAATAAAATATTGTCTACTAGATATTATACAAACTTAAAAGGAGTCCTCATTACAACTATTATCACACTATTTCACGTAATAGTGAGGACTACTAATGCTATCCTCCGGACCATTACTCTGCTCCCCGACTCGTCTCAAATTTATGTTCTCATTTCAAGAAGAAACAAAGGAAAGAAAGGGTGAGCTCAACTAGCCCAAAGAAGAAATATTATGACTAAGATAATGCGTAATAAATTATCATTAGCCTTCAACAAAGGTTAAACGATAAAATACAATAGACAACCGCTTTAATCGCTAGCTAGGAATATCTAATCCATTAAAAGAGTCAAGTAGAAAATAAAGTCTACTATCTTTTAGGTTTTAAAAGGTTTTCATCAATTTTATCATTTGAGACTCGACAATAAATAAACCACCACATCTAATCATCCTCGCACTACTTGGGCCAAGAATTTTCATCAAATTATCAATGTTCATGACTATACCGAATCACCCCCGGTCATAATCATACCAAAAATTATCCATCAACGCATTACGGGCCATCGAGGACTTTTGTCACATCATTTATAAGCAGTCATGATTATACCCAATGAATGATCCTCGGTCATAATCATACCAAGTTCATCTACGCACGTAAGACATAGATAACTTTCAACATAACATAACATGAGGATGATGACAATGACATAATAATTCAATAAAACAAGTTCAAGAATTAATTAATCCAAGAACCAATAACGCCCAAGTTGTCAACACGATACTTTTTGTAGAGTAAAATTCAAGAATGCTCGTAAGAATATTTCCATGAAAGATATCGGATGAAACGCAAATATCAAGGATATTCTACTAATTTCATGGAGTATAGAAGTCAAAGTTTTAACTAACCGGGTATAATAAAGAATGGAATAACAAAAGAAATCACCACGCATGCGCAGATTGCGATGTAGACAAAGTTATTCCAATGTAATAATAATAACTAAACCGTGTCGTGAAATTCACACACCGCATGTGATGATCCAATGTAATAATAAATGTTTGAATAATAAACAATGGAACCAGTCCTGTAAAAAATACATGTATGAGATATTCCAAATGTAATAATAAATGCGAATAATAAACAATGGAACCAGTCCTGTAAAAACACACGCATGTGATATTCCAATGTAATAATAAAGAATTGAATAATGTAAGAAAATCACCAAGTATAGGGGATTCCACGATACAAAGTTATTCCAATGTAATAAATAAGAATGGAATAATATAAGGATTTCACCAAGTATAGGGTATGCCACGTGATACAAAAGTTATGTATAGGGTATGCCACTTTTACAAAAGTTATTCCAATGAATAATAATGAATGGAATAATGTAAGTTCTCTTCATGAATAAGAAAGAATAACACCCTTACACCAGTACAACAAATAATATCCCCACCGTAAAAGACACCGGATATCAAAGTAGTGAAGTACCGTAATACTCTTTCTTCTTTCTCTCTATAGCTTCTCTGTAGAGTTTCAAAGAATTCGTAAGAAAATAATGAAGGAATGAGCTTCTATTTATAGGAAAATAGAATGCATAGTAATTAATCCATGAACGGTCGATTGATTTACTTTAATCTGACGGTCCATATTTAAAGCAAAATCTTTTAAATAAAATATAATATATTCTATTTATATAAAACATTTTACTATACAAACACTATGCAACACTATGCAAAACACTATGCAACACTATGCATAATAAAATATAATATATTTTATTTATAGAATAACTTTAATAAAGTATTCTCATTTTATATAAAAGATGTTTATGTTTTATTACGTTAATAATACTGAATAAAACAAAACGCGTCACTATCGCTATAATAATTCATATTATTAATCGACAATAATGGAATCAAACCGAGTGACTTCTCACATAAGCATCAATAATCAATATCAGGTAATACTATATAACCACACACGATTATCAGTGTATTTTTACTATCGAGTAGTTCAACAAAGATCAACCCAGAAAACTTCCGCCGTTATTTCAATAAAATATTTTTGTCGTTTTCTCAATCCGACAATAATTACATTGTGGGGTCCACCAATGATTGAGGCGTTGTACAAATATTCCTCGCTAAATCGAATATTCCCCACCAATCTAATATAATATAACCACTTGCATACTTTGCAAAATTTATAAATACTACCCACAACTATAATATTATCTTAAATTCACACCATAATATTAAAAAATTATTTCGACAAAATTTAAATCTTTATTGATAAAATCTGGGGTCTCACAGATAATTTATTCTGCATTATCTTAGTCATAATATTTCTTACTGGGCTAGTTGAGCTCACTCTTTCTTTCACTATTCTCTTCAGGAAATGAGAATATAGCTAGGACGAGTCGGGAAAACGAGTGATGGTGTAAGACCCCGAATTTTATGAAATAAAGTATTCAATTTTTCTATTCAGTAAATGGTTAAATTGATAAAAGTTAAAGTTAAGGGTGATATATGAAAATTTTTTTCAAAATACGCAAGAGGGTATAAAGTATTCATTGTTGTTTGGAATATTCGTGGAATATTCTTTCTCGTTTGAGAATATTCGCATTTACCGGTAGCGATCATTTGTGGGCCCCATAATGTAATAACCGGCTTGATGAAGAAAACGACAAAATTAAGTTTTATAAATAACGGCGTAAATCGTTATCAATTAACACTGTTGAATATACCCGATGGTTAAAATACAAAGAATATGCGTGTTTTGCACAAGAAAGACACCTTTTACATGTATTTTGAATTATTGATCCTTACATAAGAAGGCACTACTCAATAATTATTACGGTAATTAATGCTCAATATTTTTATTTATTGATTCAATAATTGCTACGTTGAAATTTTATATTATTATTGTTCATAATTGTCACACCGCACAAAGATTTCCCATTATCGGATCGAAGAATTCATATTATTCAATAATATTATTAGATAGCACTATTGGCAATGTCTAGAAAGTTCGCAGGAAGGAGAGGTTTGGTCACCTAATTGCGCCGCCAAGAAGGAGAAATTCTTATTGAAAGCCCCTTTTCCTGGGAACAACTGGTTGTCATAAATGTGATTCTATAATATTATTTGTGAATAATTAATTATTGATTCATATGATAAGGAAATATTTATTTTATATGAATATAAATGATGGATTTATTTATGTGGTTATTAATGAAGGAATTAATCTTTGAGATGTTTTATTTGTATTTTGTCGGATTGGAGGTATTAAAAGATCAAATCGTGTTATTACGACTTTATTGTGTGAGTTATAATATTTAATCATTTGTTGGATCGTTGTAATTTTTGGATATGTTATACATATATAAGTTGAGTATATGTCCACAAATTTTGAACCGTTAAAATGAACGTATGATTTGTTATGAATTTTAAGAGGTAACGATTCTAAATTAGGTTTTGGTGGAAAATTCTAGAATTGAGTGGGCCCCACTCTTGGTTGTTGGGGAAGATGGTGATTTTGGTGGGTGGAATAGTAGCGAGGTAAAGCCATCAAAGTTGCGAGTGTTAAGTCCGCTTGGCGTGCTAACATTTTCCTATAAATAGAGGGCTAAGTTAGAATTGAAAATCACACCGAAACAAGTTTTCTCTTTCTCTCTCTATATTATCGAGCGTATTCTTGTGAGTATTTTGAGTATACTTTGAGTATTGTTAGACGTTGCAAGTTCCCTTCAAAGACTATATCCTGTTTCAACTAAAGTACCGCCTTTTCGAGGTAAGGGATGTTATTTTCTTCTCGGATGATATTATTTCTTCAATATCATTATCTTTGAAATATTGGTTGAACTTTTTATCAAATTTGGAACTTTTTCATGCTCTGGGATTACTATTCATGAGTTACTATTCACGATTCTTACTATTCATGAGTTACTATTCACGAGTTACTATTCACGAGTACTATTCATGAAGCGTGAAGATGTTTTTTTGTGGAATTTCTATCTTTTGGTGTCGAGTTACTATTCACGATACTCTTGACTTTATTCACGATATCTGACACTATTCACGAATCACTTGACTATTCAATAGAAAAATGAAAATTTTTCTTTTCGTCTAAAATATCTATTTTGGATACTAGCTTTGATTGTATCCATGTTTTGATCATTCTTGAATTTTACACCACTATGATTATTTTTGAGGTATTTTTGGACGTGGATAAAATCAATGCAAAGATGAATGATTTCAAGAATATCTTTGGCTCAGAGTGCAAAGATGAACAGTGTTTTAAATGAACATGACCAATCGATGAATATCTTTAGCCAAGAAAGTAAAAAGATGAATTATTGATGAATATCTTTTGCTCGTAATGCAAAGATGACCATTGTTGAATATCTTTACCAAAGAGTGCAAAGATGAATTATTGATGAATATCTTTTTTTCGTAATGCAAAGATGACTGTTGTTGAATATCTTTAAATTTGAGTGCAAAGATGAATTATTGATGAATATCTTTTGCTCGTAATGCAAAGATGACCTGTTGTTGAATATCTTTAGCCTGTAGTGCAAAGATGAATTATTGATGAATATCTTTGGCTTGTAATGCAAAGATGACCCGTTGTTGAATATCTTTAAATTGTAGTAGTGTAAAGATGAACTGTTGATGAATATCTTTGGCCCGTAGTGCAAAGATGAATTTATTAGTATGATTATGAACAGAACCGTGATTTGGTATAACCATGATCTTTGAGTTTTCGTGTAAAGACAAGTGATGAAAATTATCTTTGTCTTGGATGAGGAAAGGAATTTAGAACTACAATTACGATTATGAAGTTATACACGTGATTGTGGGCGAATTGTTGATTGATGTTACGAGGATAAAACATTGTTGGTGGATTTTTAACATGGAGAAGACAATAGACTTTATAGTCTATTTGACTCTTCTAATGGATTGCTCATTCACGCAACTATGGTTGAAAAGTTTTATCATCTACCATATGTTCTAAATCTCTGATTTATTACTGATGAAGACTATTGATAATTTATTTATCTTTAGTCATAATATTCTTTACTGAGCTAGTTGTGCTCACCCTTTTGTTTCACAATTCTTTTTCGTGTAATAAAGGTGTAGCTGGGTCGAGCGGGGGATAGCGAGGGAATAGAGTGGTGGTCTATAGATGTTGAGGGTGAGGTGAATTTAACTTGGAAGGGTGTTTTGTCACTATCATACAAGATGTCTAATGACATACAACCTCGTGTTATCTTAAGACATGGTTGTGCTTCATCCACTTGCTTGAGTATATTTACAAGCACTACCTATATAATCTTGGTGTTTGTTTGGAGTATAATACCCAATTAGAGACAGTGGAGATAATGATATGTCGAGAGAAGACTCACCATTGGGAAGAATATGATAGTAATCTTCTCATTTTTCTTTGGGGTTTATTAGGTCAACCAAGGATAATTCAGGCCATATGATATCTACCATAACCTAAAAGCATGGCCTCCCATGTATGAAGGTTTCTCTTGAGCACTTCCCAAAGATTCTAATTTCTAAAACAGCTTTTTGACTATACCTTTATGTAAGGTGTCATTGTGACGTCTTCTGGTTGGTATATATTTGTATCCAAACTCACAAAGATATGTGTTGTTATATTTTGCACGACAATTGTTGTAATAAAGTTGTAGTTGTTTTTCGTACCATATATTTGGCGACTTTCCGAATGGGTTGGATGGAATGAACCTATTTTGGGGTTGTCACGAGATGGTCTGAAGATAGCATTAGTAGTCCTCACTATTCTGTGAAATAGTGTGATAATAATTGTAATGAGGACTCCTTGAGTATGGATATTGTCTAAATGACAATATTCCTATTAGAACTCTCGCTTTATGTATTGTCGTATGTTATACTTACGTATGTATAATTAAGTTTGTATTTGAATTTATGTACCATGTAAGTGGCGACCCAAGATGGGTGACGTATACCTAATTTTGGGGGCGTCACAGTTGGTATCAGAGCTTAGGGGTATGATCCCTGGCTAAGATGTGAGACTAGAACTAGGAGGGGAGAGATAGGGAATTCCTTCGCTAGTATGACCTACCTTAGTTTATTTGGTATTTGATTGGTTGGTCAGAGTATAGTGATAATATGTTGCATATCAATTAACCCTTATTTTGTGGCAGTGTTTGAGAATGGCATCTGAAAATGCTGAGATAAGCAATGAAGCTCATGAGAGTGTTGATTCAGCTCAAACAAAAGGTAACGACCAACAACACGATAATAATCATACTGGTGGCAACGGCTATCAGAATAATGATAACCATCGTGGGGGAAATTATCATGCCAAGAATGGTAACCACTTCGGTGGTAATCATGGCAAAGATAATAGAAGTGGAAATTGCAAGAAGAGAAGGTCATTTAGCCCGATTTTATCGTGCACCAAAGTCAAGTCCAGTTGGGACGGTGGCACCAAAGGCGGATACGGACAAAAAAAAGTTGTTGGTTTTAGGAAGAGCGTTTTTCATGACTTCTCAAAAAATGAGTAAACCGAACGAAGTTAGCACGAGTTAGTTAATTATAAATTCTTGCGAAGTCTATACCTTATTAGATATCTGTTCTACCCATTCTTTTATCTCTCTTGCTTTGCTTCGGCGTTTAAATTTGACTCTGAGAAGTTAGACTTTGACCTATCGGTTGAAACTCCGCTAGGAGAAACCTTCATTACATGTGTTATCCAAGCCTTGGATGAGAGTCACAGTTTTGAATGATATTTCTATTGTTAATAAATTTCCTGACGTATTCTTGAAGACTTCTTAAACTACCCCTAGAGCATGAAATTGAATTTTGTATTGACCCCAGTACAAAACCCATTTCTAAAACCCTCAAATATTTCTTCAACTAAAGGATCTGTTTACGTGGATTATGATAAAAGTCATAATAAAAGTATAGAACTGATGAAAATCATGGGTATATGAAGTATTATTAAGTTTTATGATGAGTTATGTTGGTTAGTATGTGAAAACATGAAAGTTTCTTAGAAATCACAAAGAGTTGAAAATCAGATTTTGGTGAAAAACGTAACATGAAATTCAATTGACCATATCTCCTATTATATTTTGAATTTTTGAGTGTGGTTAAGTCCTAGAGTTAGATCTATGAGTTACCTAACTAATCCAAGTGGAATCACTGGAAAAGGTGTTGTAGATTTTTGTGTGGACCGATTTTAGCAAAGGAGTGCAAAAGTCAAAAAAAAATCAAAAAATTGCTTGCGCATGATTTTAGAGGGCTGTTTCGCCACTTAAATTATGAGAAAAATTCTGGCCTTTTGGGACATGAAAGTATATGGTATAAAGAACTTCGTGTCCAAAATGAGCTCATTCCGACTTAAAATGAGCAAGTTATGACCATTTCAATATTTAGGTTTTTTTCGATTTAAAATGCTATAACCTGGAGTTCTATAACTCCGATGACCATGAAATTTAAATCGAGGCTCACATTAACATGTGTAAGGTCCTGCCAAGATTTGGGAATTTTGGAGTTAAACTTGAGGTAGCTAATTTCTTAAGGAATTAATTAGAAATTGATTTTTGAAAATAGTAAATGAATTTTAAAAATTCGAGAAAAATAAATTTTCATTATGGGACTATATTATGCTAAATCCTAGGAAAGAAATATTTTTGGGACTGATTTGATATTTTCATGAAAATAGTTTAGTTACGAACATATGAGTTAAATATGTTATGTGAAGTATGAAAGTTGAAAATAGGATTTTATGGCTAGAGAATCCTATATAGAGAATATGCATATTTTTGAGGGATTTGATAATTGGTGATGATATCTTATGAGTATGGAATTTTTGAATGATTAAATGCATTATATGGTAAAGCGTAAACAATTGAGATAAATTGTTTATAAATTTAAGAAAGTGATTAAAATATTGTTATAATATTAATGATATTAGATTATAAGATTATTAAGTGATTGTTAACATGGGGATATTCTTGAATCCTGGATAAATTATATTATAAATATTTAATATTTATCCTTTATCTCATTTGATTGATTCTTTATATCATTGACATGATCCTCATATTTATATTATGTTGAAAGTCATCTGTGGCTCACGTGTATAGATGGACTTGGTATGATTATGACCAGGGATTGTTCGGTATAATCATGACCGTAATTGAAAACACGATTATCTTTGTACGTAGTGCATGGATAATTGTGGTCGTGATACTAATGAATACACGATTATCTTTTGGTAGTAGTGCATGGATAATTTGTGGTCGTGATACTAATGAATACACGATTATCTTTGGTAGTAGTGCATGGATAATTTGTGGTCGGGATACTAATGAATACACGATTATCTTTGGTAGTAGTGCATGGATAATTTGTGGTCGCGATACTAATGAATACACGATTATCTTTGGTAGTAGTCGTGGATAATTCGTGGACGTGATACTTAATGAATATCCTCGGCACAGTAGTGGCGGATGATTCGATGATATGGATTAATTATTGAAATTGAGTCTCAAAGAATGAAATATTAATTCATGGATGTGGTAAAAGTCATCTTTGGCCGTAGTGCATTGATGGACTTGGTATGATTATGACCAGGGATTATTCGGTATAATCATGAATGTAATTGAAAACACGATTATCTTTGTCACGTAATGCATGGATAATTTGTGATCGTGATACTAATGAATACACGATTATCTTTGGCACATAGTACATGGATAATTTGTGGTCGTGATACTAATGAATACACGATTATCTTTGCGCGTGGTGCATGGATAATTTGTGGTCGTGATACTAATGAATACACGATTATCTTTGCACGTGGTGCATGGATAATTGTGGTCGTGATACTAATGAATACACGATTATCTTTGGCACATAGTGCATGGATAATTTATACGGTCGTGATACTAATGAATACACGATTATCTTTGCACGTAGTGCATGGATAATTGTGGTCGTGATACTAATGAATACACGATTATCTTTGCACGTAGTGCATGAATAATTGTGATTGTAATACTAATGAATACACGATTATCTTTGCACGTGGTGCATGGATAATTGTGGTCGTGATCTTAATGAATACACGATTATCTTTGCACGTAGTGCATGGATAATTTGTGGTCGTGATACTTAATGAATACACGATTATCTTTGGCACGTGGTGCATGGATAATTGTGGTCGTGATACTAATGAATACACGATTATCTTTGCACGTAGTGCATGGATAATTTGTGGTCGTGATACTAATGAATACACGATTATCTTTGCACGTAGTGCATAGATAATTTGTGGTCGTGATACTAATGAATACATACGATTATCTTTGCACATAGTGCATGGATAATTTGTGGTCGTGATACTAATGAATACACGATTATCTTTGGTAGTAGTGGTGGATAATTCGTGGACGTGATACTAATGAATATCCTCGGCCCGTAGTGCGGGGATGATTTGATGATATGGATTAATTATTGAAATGAGTCTCAAAGAATGAAATGTTAATTCATGGATTTGGTAAAAGTCATCTTTGGTAGTAGTGCATTGATGGACTTGGTATGATTTATGACCGAGATTATTCAAGATAATCATGACCATATTTGAAAACACGAATATCCTTGGCCAAGAGTGCATGGATAATTCGTGGTTGTGATACTAATGTCGAAGTCTCAAAGATTATTGGTTTTACAGCTTATATATCTTTGGCCCAGAGGTGCAAAGATGAATTGTTAAAGAATATCTTTGGCCTGATTGCAAAGATGAACTTAATGTTTTCAACGATAAAGGTATTCAAGGTATCCTCACCTCTTTATCATACCAGTGTATCGCATTCTAATTTCGAGGGAGAAATTTATAAGGAGGGAGATTGTGAGACCCCAAATTTTATGAAATAAAAGTGTTCAATTTTTCTATTTTGGTGAATAGTTAAATTGATAAAAGTTTAAAGTTAAGGGTCATATTTGAAAATTTTTCAAAGTAGACAAGTTGTCATAAAATACTTGATTCTTATTCACGAAGTTACTATTCACTTCAGTTACTATTCACCGAAATTACTATTCACTCTAGTATTGTTCACTCTAGTATTTGGGACACTTTTTTGTGTTTGAGTTACTATTCACGAGTTACTATTCACGGGTTACTATTCACCAAAATTACTATTCACTCTAGTATTGTTCACTCGAGTATTTGGGACACTTTTTTGTGTCGTAGTACTATTCACGATTACTATTCACGAATTACTATTCATGAGTTACTATTCACTAGAATAAAATATTTTATTGAAATAATGATTTTGAGGTTTTACTGTTAAAATTGTTGAACTACTCGGTAGTAAAGTGCGACGATGTCTGGCGTTGTTGTCGTAGTAATATTACCAGTATTGATTATTGATATTTATGTAAGAAGTCGGTCATTTTGATTCCATTATCGTTTATTAATAATATGAATTATTATAATGATAATGATGTTTTGTTTTATTCGTATTATTAACGTAATAAAAAGTAAACATCTTTTATATAAAACATAATACTTTATTAAAGTTATTCTATAAATAGAATATATTATATTTTATTATGCATAGTGTTATATAGTGTTTTGCATAAGTGTTGCGTAGTGTTTTGCATAGTGTTTATATAGTAAAATGTTTTTATATAAATAGAATATATTATATTTTATTTAAAAGATTTTGCTTTAAATATGGACCATCGATTAAAGTAAATCAATACGGACCGTTCATCGATTAATTACTATGCATTCTATTTTCCTATAAATAGAAGCTCATTCCTTCATTATTTTCTTTACTTAATTCACCTTGAAACTCAGAGAAAATTATAGAGAGAAGCTATGTAGAGAAAATCTATAGAGAGAAAGAAGAAGAGTATATCTCGGTACTTCACTACTTTGATATCCAAAGTCTTTTACTAGTAAGGGATATTATTTGTTGTATTCAGTAAAGGGTGTTATTCTTTCTTATTCATGAAGAGAACTTCATTATTCCATTCTTTATTATTCTCGCTGGAATAACTTTGTATACGCCAAGCATACCCTATACTTGGTGAAATCCTCTCGTTATTCCATTCTTTATTATTCTGTTGGAATAACTCAGATATGCCGCATACCCTATACATAATCAGATATCGTGGTTTACCCTATACTTGGTGACATTCTTCTATTATTCTATTGGAACATCCTCGTCAACATGTGTTTTTACAATCTGGACCGGGTTAAAATCTTTATTATTATTCTGTTGGAATATCACATCGTGTTTTTTACCGGACTGGTTCCGCTTTTATCATTCTGTGGAATATCCTATCCGTGTGTTTTACACCGGATGACCGTTCCATCTTTATTATTCATTGGAACATCCCGCTTGCAGTAATTTCACCGACTGGTTCTCGTTATTATTATTCGTTAGAATAACCTCGCCTATCTGCAATCCGCATGCATGATGATTTCTTTGTTATTCCATTCATTATTATACCCAGTTGGTTAAAACTTTGACTTCTATACTCCATGAAATTAGTAGAATATTTTTTGATATTTGCGTTTCATCCAAAGATTCTTTCATGGAAATATTCTTCCTGATCATTCTTGAATTTTACTCTACAAAGCGAAAGATCATGTTGACAATTTGGACGTTATTAGTTCCGAATAAATTAATTCGTGAACTTGTTTTATTGAATTATTATGTCATTGTCATCATCCTCATATTATATTATGTTATCTTTGGCTTACGTGCATAGATGAACTTAGTATGATTATGACCGAGGATCATTCGATAATCATGGCTTGATATAAATGATGTGATAAAAGTCCTCGATTAACTGTAAATTCCGTGATGGATAGTTTTTGTATGATTATGACCGGGGGTGATTTGGTATAGTCATGACCATTGATAATTTGATGAAAATCCTTGACCGTGGTACAGGGATGATTAGATATTGTGGTTTATTCATTAAACTGAGTCTTAGTGATAAAAATTGATGAAAACCTTTTAAAACCTAAAAGATAGTAGACTTTATTTTCTACTTGACTCTTTTAATAGATTGCATATTCCGCTGCAGTTAAACTGGTTGTCTATTGTATTTTATCAGTTTAACATTGTTGAAGACTATTGATAATTTATTCTGCATTATCTTAGTCATAATATTTCTTACTGGGCTAGTTGAGCTCACCCTTTCTTTCACTGTTCTCTTCAGGAAATGAGAATATAACTGGGATGAGTCGAGAAAACGAGTGATGGTCCTGAAGATAGCATTAGTAGTCCTCACTATTCTGTGAAATAGTGTGATAATAATTGTAATGAGGACTCCTTGAGTATGGATATTGTCTAAATGACAATATTCCTATTAGAACTCTCAGTTTATGTATTGTCGTATGTGAGACCCCAAATTTTATGAAATAAAAGTGTTCAATTTTTCTATTTTGGTGAATAGTTAAATTGATAAAAGTTTAAAGTTAAGGGTGACTATTTGAAATTTTTTTCATAAAATACCCTGTTACTATTCACGAGTTACTATTCACGGGTTACTATTCATCGAAATTACTATTCACTCTAGTATTGTTCACTCTAGTATTTGGGACACTTTTTGTGTCGGAGTTACTATTCACGAGTTACTATTCACGGGTTACTATTCACCAAAATTACTATTCACTCTAGTATTGTTCACTCGAGTATTTGGGACACTTTTTGTGTCAGAGTACTATTCACGAGTTACTATTCACGAATTACTATTCATGAGTTACTATTCACCCGACCAAAATATTTTATAAAAATAACGGCGAAAGTTTTACCGTTGATCTTTGTTGAACTACTCAGTAGTAAAAGTACGATGAATAATGTGGTTGCATAGTAGCACTACGGTATTGATTATCGATCGCTTATGTGAGAAGTCACCGGTTTGATTCCATTATTGTCGATTAATAATATGAATTATTATAAGCGATAATGACGTTTTGTTTTATTCATATTATTAACGTAATAAAACGAAACATCTTTTTATATAAAAAGAATACTTTATTAAAGTTATTCTATAAATAGAATATATTATATTTTATTATGCGTAGTGTTGCGTAGTGTTTTGCATAGTGTTGTATAGTGTTTGCATAGTAAAATGTTTTTTTATATAAATAGAATATATAAATAGAAGCTCATTCCTTCATTGTTTTCTTTACGAATTCAATTAAACTCTGAGAGAGAAAATTATAGAGAGAAAGGCTATAGAGAGAAAATCTATAGAGAGAAAGAAGAAGAGTATTCGGTATTTCACTACTTTGATATCCAAAGGTGTAAGACCCTCAATTTTATGAAATAAAAGTATTCAATTTTTTTTAATTACTATTCATGAGTTACTATTCATGAGTTACTATTCACGAGTTACTATTCACGAGTTACTATTCATGAAGTTCTTATTCACGAGTTACTATTCATGAGTTACTATTCACAAGTTACTATTCACGAGTACTATTCATGAAGCATGATAATTTTTTTCGTAGAAGGCATTACTCGATAATTGTTACGATAATTACTGCTCAATATTTTATTTTATTGATTCAATAATTGCTACGTTGATATTTTATATTATTGTTGTTTCAATAATTGTCACTAAGACAAAGATTTTCCATTATCGAGACAATAATTCATATTATTTGAATAATATTATTGGATAACATTATTGGCAATGCCTAGAAAGTTCTGCATCTAAGGAGAGGTTTGGTCACCTAATTGCATGCCAAAGAAGAGGAGAGATCCTTATTGGAAAGCCCCTTTCCCTGAACCTGCTCGGTTGTCAATATTGTGATTATGTAATATTATTTGTGAATAATTAATTATTGATTTTTATGATGAGAAAATATTTATTTTATGTGGATATAGATGGAGAAAATTTTTAAAGTGACAATTGTTGAAAATTAATATTTTATCTTTTTCCGATAAAATAATTCATTTAAATATATTATTTTAATAATATAATAATGGTGATATTTTATAGTGAATGTGGAATATATGAGTATATGAGGAGGAAGAATATTTTTGTTACAATAAATGTTTAAAATATGTTAAACATGTCGGTGGACCCCATTTCTTGATCGAAATTTGATTATAGTACAGTAAAATCGTTCGTTTGTGGATTTCGGTCAATTTACGCTTTGGAATTTGGAAAAACTTTCTTCCGCAAAGTTGTAGAGAATTGAATTTCCTATAAAACACGCGTGATTCAATTTTTACGATAAAAGGGCTATTTATTATGAATTATTGAAGTTCAAAGCTCAAATAATTGATTTTTTGGAAGTTTAAAATAATTTAAATAACAAAAACGTTTTTTGTGCAAGTCTTGTGAAGTGGGCTGTTTGGTGGCTGAGGTTTTGAAGAAAAATAAGTGTGCTTTGGAATAAAAAATAATATATATTAATATTTTATTAAATTTTACGCTTTGGTGTTCTAAGTATTTTCCTATAAATAGGGTGCTTGGGTTAGAATTGAAAATCACACCGTAAACTCAAGTTTTCTCTCTATATTATCGAGCGTATTCTTGTGAGTATTTTGAGTATACTTTGAGTATTGCTATACTGGTGCAAGTTCGTTTCAAATAAGTTATTCCAAATCAAAGCATCGCTTTTTTGAGGTAAGGGATAGTAAGGATTTTAAGGGTTATTATGTTTTTAGTTTCGAAATTTTCTGAACCTTCAAAATTCTGGAAAAATTTGAAATGATATTTTGATGAGTTTTGTAGAGTGTGTCCAAAAATGGAGATTTTTGGATGTATAGATTAGGAGTTATGGATTTTATGAGAAAAGACTATTTTAAAAGTAACTATTTATAACTCCTTGTGATTAACTCTAAAATTGATGAAATTTTTATTGGGAGTACATATATATAATATCAGTATACCGTGTAAATTTCAGAAGTTTTGGATAAAAGTATAATTTATGATAAATGTTTAAATATTCAGTGGTTTTGGCCATATGAAAAATAGTAAATGAATTTTTAAAATTTTGAGAAAATATATGTTCAATATGGGACTATGTTATGCTAAATCCCAGAAAAGAAATATTTTTGGAACTGATTTGGTATTTTTCATGAAAATATTCTAGTTATGAGTAAATGAATTAAATATGTTATGTGAAGTAAGAAAATTGGAAAATATGATTTTATGGCTTGAGAATCATATATGAGGTATATGCAGATTTTGATGAGGGTTTTGGTTATTGGTGATGAAATCTTATGAGTTTGGCATTTTATGATGATTAAATGCATTAATTAGTAAAGTGTAAACAATTTAATTAAATTATTTATAAGTTTTAGAAATGATTAAAATATTATTGTAATATTAATATTATTAGATTATGAGATTTCTAAGTGATTTATAATATTTGGATTAAAGTGTTATCAATATGGATATGAATTTTATTATGAAACTTTATCTTTTCGTGTCGAGATTCTTACATGCGATACTACGGTACTATGTATTTAATCACGGGGTCTTATTCACGACAAATTGGTTTCTTTTTTTGACCAAATTATCGTTGATTTATGAATCTTACTCTTGAAATTAAAACTATGTTTTGATTATATTGTTTTATATAAACATTCTTATAACCCTAATGATAATATTTCTCTTTGACTTGAGTGTAAAGATGGGTAGATTATTGGTATGATCGTGACTATAGGTTCTCTTTGGCCAAGATGGTGCAAAAGTTGAATTGTTGAATGGTATGATCATGACCATTGAATTTACAATTGAATATTTTTAGCTTAAGTGCAAAGGTGAATTGATCAACATGGTTATAATTATTGTTATATAACTTCGAAATGATTATGTATTTCTTTTTGATATATGAATATCTTTGGCTCGTAGTGCAAAGATGACTTGTTGATGAATATCTTAGCACAGTAGTGCAAAGATGAATTATTGATGAATATCTTTGGCTCGTAGTGCAAAGATGACTTGTTGATGAATATCTTTAAACATAGTGCAAAGATGAATTATTGATGAATATCTTTTGCTCGTAATGCAAAGATGACTGTTGTTGAATATCTTTAGCTTTGTAGTGCAAAGATGAATTATTGATGAATATCTTTGGCTCGTAATGCAAAGATGACCATTGTTGAATATCTTTAGCTTTGTAGTGTAAAGATGAATCGTTGATGAATATCTTTGGCCCGTGGTGCAAAGATGAATTATTAGTATGATTATGAGCGAGGCGTGATTTGGTATAACCATGATATTTGATGTTTCGGGTAAAGACAGTGATGAAAATTATCTTCGTCCCGGATGAGAAGAGAATTTAGAATCACAATTATGATTATGAGTTATTCATATGATTGTGGAAAGGAACTGTTGATTGATGTTACTGAGGATAAAATATTGTTGGTGGACTTTTAACGTGGAGAAGACAATAGACTTTATAGTCTATTTGACTCTTTTTAATGGATTGCTTCGTTCATTTGCAACTATGGTTGAAAAGTTTTATCATCTACCATATGCTCTAAATCTCTGATTCATTACTGATGAAGACTATTGATAATTTATTTATCTTTAGTCATAATATTCTTTACTGAGCTAGTTGTGCTCACCCTTTTTGTTTCACAATTCCTTTCAGGTAATAAAAGTGTAGGCTGGGTTGGCCCAGGGATAACAAGGGAATAGAATCGGTGGTCTATAGTTGTTGAGGTTCTCCCAAAAGAGTATGAAAATAATTTTATTGAGGGCTTTAGTGTGTTGTATTTTATACATCATTTAATAGTTATTTTGGTGAATTAAATAGGGTGAAAGGCGAACCCAACTTTGGAAGGGTGTTTTGTCACTATCATACAAGATGTCTAATGACATACAAACTCGTGTTATCATAAGACATGGTTGTGCTCATCCACTTCTTTGAGTATATTTACAAGCACTACCTTTATAATCTTGGTGTTTGTTTGGAGTATAATACCCAATTAGAGACAGTGGAGATAATGATATGTCAAGAGAAGACTCACCATTGGGAAGAATATGATAGTAATCTTCTCGTTTTTCTTTGGGGTCTATTAGGTCAACCAAGGATAATTACGTGGCCATATGATATCTACCGTAACCTAAAAGCACGGCCTCCCATGTATGAATGTTTCCTTGAGCACTTCCCAAAGATTCTAATTTCTAAAACAGTTTTTGACTATACCTTTATGTAAGGTGTCATTGTGACGTGCTATAGTTGGTATATATTTGTATCCAAACTCATAGCATATGTGTTGTTGTATTTTGCACGACAATTGTTGTAATAAAGTTGTAGTTGTTTTCCGTACCATATATTTGGCACTTCGAATGGGTTGGATGGAATGGACCTATTTTGGGGCGTTACATTTGGTATCGAGCTTAGGATATGATCCATGGCGCCCCCAAAATAAGTATACACAACACCCATTCCGAAATGCCAAATACATGGTAAAAGAAGCAAACTACAACTTCATATAATACAAATGTCGTGTGAAATCAATGCATAATATACACTCGTGAGTTTAAATATAATATTGTCTTCACACAATATCCACATGCAAATAAATCCCCATCATAATTATTGATTCATTATTTTACAAAAATGGTGAGGACTACTAAACAACTCTCTAGAACCTTCATTCCATACCCCGACTAGTACTCGCTACATTCTCGCCTCCTGAGAAGAAAAATGGAACAACAAGGAAAAGGGTGAGCTCAACTAGCCCAGTAAAGAATATTATGACTAAGATAATATACAACAAATTATCGTTAGTCTTCAACAGGGAAAAATCTGATAGAATACAATAGACAACAAGTTTCAGATCAATATTCGCAGCGGAAATAATAATTCATAGAAGAGTTACGTAGAGAATGAAATCTACTATAATCTATGAATTTAACAGTCCATCATCAATATTTTATCCCTGTAACATCAATCAATATACATCTGGAATCAAATATTCATCTTTGCACTACAGGCCAAAGATATTCATCAATCGGTCATGTTCATCTCAACACCTGTTCATCTTTGCACTACAGGCCAAAGATATTCTTCAGAAATCATTCATCTTTGCACTACAGGCCAAAGATATTCAATAATATCATCATTTAAGACTGAGGATGATGAAAAATATTTTTAAAGAACGAATCCAGTGAAACAAAATGACAAGGATTAAGGATTCGTACTTTGTTTTATCCATGTCCAACAATACCTCAAAGATAATCATAGTGGTGTAAAATTCAAGAATGATCAAAACATGGATACAATCAGAGCTAGTATCCAGAATAGATATTTTGGATAAAAAGAAGAAATTTTATTTTCCT
The DNA here is from genome assembly GCA_020205615.1 of Panax quinquefolius. NCBI lineage: Eukaryota > Viridiplantae > Streptophyta > Magnoliopsida > Apiales > Araliaceae > Panax > Panax quinquefolius. The sequence goes on along the minus strand of CM035158.1, from coordinate 117,108,569 downwards.
ATTGAATAGTCCAGATATCGTGAATATAGTGCGTGATCGTGAATAAAGTGACTATGACACCAAAAGATAGAAATTCCACAAAAACATCTTCACGCTTACATGAATAGTACTTCGTGAATAGTAATCTAAATGAATAAGAACTCGTGAATAGTAACTCATGAATAGTAACCCATGAATAGTAACCCAGAAGCATATGAAAAAGTTCCAAATTTGATAAAACTTGAGATCAACATTTCAAAGATAATGATATTGAAGAAATAATATCATTACAAAAAAAAATAATATCCCTTACCTCAAAAGAAGCGATTACTTACACCGAATAATAATTGAATGAACTTGCAACCGTATATCAATACTCAAAGTATACTCAAAATACTCACAAGAATACGCTCAAAATATCGAGAGAGAAATAGAGAGAAAACTTGATTTACGGTGTGATTTTCAATTCTAACCCAAGCACCTATTTATAGGAAAATGCTTTAGAACACAAAGCGAAAAAATTTAATAAAATAATAATATAATTAAACAAATTCAAGCCCACCTTAGACCAACTGAATTCAGCACATTTATATCACATGTGGGATTGCAAAAACGTTTTCTTACAAAAATATTTTAAACTCCCAAAAATCAATTATTTGAACTTGAACTTCAATAATTCATAATAAATAGCTCTTTCATCGAGAAAATTCGAATCTCGCGAGTTTTTATAGGAATTTCAATTCTATACAACTTTGCAGAAGAAAGTTTTTCCAAATTCCAAATATAAATTGACCAAATCCACAAACAAGCGATTTTACGTGCTATAATCAAATTTCACCGATAAATGGGGTCCACCGCATGTTTAACATGTTTTAAACATTTATTGCAACAAAAAATACTCTTCCTCCTCGTATACTCATATATCCCACATTAGTTGTAAAAATATCACCGTTAATATATTATTAAAATAATATATTTAAATGAATTATTTTATCGAGAAAAAGATAAAATATTAATTTTCAACAATTGTCATTTTAAAAATTTTCTCCATCTATATCCACATAAAATCAATTTTTTCCTCATCATATAAATCAATAATTAATTATTCACAAATAATATTACGAGAATCACAATATTGACAACGAGGCGTTCAGAGGAGAGGGGCTTTCGATAAGAATTTCTTCTTCTTGTGCGCGCAATTAGGTGACCAAACCTCTCCTTAGATGAACTTTCTAGACATTGCCAATAATGTTATCTAATAATATTATTCAGATAATATGAATTATTGCTTCGATAATGAAAGATCTTGTAAATGACAATTATTGAAACAACAAAGAATATAAAATATCAACGCAGCAATTATTAACTCGATAAAATATCTGAGCGATAATTATCGTAACCATTATTGAGTAGTGCCTTCTTACGTAAAAATCAATAATTGGTGCAATACCGTGTCTTCTTGCTTCAACAACGCGTATTAGTGTGTTTTAACCCACCGGGTATTCAACAATGATACTTGAATAACTACGCCTAGATTATTTAAAAACAACTTATATTTGTCGTTTTCTTCATCCAATCGCTTTTTTTCGTTATGGGGCCCACACATGGTTTAATGTGAGTCATTTAAATATTCCCCGACAGCACGAATATTCCACGACCAAACGAATATTCTGAAGCGATAATGAATATTTTATAACCACTTTGCTTATTTTTAAATATTTATGTATTTAACCCTTAACTATCCACATTAATCAAATCAACCCTTACTATTTCAAAATAATAAATAAAGGAAATTCCTTTTTATTTAAAATTTTCGGGTCTTACAACCTCCCCTCCTTATGAAATTTCGTCCCTCGAAATTGACGTCACGTACTGGTTCCGTGTTTCGAAAGGTGAGGATACCTCGCTTTCATTTCCGTTTCCAATTCCCGGTCATTTCCTCTATAGCATGATTCCTCCACAAAACTTTAACTTGCGGTATAACCTTTTTCATGCGTAGGACATGCTCCTTCCTATCCAAAATCTTGGACAGTACCTCCTCATACGTTAAGTCTTGGCTATCTCGTCCTGGTTCTAACTCTATAACGTGGTTCGGTCTTTCACATATTTACTGAAATGCGGATATGTGAAACACATTATGAACACAAGACATACTCGAGGTAACGCAAGTCTATAGGCTACATTTCCTACTCGGTCAAGAATTTGAAATGGACCGATAAATCGTGGATTGAGCTTTCCTCTCTTCCCAAATCTTGTAACTCCCTTCCATGGAGCAACTCGCAATAATACATGATCCCCACACTAAATTCCACGTCCTTTCGATGAAGATCCGCATAACTCTTTTGTCGATCTTGTGCTTGGTTTGTATCGTTGTCGAATCATTTGGATCTTTTCTTGAGTCATACGTCTTAACTTCGGGTCCCAACAATGTTGCTTCACCCACCTAATCCCAACATATTGGAGAACGACATTTTCGTCCATATAATGCTTGAATGGAACCATGCCTATATTTGTTTAATAACTATTGTTGTATGAGAATTCCACCAATGGCAAGTACTTATCCCAACTTCCTTTGAAATCTAGGACACGAGTTTTAATATATCTTGAGTTTGAGTAGTCCTTTACGATTGCCCATCCGTTTGAGGATGGTATGCCAAACTGAATCGTAAATTCGTGCCCATAGCTTTCTACAAACTAACCCAAAATCATGAAGTGAATCTTGGGTCACGATCTAAAACTATGGATACTGGCATGCCATGCAATCTCACAATCTCATTTACGTACATACGAGAAAAGGCGTTCAGGGAATAAGTCTCTCGTGATCGGTAAGAAATGAGTAGACTTGGTTAATCTATCAACAATAACCCAAATCGCATCTATGCCTTGAGAAACCTTGGGAAGATTAGTAATGAAATTCAGGGTAATGTGTTCCCACTTCCATTTCAAAATCTCAAGTGGTTGCAATGGACCCTTAGGTACAAGATGCTCCGCTTTACACGTTATAAGTTAAACATCTCGAGATAAACTACGCGATCTCTCTCCTCATATTGCTCCACCAAAATGTATGTAGAAGATCACGATACATTTTAGTACTTCCAGATGGATTGCAAATGGCGTGTTGTGTGCCTCCATCATAATCTTGTACTTTAAATCGAGTCGTTAGAACACAAAGTCTAGAGTGGACTCAAGTATTCCTTCTTCATCAATTCTCGCTTAGGAATAGCTCCTTCTTGTACTTTCTTCTTCATACGCATCGACTCCGGATTGGGTGGCTTGAGCAACCTTAACTTTTTCTATTAAAGTTGGCTCTATCGCTGCGATACTTGAGATCATCGCTTTCGTTCCGCGTATGATCTTCTACTCAACGTCGTCACCTACCACGTTCGCTTTTCGAGGATGGCATGATCGAACATGTCTTTGAAATGAGTCTCTCTTGAGTTCTTGAAGCTCTTCCCACATTCCTTGCTCCATTCGAATTTTGTATCTCTACGAAGTCACCATTTGCGTTAATGGAATAGCGATTCGAGAATATCCTTCAACGAATCTCCGATAATAACCAACTAAGCTTCAAAAGCTACGTATTTCGATTCTTGACTTAGGTTGCTCTCAACCGTGACTCATATCCCAATCTTGGATAGCAAGTCGTCACACAATGACACCTATCGATTTACTATCGCATCGAATATGGCGTCCCTACAGAGAGTGCGGCAGGTGAATTCCACAAAGGAAGTCACAAGATAAAGGCTCGGTACCAAATTCTATAGTTGAATTTTTAACTCTCAAGTTCAATAGGAGCCATTCGATATGAGATTTTAGAAATGAGTTTTGTCTGGGGTTCAAAGTCGATACAAAATTTAATATCGAAGCTTTGGGAGTAAGCCAAGAAATTCTTCAGAAATACGTCAGGAAAATCAATAACAACGAGAATATTATTCAAATCGACGTGTCTTTATTCAAATCCATAACATGGACTAAGAAAATTTGGCATCCGTAATAAACGAATGACTTCATAGCTTGATATGAAAATGTTTGACTACAATGGTTTGATTGCTTGAATTGAATAACAAAGTTGCTTAGGAATATGAAAACTAACAACCTTACGAAAATAATCAATTTCGGCATGATGATTAGTTAACCTTAAAATCACATCAAAAACAAATATCTCTATAGAAATAAGGTTAACGGTAATGTGATAGTGCCAACTGAATCAAGCAAGATTTATAAGCGATTGGATGTGATGAAAGTTTATTCTAACGGAGTTTCCACAGATAGGTCAAAGTCTAATTTCTCCTGAGTCAAGTTTAAACGCGTTGGCGCAAGAGTAAGAGATAAAAGAATGGGTAGAACCGATATCTAGTAAGGTATATACTTCATGAAGAATTTATAATTAACTAACCCGTGCTAACCGTTCGGGTTCCTTGCATTTTTGACCGGTCACGACAAACGCTTCTTCCAAGAACCGCTTGACTTTGACTTTTCTAGGACATCCTTTTGAGTCACCATTCTCATTTGGATCGGTTTTCGATATCGTCTAATCTCGGCGATATGTCCTTCTTTTCCACAATTATAGCATACCTTAAAGCTGTTGTGGGCGCTTTGAATGATATGTCCTCTTTCCGCATTTGTAACATACGTCGGTAGGTGGTCGTTCTCCTCCACCAAAACTAGTTCTTCTTGTGGCGGCGTCTTCACATGGTCGTTGTTGAATCTCCTCTTTTAAAATCTCCTCCCAGACTAAACTTCTTCTATTTTCATGGCCACGATTACCACCGGAGTGGTTCGCCTTTATCGTATTCTTCTTTCTCCATTTGGTTATCGTTATTCGATGATTCTGCTATCTTGATATGATCCACAGGTTATGGTCCCTCGGTTGAACGTACTCGTTATCTCGCTTCTAACAACCGAGCCTGCTGACAACATCTGAATAGAGAGAAAATTTATGAGAAATGAGATCTTGGCGTATGTCGGGTTTCAAACCTCTCGAAACATCCAGGTCATACGTTCCTCATTCTCCACCAAATGAGGTGCAAACCCGGATAACTCCGCGAACTTCGCCTCGTTTCTGGGACACCGTCATGTTATTCTGCTCTAGTCTAATAAACTCCACTTCCTTCATATAGCGAATACTTTCAGGGAAGTACTTGTCATTGAACTGCTTCAAACGTCTCCCATGACATGCTGAGTGCGGCTGGATGTGTACGCTTCACAGATTCCCACCATTAGTAATCTGCCTCGCCACGGAACATAAAGGTGGCGAATGGAACTTTCTGTTCTCAGTGCATCCCAAGACATCAAATATCTTGGTAATTTGTTTGACCCACGTCTCCTCCTTAATCGGATCCGCTTTTCCCCAATTCTAGTGGTCCCAACTCTTTGAATCGCTAACGTGACCACCCGTGAATCTTATCATTTCATACGTATTTTGAACACGAGTCTCCTCGTCCGATTTCGATTTGCATGAACTGCGCAAAAGCTTCTAAACATCCTACTCGTTCATCATCTCGCTTTCGTTAGTGTTGTTCACGGGAGAGGAACATTGCCCGACTGTTGCACGTTCTCCTCGTTGGTGAAAGACGAGCATCTCCACGATCTCATTTACTCCATCGTTAATATTCTCAATCGACATTCTCAAATCTTGTCATAAAATAAGGGTTAATTAAGGAAATCAATATATCACATAATATCCCTATATCTTGACCAACTAACAAATATGCTTAGGTAGGACACTAAAGGCGAAGGATTTACTCGTCTCTCCCTCCTGATTCTATTCCCCGATCTCCGCCAGAGATCGTATCCCTAAGCTCGATACCAATAACCGACTCTCATGGTGCTTCAACCACAAGACCTCCTCACAATGGTACTATCGGTTTGCCACCAGAGCAGGCGTCCCTACGAGAGAGTCCGGCTTGTGCATCCCCCATCAACAGAAGTCACCAAATGTGAGGCTCGGGGCTCTTTACTTATAAACGATACCAACCGTGGCGCCCCCAAAATAGGTATACACAACACCCATTCGAGTCGCCAAATACATGGTACAAGAAGCAAACTACAACTTCAATAATACAAATGTCGTGTGAAATACGACAATATACCTTAATGAGTTTAAATATAATATTGTCTTCACACAATATCCACACATGAAATAAATCCCCATCATAATTATTGATTCATTATTTTACAAAATGGTGAGGGACTACTAAACAACTCTCTCTAGAACCTTCATTCCATACCCAAACTAGTACTCGCTTTACATTCTCGCCTCCACGAGAAGAAAAATGGAACAACAAGGAAAAGGGTGAGCTCAACTAGCCCAATAAAAGAATATTATGACTAAGATAATATACAACAAATTATCGTTAGTCTTCACGAGGAAAAATCGATAGAATACAATGACAACAAGTTTCAGATCAATATTCGCGAATGAAATAATAATTCATAAAGAGTTACGTAGAGAATGAAATCTACTATAATCTATGAATTTAACGATCCATCATCAATATTTTATCCTGTAAACATCAATCAATATACATCCGGAATCAAATATTCATCTTTGCACTAAAGGCCAAAGATATTCATCAATCGGTCATGTTCATCTCAACACTGCTCATCTTTTGCACTACTGGGCCAAAGATATTCTTCAGAAATCATTCATCTTTGCACTACTGAGCCAAAGATATTCAATAATATCATCATTTAAGACCGAGGATGATGAAAATATTTTTAAAGAACGAATCCAAAGGAAACAAAATGACAAGGATTAAGGATTCGTGCTTTGTTTTTATCCATGTCCAACAATACCTCAAAGATAATCATAGTGGTGTAAAATTCAAGAATGATCAAAACATGGATACTGATCGAAGCTAGTATCCGAATAGATATTTTGGACAAAAAGAAGAAATTTTATTTTACGGTGAATAGTCTCAGTATCGTGAATAGTCTTAGTGATATCGTGAATAATCAGATATCGTGAATAGTGACTCACACCAAAAGATAGAAATTCCACAAAAACATCTTCACGCTTACGTGAATAGTACTAAATGAATAGAACTCGTGAATAATAACTTTCGTGAATAAGAAACTCATGAATAGTAACCCATGAATAAGTACTCCAGCATGAAAAAGTTCCAAATTTGATAAAAACTTCGGATCAACATTTCAAAGATAATGATATTGAAGAAATAATATCATTACAAAAAAATAATATCCTTACCTCGAAAAGCGAGATTACATTTGGATATAATAACGGAATGAACTTGCAGTATATCAATACTCAAAGTATACTCAAAATACTCACAAGAATACGCTCAAAATATCGAGAGAGAATAGAGAAAACTTGGGTTTACGGTGTGATTTTCAATTCTAACCTAAGCACCCTATTTATAGGAAAATGCTTAGAACACCAAAGCAGAAAATTTAATAAAATAATAATATAATTAAACAAATTCAAGCCCACCTTAGACCAACTGAATTCAGCACATTTATATCACATGTGGGATTGCAAAAAACGTTTTTCTTACAAAAAATATTTTAAACTCCCAAAAATCAATTATTTCGGAGATTCGGAACTTCAATAATTCATAATAAATAGCTCTTTCATCAGAAAATTCGAATCTCGCGAGTTTTTATAGGAATTTCAATTCTATACAACTTTGCAGAAGAAATTTTTTCCAAATTCCAAATATAAATTGACCGAAATCCACAAGCGAAGCGATTTTACAATTATAATCAAATTTCAATCGATAAATGGGGTCCACCGAGCATGTTTAACATGTTTTAAACATTTATTGCAACAAAAATACTCTTCCTCCTCAAATATACTCATATATCCCACATTACGTTGTAAAAATATCACCGTTAATATATTATTAAAATAATATATTTAAATGAATTATTTTATCGAAAAAGATAAAATATTAATTTTCAACAATTGTCATTTTAAAAATTTTCTCCATCTATATCCACATAAAATCAATTTTTTCCTCATCATATAAATCAATAATTAATTATTCACAAATAATATTACGTAATCACAATATTGACAACCGTGCGGTTCAGAAAGAGGGGGCTTTCGATAAAGAATTTCTTCTTCTCGGCGGCGCAATTAGGTGACCAAACCTCTCCTTGAGAGTAACTTTCTAGACATTGCCAATAATGTTATCTAATAATATTATTCGGATAATATGAATTATTGCTTCGATAATGAAAGATCTTGTGTAATGACAATTATTGAAACAACAAAGAATATAAAATATCAACGCAGCAATTATTAACTCAATAAAATACTGAGCGATAATTACGTAACCATTATTGAGTAGTGCCTTCTTACGTAAAAATCAATAATTGGTGCAATACTGGTATCTTCTTTGTTCAACAACGCCAGATAGTGTGTGTTTTAACCACCGGTATTCAACAAGATAACTTGGTAACAACTACTGCCGTTATTTAAAAACAACTTATATTTGTCGTTTTCTTCATCCAATCGATTTCAGTTATGGGGCCCACACATGGCTTGCTACTTGTCATCGTAATATATTCCCGACGATCTAATATTCCACGACCAAACGAATATTCCCTAAGCGATAATGAATATTTTATAACCACTTTGCTTATTTTTAAATATTTGCGTATTTAACCCTTAACTATCCATATTAATCAAATCAACCCTTACTATTTCAAAATAATAAATAAAGGAAATTCCTTTTATTTAAAAATTTGGGGTCTTACATGATCTCCGGCGGAGATCGGGATTAAACTAGGAGGAGAGATGAGTAAATCCTTCATTTAGTGTGTCTACCTAAGCTTATTTGTTGAGTGGGTCATAATATTGGGATATTATGTGATATGTTAATTTGTTAAATTAACCCTTGTTTTGAAGTTGTATTCTAGAATGATATCTAAAATACGGGAGATGAAAGCAATGGAGAAATCATGATGATAGGGAGATAGAATCCGAAATGAAAACAAGGTATTCTCAACTCTTTGAAATACAGTGCGTAAATTTCGGGACGAAATTTCATAAGGAGGGAGATTGTAAGACCCCTAATTTTATGAAATAAAAGTATTCAATTTTTTTTAATTACTATTCATGAGTTACTATTCACGAGAGTTACTATTCACGAGTTCTTATTCATGAGTTACTTATTCATGAGAGTTCTTATTCACGAGTTACTATTCACGAGTACTATTCATGAAGCATGATAATTTTTTTTCGTAAGAAGGCATTACTCGATAATTGTTACGGTAATTCTTTATTCAATATTTTATTTTATTGATTCAATAATTGCTACGTTGATATTTTATATTATTGTTGTTTGATAATTGTCACGGACAAAGATTTTCCATTATCGAGACAATAATTCATATTATTTGAATAATATTATTGGATAACATTATTGGCAATGCCTAGAAAGTTCTGTCTGAGGAGAGGTTTGGTCACCTAATTGCAAGGCGCCAAGATGAGAGAGATCTTTATTGGAAAGCCCCTCTTTCTGAGGAACTGCTGCATTTGTCGATATTGTGATTATGTAATATTATTTGTGAATAATTAATTATTGATTTTTATGATGAGAAAAATATTTATTTTATGTGGATATAGATGGAGAAAATTTTTAAAGTGACAATTGTTGAAAATTAATATTTTATCTTTTTCTGATAAAATAATTCATTTAAATATATTATTTTAATAATATAATAATGGTGATATTTTTACAGTGAATGTGGAATATATGAGTATATGAGGAGGAAGAATATTTTTGTTACAATAAATGTTTAAAATATGTTAAACATGTCGGTGGACCCCATTTCTTGACTGAAATTTGATTATAGACTGTAAAATCGTTCGTTTGTGGATTTCGGTCAATTTCTGTTTGGAATTTGAAAAACTTTCTTCTGCAAAGTTGTAGAGAATTGAATTTCCTATAAAAACTCGCGAGATTCGAATTTTCTGATAAAAGGGCTATTTATTATGAATTATTGAAGTTCTGAAGCTCTGAAATAATTGATTTTTTGGAAGTTTAAAATAATTTAAATAACAAAAACGTTTTTTGTGCAAGTCTTGTGAAGTGGGCTGTTTGGTGGCTGAGGTTTTGAAGAAAAATAAGTGTGCTTTGGAATAAAAATAATATATATTAATATTTTATTAAATTTTCTGCTTTGGTGTTCTAAGTATTTTCCTATAAATAGGGTGCTTAGGTTAGAATTGAAAATCACACCGTAAACTCAAGTTTTCTCTCTATATTATCGGCGTATTCTTGTGAGTATTTTGAGTATACTTTGAGTATTGCTATACTGGTGCAAGTTAGTTCGGTATTATTCCAAATGTAATCTTCTTCTTTTTTGAGGTAAAGGGATTTTAAGGGTTATTATGTTTTTAGTTTCGAAATTTTTCTGAACTTCAAAATTCTGGAAAAATTTGAAATGATATTTTGATGAGTTTTAGAGAGTGTGTCCAAAAATGGAGATTTTTGGATGTATAGATTAGGAGTTATGGATTTTATGAGAAAAGACTATTTTAAAAGTAACTATTTATAACTCCTTGTGATTAACTCCAAAATTGATGAAATTTTTATTGGGAGTACATCTATATAATATCAGTATACCGTGTAAATTTCAGAAGTTTTGGATAAAAGTATAATTTATGATAAATGTTTAAATATTCAATTGGTTTTGGCCATATGAAAATAGTAAATGAATTTTTAAAATTCTGAGAAAAATATATGTTCAATATGGGACTATGTTATGCTAAATCCCAGAAAAGAAATATTTTTGGAACTGATTTGGTATTTTCATGAAAATATTCTAGTTATGAGTAAATGAATTAAATATGTTATGTGAAGTAAGAAAATTGGAAAATATGATTTTATGGCTTGAGAATCATATATGAGGTATATGCAGATTTTTGATGAGGGTTTTGGTTATTGGTGATGAAATCTTATGAGTTTGGCATTTTATGATGATTAAACGCATTAATTAGTAAAGTGTAAACAATTTAATTAAATTATTTATAAGTTTTAGAAATGATTAAAATATTATTGTAATATTAATAATATTAGATTATGAGATTTCTAAGTGATTTATAATATTTGGATTAAAGTGTTATCAATATGGATATGAATTTTATTATGAAACTTTATCTTTTAGTATCGAGAGTTCTTATGCATGTATCACGATCTTATGTCGTATTTAATCACGGGGTACTATTCACGACAAATTGGTTTCTTTTTTGACCAAATTATCGTTGATTTATGAATCTTACTCTTGAAATTAAAACTATGTTTTGATTATATTGTTTTTATATAACATTCTTATAACCCTAATGATAATATTTCTCTTTGACTTGAGTGTAAAGATGGGTAGATTATTGGTATGATCGTGACTATAGGTTCTCTTTTGGCCATGAGTGCAAAAGTTGAATTGTTGGTAGTATGATCATGACCATTGAATTTACAATTGAATATTTTTAGCTTAAGTGCAAGGTGAATTGATCAACATGGTTATAATTATTGTTATATAACTTCGAAATGATTATGTATTTCTTTGATATATGAATATCTTTGGCTCGTAGTCTGAAAGATGACTTGTTGATGAATATCTTAGCACAAAGTAGTGCAAAGATGAATTATTGATGAATATCTTTGGCTCGTAGTCAGCAAAGATGACTTGTTGATGAATATCTTTGCTTTGTAGTGCAAAGATGAATTATTGATGAATATCTTTTGCTTCGTAATGCAAAAGATGACACATTGTTGAATATCTTTAGCTTTGTAGTGCAGAGATGAATTATTGATGAATATCTTTGGCTCAGTAATGCAAAGATGACGTGTTGTTGAATATCTTTAGCTTTGTAGTGTAAAGATGAATCTGTTGATGAATATCTTTGGCGCGTGGTGCAAAGATGAATTATTAGTATGATTATGAGCGAGGCTGTGATTTGGTATAACCATGATATTTGATGTTTCGTGGTAAAGGCAATGATGAAAATTATCTTCGTCACGGATGAGAAGAGAATTTAGAATCACAATTATGATTATGAGTTATTCATATGATTGTGGAAAGGAACTGTTGATTGATGTTACGGGGATAAAATATTGTTGGTGGACTTTTAACGTGGAGAAGACAATAGACTTTATAGTCTATTTGACTCTTTTAATGGATTGTTAGTTCACCGCTAAACTACTATGGTTGAAAAGTTTTATCATCTACCGTATGTTCTAAATCTACGATTCATTCTTGATGAAGACTATTGATAATTTATTTATCTTTAGTCATAATATTCTTTCTTGAGCTAGTTGTGCTCACCCTTTTGTTTCACATTCCTTTCGGGTAATAAAAGTGTAGGTTGGGTTGGCCGGGGATAACAAGGGAATAGAATCGGTGGTCTATAGTTGTTGAGGTTCTCCCTAAAGAGTATGAAAATAATTTTATTGAGGGCTTTAGTGTGTTGTATTTTATACATCATTTAATAGTTATTTTGGTGAATTAAATAGGGTGAAACCGAACTGAACTTTGGAAGGGTGTTTTGTCACTATCATACAAGATGTCTAATGACATACTGAACTTCGTGTTATCATAAAGACATGGTTGTGCTCATCCACTTCTTTGAGTATATTTACAAGCACTACCTTTATAATCTTGGTGTTTGTTTGGAGTATAATACCCAATTAGAGGCAGTGGAGATAATGATATGTCGAGAAGACTACGCCATTGGGAAGAATATGATAATAATCTTCTCGTTTTTCTTTGGGGTCTATTAGGTCAACCAAGGATAATTACGTGGCCATATGATATCTACCATAACCTAAAAGCATGGCCTCCCATGTATGAAGGTTTCCTGAGCACTTCCCAAAGATTCTAATTTCTAAAAGCAGTTTTTGACTATACCTTTATGTAAGGTGTCATTGTGACGTCTTCTGAGTTGGTATATATTTGTATCCAAACTCATAGCATATGTGTTTGTTGTATTTTTACCACGACAATTGTTGTAATAAAGTTGTAGTTGTTTTCCGTACCATATATTTGGCGACTCGAAATGGGTTGGATGGAATGGACCTATTTTGGGGGCGTTACATGTGTCTTTACTTGAGGAATATTATTTGTTGTACACTGTAAGGGGTTGTTATTCTTTCTTATTCATGAAGAGAATTTACATTATTCCATTCATTATTATTACATTGGAATAACTTTGTAAAAGTGGCATACCCTATACATAACTTTGTATCACGCGAATCCCTATACTTGGTGATCTTCTTCATTATTCCATTCTTTATTATTACATTGGAATATCACATACGTGTGTTTTACAGGACTGGTTCCATTGTTTATTATTCCGCATTTATTATTTTGTTGGAATATCACATGCGTGTGTTTTACAGGACACGGTTCCATTGTTTATTATTATTCAAAGACTTATTATTACTCGTTGGAACATCACATTGGTGTGAATTTCACGACTTCGTTCCGTTATTATTATTACATTGGAATAACTTTGTCATGCGCAATCTGCGCATGCATGGTGATTTCCTTTGTTATTCCATTCTTTATTATACCCAAATGGTTAAAACTTTGACTTATACTCCATGAAATTAGTAGAATATTCTTGAAATTTGCGTTTCATCCAAAGATCTTTTCATGGAAATATTCTTCCGATCATTCTTGAATTTTTCTCTACAAAACAAGTATCTTGTTGACAATTTGGGCGTTAATAATTCACGGATAAAATAATTCTTGAACTTGTTTTATTGAATTATTATGTCATTATCATCATCCTCATGTTATATTATGTTATCTTTGGCTTACGTGCATAGATGAACTTAGTATGATTATGACCGAGGATCATTCGGTATAATCATGGCTTGTTATAAATGATGTGATAAAAGTCCTCGGTTGGCACATAATGCAATGATGGATAGTTTTGGTATGATTATGACCGGGGGTGATTCAGGTATAGTCATGACCATTGATGATTTAATGAAAATTCTTGGCCAGTGGTACATGGATGATTAAATGTGGTGGAATATTTATTAAAATTTGAGTCTCGGCTATAACGATGATGAAAAAACCTTTTAAATCATAAAAGATAGTAGACTTTATTTTCTACTTGACTCTTTTAATGGATTGCATATTCATTCACCGAGCTTAAACCGGTTTGTCTATTGTATTTTATCGGTTTAACACTTTGTTGAAGGCCAATGATAATTTATTCGCATTATCTTAGTCATAATATTTCTTCTTGGGCTAGTTGAGCTCACCCTTTCTTTCACCGTTTTCTCTTGAAATGAGAATATAGGCGGGACGAGTCGGGAGCGGAGTAATGGTCCGGAGGATAGCATTAGTAGTCCTCACTATTACGTGAAATAGTGTGATAATAGTTGTAATGTGGACTCCTTGAGTATGGATATTGTCTAAATGACAATATTCCTATTAGAACTCTCGGTTTATGTATTGTGTATGTTACCTGACGGATGTATAATTAAGTTTGTATTTGAATTTATGTACCGTGTAAGTGGCGACCCAAGATGGGTGGCGTATATACCTAATTTTGGGGCGTCACATCGTATATTACACCACGGATGTATAATTAAGTTTGTATTTGAATTTATGTACCATGTAAGTGGCGACCCAAGATGGGTGACGTATACCTAATTTTGGGGCGTCACACCACAGAAGTCTTGAAATGATGCGTATGAAGAAGAAAGTACTGAAGGTCTTTATTCGAAGCGAAGAATCGATAAAGAAGGAATACTTCGAGTCCACTCCGGACTTTGTGTTCCTAACAATTCTGATTTAAAGAACAAGATCATGATGGAGGCACACAATACACCAATTGCAATCCATCCTGGAAGTACCAAAATGTATCGTGATCTTCGACATACATTTTGGTGGAACAATATGAAGAGAGAGATTGCGAAGTTTATCTTAAGGTGTTTAACTTGTCAACGTGTAAAGGTGGAGCATCAAGTACCTAAGGGTTCATTGCAACCACTTGAGATTCCAAAATAGAAGTGGGAACACATTACCATGGATTTCGTTACGGGTCTTTCCACGGTTTCTCAAGGTGTAAATGTTATTTAGGTTATCGTTGATAGATTAACCAAGTCTGCTCATTTCTTGCCGATACGGGAGACTTATTCCCTTGAACATCTTGCTCATATGTATGTAAATGAGATTGTGAGATTGCATGGCATGCCAGTATCCATAGTTTCGGATCGTGACCCAAGATTCACTTCACGATTTTGGGTTAGCTTGCAAAAAGCTATGGGCACGGATTTACAATTTAGTTCGGCATACCATCCTCAAACGAACGGACAATCAGAGAGGACTATTCAAACTCTTGAAGATCTATTAAGACTCTGTGTCCTAGACTTCAAAGGGAGTTGGGATAAATATTTACCTTTGGTGGAATTCTCCTACAACAACAGTTATTAGGCAAGTATAGGTGTGACTCCATTCGAAGCATTATATGGACGTAAGTGTCGCTCTCTAGTATGTTGGGATGAGGTGGGTGAAGCAACATTGTTGGGACCAGAGTTGGTACGTATGACTCACGAAAAAGATCCAAATGATCCGGCTAACGATATACAAATGGCACAAGATCGACAAAAGAGTTATGCGGATCTTCATCGAAAGGACGTGGAATTTAGTATTGGGGATCATGTATTGTTGCGTGTTGCCCCATGGAAGGGAGTTACAAGATTCGGGAAGAGAGGAAAGCTCAATCCACGATTTATTGGTCCATTTCAGATTCTTGACCGATTAGGAAATGTAGCCTATAAACTCGCGTTACCTCCAAGTATGTCTCGTGTTCATAATATTTTTCATATATCTGTGCTTCGTAAATATTTGAAAGACCCAAACCACGTTATTGAGTTAGAACCGGATGAGATAGCCGAAGACTTTATGTACGAGGAGGTACCTGTCAAGATCTTGGATAGGAAGGAGCATATCTTACGTACAAAGGTCATACCACAAGTCAAAGTTTTGTGGAGGAACCATGCTATTGAAGAAATGACCTGGGAGTTGAAAACGAAAATAAAAGCGAGGTATCCTCACCTTTTCGAAACACTAGGTACGTACGTCAATTTTGAGGACAAAATTTCATAAGGAGGGGAGGTTGTAAGACCCCAACTTATTATAAATAAAATTAAATTTCCTCTATTTATTATTTTAAAATAGTAAGAGTTGATTTGATTAATGTGGTTAGTTATTGGTAAAATGCGCAAATATTTCAAATATGCAAGTGGTTATAAAATATTTATTTTATCGGAGAATATTCGTTTGGTCGTGGAATATTCTTACTGTCGGGGAATATTCGTACGACAACGCAGCCTTGTGTAGGCCCCATAATGAAAAGCGATTGGATGAAGAAAATGACAAATATAAGTTGTTTATAAATAACGGCATAGTTATTACAATTATCTTTATTAAAATGCCCGATGGTTTAAAACACGATAGCTTACCGGTATTACACCAATTATTGATTCTTACGTGAAGGCACTTTACTTAATAATTGTTACGATGAATTCTTGTGGCGCCCCCCAAAATTAGGTATACATCACCCATCTTGGGTAGTCGGATCGTAGTGCAATTTAAATACAACTTACTTAATATAACTGTAGGTAATACAATCGACATAAAGTATGAGTTTGAATACAAATATTGTCTACTAGAGATTATACAAACTCAAAAGGAGTCCTCATTACAATTATTATCACACTATTTCACAGAATAGTGAGGACTACTAATGTTATCCTCTGGACCATTACTCCGTTCCCCGACTCATCCCAAATTATATTCTCATTTCACGAAGAGAACGGTGAAAGAAAGGATGAGCTCAACTAGCTCGGTAAGAAATATTATGACAAAGATAATGCAGAATAAATTATCATTAGCCTCACAACAAAGATGTTAAACCGATAAAATATAATGAACATCAAGTTTAACTACAATGAACCAATGAATCCATTAAAAGAGTCAAGTAGAAAATAAAATCTACTATCTTTTATGATTTAAAGGGTTTTCATCACTATTATAAATGAGACTCACTTTAATAAATATTCCACATCATCGAATCACCCCTCACTTTCTACGGCCAGGATATTCTTTAATATCACGACCACAATTATTCATGCACTACGGGCCAAGAATATTTGTGTATTCATTAATAGTTATGATCATGCCAACAACTGTCCATCAATGCACTACGGGCCACTGAGGATTTTTACGACATCATTTGTAACATTACGGTCATGATTACAATCGAATAGTCTCTCGGTCATAATCATACCAAGTCCATCTATGCACTTCACAGCCACGAGATGACTTTCAACATAATATAAACATGAGGATGATGACAATTGTAAGACCCTAAATTTTATGAAATAAAAGTATTCAATTTTTCTATTCAAAGAAATGGTTAAATTGATAAAAGTTAAAGTTAAGGGTGATATATGAAATTTTTTTTCAAAATACGCAAGGGGGTATAAAATATTCATTATTGTCTTGGAATATTCGTTTGGTCGTGGAATATTCTTTTACGTCGGGGAATATTAAATGATGACGCCAGTAGCCTATTTAGGGCCCCATGTAAGACCCCAAAATTTTTAAATAAAAGGAATTTCCTTTATTTTGAAATAGTAAGGGTTGATTTGATTAATGTGGATAGTTAAGGGTTAAATCTGTGAATATTTCAAAATAAGCAAGTGGTTATAAAATATTCATTGTTGTCGGGGAATATTCGTTTGGTCGTGGAATATTCAAATCTTTTCAGGAATATTCGTGACGACGGCGCAAACCATGTGTGGGCCCCATAACAAAAGCGATTGGATGAAGAAAACGACAAATATAAGTTGTTTTTAAATAATGCGTATAGTTATTCTGTAAGAATATTTGTTGGAATACCCGGTGGTTAAAAACACTAATACGCGTTGTTGAACAAGAAGACACCTTGCGGTATTGCACCAATTATTGATTCTTACGTGAAGGCACTACTCAATAATGGTTACGATGAATTACTGTTCAAGATTTTATTGAGTTAATAATTCTTTGCGTTGATATTTTATATTGTTGTTGTTTGATAATTGTCATTACACGATTATCTTTCATTATCGAAGCAATAATTCATATTATCCTGAATAATATTATTAGATAACATTATTGGCAATGTCTGAAAAGTTCTCGTCAAGGAGAGGTTTGGTCATCTAATTGCGCTACCAAGAAGAAGAAATTCTTATGGAAAGCCCTCTCTTTCTGAGAACCCTTTTGGTTGTCAATATTGTGATTACGTAATATTATTTGTGAATAATTAATTATTGATTTATATGATGAGGAAAATATTGATTTTATGTGGATATAGATGGAGAAAATTTTAAAATGACAATTGTTGAAAATTAATATTTTATCTTTTTCGATAAAATAATTCATTTAAATATATTATTTTAATAATATATTAACGGTGATATTTTTACAATGAATGTGGGATATATGAGTATATGAGGAGGAAGAGTATTTTGTGGCATTAAATGTTTAACACATGTTTTGTGTGTTGGTGGACACAATTATTAATCGAAATTTGATTATAAATTGTAAAATCACCCGTTTGTGGATTTCGGTCAATTTCTATTTGGAATTTGGAAAACTTTCTTCTGCAAAGTTGTAGAGAATTGAATTTCCTATAAAAACTCGCGTGATTCGAATTTTCTGATGAAAGGGCTATTTATTATGAATTATTGAAGTTCCGAGGCTCCGAAATAATTGATTTTTGAGAGTTTAAATTATTTTTGTTTAGAAAAACGTTTTTTGTATTTTTTTTGGACATCATTAACATGTGTGACTGGTGTTTTGACCAAAAGGTGGGCTAAGGAAAATTTGTATAATTATATTAATATTATATTAAATTTTACTCGCTTTGGTGTTTCTAAGCATTTTCTATAAATAGGGTCTTGGGTTAGAATTGAAAATCACACCGTAAAACTGAAGTTTTCTCTCTATTTCTCTCTCGATATTATCGGCGTATTCTTATGAGTATTTTGAGTATACTTTGAGTATTGCTATACTGGTGCAAGTTCAAGTCATAGCCTATATCCTGTTTCAAATTTGAAGTCTTAATCTTTCGAGGTAAGGGATATTATTTTTTTTGTAATGATATTATTTCTTCAATATCATTATCTTTGAAATGTTGATCTGAAGTTTTTATCAAATTTGGAACTTTTTCATGTCGGGGTTACTATTCATGAGTTACTTATTCACGAAAGTTACTATTCATGAAGAGATTCTTATTCACGAAAGTCTTATTCATGAAGCGTGAAGATGTTTTTTGGGAATTTCTATCTTTTGGTGTCGGAGTTACTATTCACGTATACGACACTATTCACGATATCTGACACTATTCATGTATACGGCACTATTCAATAGAAAAATAAAATTTCTTCTTTTGTCCAAAATATCTATTCTCGATACTAACTCGATTGTATCCATGTTTTGATCATTCTTGAATTTTACACCACTATGATTATTTTTGAGGTATTTTTGGGCGTGGATAAAACCAAGTACGAATCCTTAATCCTTAATCCTTGTCATTTTGTTTCAATTGGATTCGTTTCTTTAAAATATTTTCATCATCCTCACCTTAAATGATGATATTATTGAATATCTTTGGCCCAGAGTGCAAAGATGAATGATTTCAAGAATATCTTTGGCCCGTAGTACAAAGATGAACAGTGTGTTGAGATGAACATGACCGATCGATTAATATCTTTGGCCCATAGTGCAAAGATGAACAGTGTTTTAAATGAACATGACCAATCGATGAATATCTTTGGCACATAGTGCAAAGATGAATATTTGATTCCAGATGTTTATGGATTGATGTTACAGGGGATAAAAGATAGACGCGATGAACTTTTAAATTCATACATGTAGAAGATAGTAGTTTGCATTCTCTACTTAACTCTTCTAATGAATTATTATTTCATTGCGAATATTGATTTAAAATTTGTTGTCTATTGTATTCTATTAGATTTTTCCTGTTGAAGACTAACGATAATTTGTTGTATATTATCTTAGTCATAATATTCTTTTACCGAGCTAGTTGAGCTCACCCTTTTCCTTTTTGTTCCATTCTTCTCGGGAGGCGAGAATATAGCGAGTAATGCAGTCGGGGTATGGAATGAAGGTTTTAGAAAGGATTGTTTAGTAGTCCTCACCATTTTTGTAAAATAATGTATCAATAAATGTGATGAGGATTTATTTGAGTATAGATATTGTCTAGAAGATAATATTTGTATTCAAACTCACAGTTTTACTGTTGTAATAATAAAGTTGTAGTTGTTTCTGTACCATGTTTTGACAACTCAGAATGGGTGATGTATACCTATTTTGGGGGCGTCACAATCTTTGGCCCGTAGTGCAAAGATGTACAGGTGTTGAGATGAACATGACCGACTGATGAATATCTTTGGTGTGACGCCCCCAAAATAGTTATACATCACCCATCTTGAGTCGCCAAATACATGGTACTAAATTCAAATACAACTTGATTATACAACAGTCGTGTAAAATACGACAAAATACATGTTGTGAATTTTAATACAAATATTGTCATCTAGATAATATCCACACTCAATTTAGTCCTCATTACATTTATTATCACACTATTTAACAGAATAGTGAGGACTACTAAGACACCATCTCGGACCATCACACTATTATCACACTATTTAAATGATGATATTATTGAATATCTTTGGCCTGTAGTGCAAAGATGAATGATTTCTGAAGAATATCTTTGGTCTGTAGTGCAAAGATGAACAGGTGTTGAGATGAACATGACCGATTGATTAATATCTTTGGCTCAGTAGTGCAAAGATGAATGTGTTTAAATGAACATGACCAACTGATGAATATCTTTGGCTCAGAGTGTGCAAGATGAATATTTGATTCCGGATGTATATTGATTGATGTTACAGGATAAAATATTGATGATGGATTTGTTAAATTCATAGATTATAGTAGATTTCATTCTCTACGTAACTCTTCTACATGAATTATTATTTCATTCTGCGAATATTGATCCGAAACTTGTTGTCTATTGTATTCTATCGATTTTTCCCTGTTGAAGACTAACGATAATTTGTTGTATATTATCTTAGTCATAATATTCTTTACTTGGGCTAGTTGAGCTCACCCTTTTCCTTGTTGTTCCAATTTTCTTCTCGGGAGGCGAGAATATAATGAGTACGAGCCTGGGTATGGAATGAAGGTTTTAGAAAGGATTGTTTAGTAGTCCTCACCATTTTGCAAAATGATGTATCAATAAATGTGATGAGGATTTATTTGAGTATAGATATTATCTAGAAGATAATATTTGTATTCAAACTCACGCTTTCTTGTTGTAATAATAAAGTTGTAGTTGTTTCGTACCATGTATTTGGCGACTCGAAATGGGTGTTGTGTATACCTATTTTGGGGCGCCACAGCTTTAATATCGAGCTTAGGATATGATCTCCAAGCGGAGATCGGGGAATAGAACTAGGAGGGAGAGACGAGTAAATCCTTCGCTGCCAAGTGTGTCCTACCTAAGCTTATTTGTTAGTTGGTCAATATATAGGGATATTATGTGATATATTGATTTCCTTAATTAACCCTTATTTTATGATGATTTGAGAATGTCGAATCGAGAATATTAACAATGGAGTAAATGAGACCGTGGAGATGCTGTGTACTCACCAACGAGGAGAAACGTGCAACAGTCGGCAATGTTCCTCCCGTGAACAACACCAATGGAAAGCGAGATGATGAACGAGGATGTTTAGAAGCTTTTTGCGGCTTCATGCAAAATCGATTTGAGGAGACTCGTGTTCAAAATACAGGAGAAATGATAGCAATTCACGGGTGGTCACAAATGCAAGCGGTTCAAAGAGTTGGGACCACCGCAGTGGGAAAGCCGGATCCGATTAAAGGCGAGACGTGGGTCAAACAAATTACCAAGATATTCGATGTCTTGGGATGCACGAGAACAGAAGTTCCATTCGCCACCTTTATGTTTCGTGCATGGGCAGACATCGGTGGGAATCAGGAAGCGTACCCATCCAAATTGCACTTTCGGCATGTCATGGGAGACGTTTGAAATAGTTCAATGACAAGTACTTCCCAAAAGTATTCGTCGTATGAAGGAAGTGGAGTTTATTAGACTAGAAGAGAATAACATGACGGTGTCCCAAAGACGAGGCGAAGTTCGCGGAGTTATCCAGTTCGCACCTCATTTGGTGGAGAATGAGGAACGATATGACGCGGATGTTTCGAGAGGTTTGAAACCCGACATACGTCAAAGATATCTCATTTCTCATAAATTTTCTCTCTATTCAGATGTTGTCAATGTGGCTCACGATTAGAAGCGAGATAACGAAGTACGTTCAACCGAGGACCATAACCAGGATCATATAGAAGATAGCGATCATCGTAATAACGATAACCAAATGGAGAAAGAAGAATACGAGACAAAAGCGGTAACCACTCCGGTGGTAATCGTGGCCATGAAAATAGAAGAAGCGAGTCGGAGGGATTTTAAAAAGAGGAGATTCAACAACGACCACGTGAAGACGCCGTCACCTATAAAGAACTAGTTTTAAGGAGGAGAACGACCACCGATCAGAGTATGTTACAAATGCGAAAGAGGGACATATCATTTCAAACCGCCCACAACAAGTTTAAGGTATGCTATAGTTGTGGAAAGGAAGGACATATCGCCGAGATTAGACAAGAATAAAACCTAGTTCAAAGGGGGGACGGTGACTCAAAAGTGTAAGACCCTCAATTTTATGAAATAAAAGTATTCAATTTTTCTTATAATTACTATTCAAGAAATGGTTAAATTGATAAAAGTTAAAGTTAAGGGTGATATATGAATTTTTTTTCAAAATACACAAGTGGTTATAAAATATTCATTGTTGTTTGGAATATTCGTTTGGTCGTGGAATATTCTTTCGGTTTGGAATATTCGCATTTACGGCCAAGCAGTACCATTTTTGGGCCCCATAATGTAATAACCGGCTTGGATGAAGAAAAACGACAAAATTAAGTTTTTATAAATAACTACGTAATCGCTATCAAGTAACACCGCTGGAATACCCTGGTTAAAATACGAATACGCGCGGTCGCACAAAGAAAGATTACCAGTATTGCATGACAAAGATTGTTGAATTATTGATCCTTACGTAAGATGGCACTACTCAATAATTTTCACAAGAGTTACCGCTCAATATTTTATTTTATTGATTCAATAATTGCTTGCTATTGATATTTTATATTATCATTGTTCAATAATTGTCACCGCACAAGATTTCCCATTATCGGATCAATAATTCATATTATTTGAATAATATTATTAGATAACATTATTGGCAATGTCTAGAAAGTTCTGCTCTAAGGAGAGGTTTGGTCACCTAATTGCGCCGCCAAGAAGGAGAGATCCTTATCGAAAGCCCCTCTTTCCTCGAACTACCGTCATTATAATTGTGATTTTGTAATATTATTTGTGAATAATTAATTATTGATTCATATGATAAGAAAATATTTATTTGATGTGGATATAAATGATGGATTTATTTATGTGGTTATAAGTGAAGGAATTAATGATGAGGTGTTTTATCAAGATTTGTCGAAATGGAGAACAAAATATGGGATTTTCGTAAAAATTAGTTTATTACTTGATTTTGTAAAATCCATAACTCTTTAATGTATAATGAGTTAAGAGATGAGCCATATATCAAAAGAAATCCTAGAAGAAGTAAGCTAACTCAGAAATTTGAATCACCCAAAATTCTTTTTGTAGATATTTCGTGGTGAAATTTTGAATGAAATCGTCCAAAGGACTAATAGTCCAAAAAATCGCTGTTCTTCAAATATATTATGTGAGTTATAATTTTTAATCCGACCGCTTGGATCGTTGTAATTTTTGGATATGTTATACATACATAAGTTGAGTATATGTCCACAAATTTTGAACCGTTAAAAAGAACGTATGATTTGTTATGAATTTTAAGAGGTGATTGATTCGGAAATTAGGTTTATAATTGATTTTGGTGGAAAATTCTACAATTGAGTGGGCCCCACTTGTGGTTGGTGAAGAAATGTGCTTGAATTTTATTTCAAATGTGGTGGGTGGGAATAGTAGCGAGTAAAGCCATCGTGTTAGCGTGTTAAGTCTGCTTTCACGTGCTAACATTTTCCTATAAATAGAGGGCTAAGTTAGAATTGAAAATCACACCGTAAACAAAGTTTTCTCTTTCTCTCTAGATTATTATCGAGTGTAATTTGTGAGTATTTAGATACTTGGTGAGTTGATATTCATCGCTGCAAGTTTCCTTCAAATATTATATCCGATATCCAAATCGTAAGTCTCTTTTTTGAGGTAAGGGATAGTAAGGGATATTATTTTTTTCATAATGATATTATTTCTTCAATATCATTATCTTTGAAATGTCGATCCAAGTTTTTATCAAATTTGGAACTTTTTCATGCTCGGGTTACTATTCATGAGTTACTATTCACGAGTTACTATTCATGAGTTACTATTCACGAGTTACTATTCACGAAGTACTATTCATGAAGCGTGAAGATGTTTTTTTGTGGAATTTCTATCTTTGGTGTTTGAGTTACTATTCACGATACTCTAAGACTATTCACGATACTGGCACTATTCACGAATCACGGCACTATTCAATTTAAAAATGAAAATTTTTCTTTTCGTCTAAAATATCTATTCGGATACTAGCTTTGATTGTATCCATGTTTTTGATCATTCTTGAATTTTACACCACTATGATTATTTTGAGGTATTTTTGGATGTATAGATTAGAGTTATGGATTTTATGAGAAAAGACTATTTTAAAAGTAACTATTTATAACTCCTTGCTAACTCCAAAATTGATGAAAGTTTTATTGAGAGTACATCTATATAATATCGAAGACTCGTGAATTTCGAATTTTTGATAAAAGTACAATTTATGATAAATGTTTAAATATTCTGGTTTTGGCCATATGAAAAATAGTAAATGAATTTTTAAAATTTCGAGAAAATATATATGTTCAATATGGGACTATTTTATGCTAAATCCTTAAAAGAAATATTTTTGAACCGATTTGGTATTTTTCATGAAAATGTTCTAGTTATGAGTAAATGAATTAAATATGTTATGTGAAGTAAGAAAATTAGAAAATATGATTTTATGGTTTGAGAATCATATATGAGGTATATGCGCATTTTTTGATGAGGGTTTTGGTTATTGGTGATGAAATTTTATGAGTTTGGCATTTTATGATGATTAAATGCATTAATTAAGAAAGTGTAAACAATTTAATTAAATTGTTTATAAGTTTAAGAAATGATTAAAATATTATTATAATATTAATAATATTAGATTATGAGATTTCTAAGTGATTTATAACATTTGGATTAAGGTGTTATAAATATGGATATGAATTATCGATGAATATCTTTGGCTCAGAATGCAAAGATGACTTGTTGATGAATATCTTTAGCCGTAGTAGTGAAAGATGAATTATTGATGAATATCTTTGGCTTGAATGCAAAAGATGACTTGTTGATGAATATCTTTAGCACAGAGTAAAAGATGAATTATCGATGAATATCTTTGCTCAGAATGCAAAGATGACTTGTTGATGAATATCTTTAAATTTGTAGTCAGTGCAAAGATGAATTATCGATGAATATCTTTGGCTCGTAATGCAAAGATGACATGTTGTTGAATATCTTTAGCTTTGTAGTGCAAAGATGAATTATTGATGAATATCTTTGCTCAGAATGCAAAGATGACCGTTGTTGAATATCTTTACCAGTAGTGTAAAGATGAAATGTTGATGAATATCTTTGGCCCGTGGTGCAAAGATGAATTTATTAGTATGATTATGAATGAGAACTGTGATTTGGTATAACCATGATCTTTGATGTTTCGTAAAGACAAGTGATGAAAATTATCTTTGTTTGGATGAGGAAAGGAATTTAGAACTACAATTACGATTATGAAGTTATACACGTGATTGTGGGATGTGAATTGTTGATTGATGTTACAGGATAAAACATTGTTGGTGGATTTTTAACACGGAGAAGACAATAGACTTTATAGTCTATTCGACTCTTCTAATGGATCGCTTCATTCCACCGCAACTATGGTTGAAAAGTTTTATCATCTACCATATGTTCTAAATCTCCTCGATTTATTACGATGAAGACTATTGATAATTTATTTATCTTTAGTCATAATATTCTTTATCGAGCTAGTTGTGCTCACCCTTTTGTTTCACAATTTTCGTGTAATAAAAGTGTAGCCGGGTCGAGCTGGGATAGCGAGGAATAGAGTGGTGGTCTATAGATGTTGAGGGTGAGGTGAATTTAACTTGGAATGGTGTTTTGTCACTATCATACAAGATGTCTAATGACATACAACCTCGTGTTATCATAAGACATGGTTGTGCTCATCCACTCATTGAGTATATTTACAAGCACTACCTATATAATCTTGGTGTTTGTTTGGAGTATAATACCAAATTAGAGACAAAGTGGAGATAATGATATGTCAAGAGAAGACTCACCATCGGGAAGAATATGATAGTAATCTTCTCGTTATTCTTTTCGGGGTCTATCAGGTCAACCAAGGATAATTTCGTGGCCATATGATATCTACCATAACCTAAAAGCATGGCCTCCCATGTATGAAGGTTTCTCGAGCACTTCCCAAAGATTCTAATTTCTAAAACAGCTTTTGACTATGCACCTTTATATGAAGGTGTCATGGTGACGTGTTATCCAAGTTGGTGTCCGTAGTTACATTTGGTATATATTGGTATCCAAACTCACAAAAGATATGTGTTGTTGTATTTTTGCACGACAATTGTTGTAATAAAGTTGTAGTTATTTCGCATTCATGTATTTAACGACTAATTTAATAGGTTGGATGGAATGGACGTATTTTGGGGTTGTTACATTTGGTATCGTAGCTTAGGATATGATCTCCGCGAGATCGGGGAATAGAACTAGAGGGAGAGATGAGTAAATCCTTCGCTAAAGGTGTCCTACCTAAGCTTATTTGTTGGGTCACCATAATATCGGGATATTATGTGATATGTTAATTTATTCAATTAACCCTTTGTTTTGAAGTTGTATTCTAGAATGATATCCAAATACGTGAGATGAGCAATGGAGAAATCATGATGACAGGAAAGATGAAATCAAAATGAAAGCAAGCAAGGTATTCTCAACTCTTTGAAATACTGTGCGTAAATTTCTGGGACGAAATTTTATAAGGAGGGAGATTGTAAGACCCTCAATTTTATGAAATAAAAGTATTCAATTTTTCTTATAATTACTATTCAAGAAATGGTTAAATTGATAAAAGTTAAAGTTAAGGGTGATATATGAATTTTTTTTCAAAATACACAAGTGGTTATAAAATATTCATTGTTGTTTGGAATATTCGTTTGGTCGTGGAATATTCTTTCGTCTGGGAATATTCGTATTTACCAAGTACCATTTTTGGCCCCATAATGTAATAACCGCTTGATGAAGAAAAACGACAAAATTAAGTTTTTATAAATAACGGCGTAATCAAGTATCAAGTAACACCGCTTGAATACCCTAAGTGGTTAAAATACGAATACGCGTGGTCACAAGAAAGAAAGACCACCCAGTATTGCACATAAAGATTGTTGAATTATTGATCCTTACGTAAGATGGCACTACTCAATAATTTTCACAAAGAGTTACTGCTCAATATTTTATTTTATTGATTCAATAATTGTCATATTGATATTTTATATTATCGTTGTTCAATAATTGTCCGCACAAGATTTCCATTATCGATCAATAATTCATATTATTTGAATAATATTATTAGATAACATTATTGGCAATGTCTAGAAAGTTCTCGCCTAAGGAGAGGTTTGGTCACCTAATTGCGCGCCAAGAAGAAGAGAGATCCTTATCGAAAGCCCCTCTTCCCGAACTACCGTCATTATAATAATTGTGATTCTCGTAATATTATTTGTGAATAATTAATTATTGATTCATATGATAAGAAAATATTTATTTGATGTGGATATAAATGATGGATTTATTTATGTGGTTATAAGTGAAGGAATTAATGATGAGGTGTTTTATCAAGATTTGTCGAAATGGAGAACAAAATATGGGATTTTCGTAAAATTAGTTTATTACTTGATTTTGTAAAATCCATAACTCTTTAATGTATAATGAGTTAAGAGATGAGCCATATATCAAAAGAAATCCCTAGAAGTAAGCTAATCAGAGAAAATTTGAATCACCCAAAAATTCTTTGTAGATATTTCGTGGTGAAATTTTGAATGAAATCGGTCCGAAGGACTAATAGTCCAAAAAATCGTTGTTCTTCACTATATTATGTGAGTTATAATTTTTAATCCGACCGTTGGATCGTTGTAATTTTTGGATATGTTATACATACATAAGTTGAGTATATGTCCACAAATTTTGAACCGTTAAAAAGAACGTATGATTTGTTATGAATTTTAAGAGGTGATTGATTCTAAATTAGGTTTATAATTGATTTTGGTGGAAAATTCTACAATTGAGTGGGCCCCACTTGTGGTTGGTGAAGAAATGTGCTGAATTTTATTTCAAATGTGGTGGTGGGAATAGAAGCAGTGTAAAGCCATCAAAGTTGCGTGTTAAGTCCGCTTGCATGCTAACATTTTCCTATAAATAGAGGGCTAAGTTAGAATTGAAAATCACACCGTAAACAAAGTTTTCTCTTTCTCTCTAGATTATCGAGTGTAATTTGTGAGTATTTAGATACTTGGTGAGTTGATATTCATCGCTGCAAGTTTCCTTCAAATAATATATCCGATATCCCGTGTAAGTCTTTCTTTTTGAGGTAAGTGGATAGTAGTGGATATTATTTTTTCATAATGATATTATTTCTTCAATATCATTATCTTTGAAATGTCGATCCAAGTTTTTATCAAATTTGGAACTTTTTCATGCTTCTGGGTTACTATTCATGAGTTACTATTCACGAAGTTACTATTCACGAGTTACTATTCACGAGTTACTATTCACGAGTTACTATTCACTTCATTCAGTACTATTCATGAAGCGTGAAGATGTTTTTTTTTGTGGAATTTCTATCTTTTGTGTCTGAGTTACTATTCACGATACTCAGATATTCACGATACCAAAGACTATTCACGAATACTAAGACTATTCAATTAAAAATGAAAATTTTTCTTTTCGCCTAAAATATCTATTCGGATACTAGCTTTGATTGTATCCATGTTTTGATCATTCTTGAATTTTACACCACTATGATTATTTTGAGGTATTTTTGGATGTATAGATTAGGAGTTATGGATTTTATGAGAAAAGACTATTTTAAAAGTAACTATTTATAACTCCTCATGCTTAACTCCAAAATTGATGAAAGTTTTATTGAGAGTACATCTATATAATATCGCGTTAGACTCGTGAATTTCGAATTTTTGGATAAAAGTACAATTTATGATAAATGTTTAAATATTCTATGGTTTTGGCCATATGAAAAATAGTAAATGAATTTTTAAAATTTCGAGAAAAATATATGTTCAATATGGGACTATTTTATGCTAAATCCCGTAAAAGAAATATTTTTGAACCGATTTGGTATTTTCATGAAAATGTTCTAGTTATGAGTAAATGAATTAAATATGTTATGTGAAGTAAGAAAATTAGAAAATATGATTTTATGGTTTGAGAATCATATACGAGGTATATGCAGATTTTTGATGAGGGTTTTGGTTATCGGTGATGAAATTTTATGAGTTTGGCATTTTATGATGATTAAATGCATTAATTAGTAAAGTGTAAACAATTTAATTAAATTGTTTATAAGTTTAAGAAATGATTAAAATATTATTATAATATTAATAATATTAGATTATGAGATTTCTAAGTGATTTATAACATTTGGATTAAGGTGTTATAAATATGGATATGAATTATTGATGAATATCTTTGGCTCAGAATGCAAAGATGACTTGTTGATGAATATCTTTAAATTGTAGAAGCAAAGATGAATTATTGATGAATATCTTTGGCTTGTAATGCAAAGATGACTTGTTGATGAATATCTTTAGCCTGTAGTGCAAAGATGAATTATTGATGAATATCTTTGGCTCAGAATGCAAAGATGACTTGTTGATGAATATCTTTAAATTTCGTAGCGCAAAGATGAATTATCGATGAATATCTTTGGCTCAGAATGCAAAGATGACATGTTGTTGAATATCTTTAGCCCAGTAGTGCAAAGATGAATTATTGATGAATATCTTTGGCTTGTAATGCAAAGATGACCTGTTGTTGAATATCTTTAAATTGTAGTGTAAAGATGAAATGTTGATGAATATCTTTGGCCGCGTAGTAAAAGATGAATTTATTAGTATGATTATGAACAGAACTGTGATTTGGTATAACCATGATCTTTGATGTTTCGTAAAAGACAAGTGATGAAAATTATCTTTGTCTTGGATGAGGAAAGGAATTTAGAACTACAATTACGAT
Source organism: Panax quinquefolius (assembly GCA_020205615.1). Classification (NCBI taxonomy): domain Eukaryota; kingdom Viridiplantae; phylum Streptophyta; class Magnoliopsida; order Apiales; family Araliaceae; genus Panax; species Panax quinquefolius. The sequence goes on along the minus strand of CM035158.1, from coordinate 117,078,010 downwards.
TATGAGTTATACACGTGATTGTGGGACGTGAATTGTTGATTGATGTTACAGTGGATAAAACATTGTTGGTGGATTTTTAACATGGAGAAGACAATAGACTTTTATAGTCTATTCGACTCTTCTAATGGATCGCTTCATTCCACGTTAAACTATGGTTGAAAAGTTTTATCATCTACCATATGTTCTAAATCTCCGATTTATTATCGATGAAGACTATTGATAATTTATTTATCTTTAGTCATAATATTCTTTATCGAGCTAGTTGTGCTCACCCTTTTGTTTCACAATTCCTTTCGTAATAAAAGTGTAGTCGGGTTTGTTGCGGGATAATGGAGGGAATAGAGTGGTGGTCTATAGATGTTGAGGGTGAGGTGAATTTAACTTGGAATGGTGTTTTGTCACTATCATACAAGATGTCTAATGACATACAACCTCGTGTTATCATAAGACATGGTTGTGCTCATCCACTTGCTTTAGTATATTTACAAGCACTACCTATATAATCTTGGTGTTTGTTTGGAGTATAATACCAAATTAGAGACAAAGGAGATAATGATATGTCAAGAGAAGACTCACCATCGGGAAGAATATGATAGTAATCTTCTTGTTATTCTTTTCAGGTTTATTGGGTCAACCAAGGATAATTCGTGGCCATATGATATCTACCATAACCTAAAAGCATGGCCTCCCATGTAACGAAGGTTTCTCGAGCACTTCCCAAAGATTCTAATTTCTAAAACAGCTTTTGACCAGTACCTTTATGTAAGGTGTCATGGTGACGTGTTATCCAAGTTGGTGTCCGAGTTACATTTGGTATATATTGGTATCCAAACTCACAAAGATATGTGTTGTTGTATTTTGCACGACAATTGTTGTAATAAAGTTGTAGTTATTTCGCATCATGTATTTAACGACTTCGTAATAGGTTGGATGGAATGGACCTATTTTGGGGTTGTTACAAAAAGATCGTCCCGTAAAAGTCAAAGTCAACGATTCCGGAAGAGCGTTTGTTGTGACTTCAATCAAAAATGCAAGGAACCGAACGGTTAGCACGGGTTAGTCAATTATAAATTCTTGCGAAGTATATACCTTACTAGATATCGGTTCTACCCATTCTTTTATCTCTCTTACTTGCGCCAACGTTTAAACTTGACTCGAGAAATTAGACTTTGACCTATCTGTGGAAACTCCGTTAGAGAAAACTTTCATCACATCCACTCGTTTATAAATCTTGCTTGATTCAGTTGGCACTATCACATTACCGTTAACCTTATTTCTATAGAGATATTTGTTTTGATGTGATTTTAAGGTTAACTACTCATCATGCCGAAATTGATTATTTTCGTAAGGTTGTTAGTTTTCATATTCCTAAGCAACCCGTTATTCAATTCAAGCAATCAAACCATTGTAGTCAAACATTTTCATATCAAGCCATGAAGTCATTCGCTTATTACGGATGTCAAATTTTCTTAGTCCATGTTATGGATTTGAATAAAGACACGCCGATTTGAATAATATTCTGTTGTTATTGATTTTTCCCGACGTATTTTCCGAAGAATTTCTTGGCTTACTCCCAAAGCCTGATATTAAATTTTGTATCGATTTTGAACCTAAAATCTCATATCGAATGGCTCCTATTGAACTTCAGGAGTTAAAAATTCAACTATAGAATTTGGTACCGAGCCTTTATCTTGTGACTTCCTTTGTGGAATTCACCTAAGCCGAACTCTCTGTAGGGGCGCCATATTCGATGCGATAAGTAAAGCGATAGGTGTCATTGTGACGTGCTATCCAAGATTGGGATATGAGTCACGATTGAGAGCAACCTAAGTCGATGAATCGAAATACGTAGCTTTCAGGCTTAGTTGGTTATTATCGGAGATTCGTTGAAGGATATTCTCGAATCGCTATTCCGTTAACTTAGCTGACTCGAAAAGATACAAAATTCTTATGGAGCGAGGAATGCGAGAAGATTTTCCAAGAACTCAAGAGGAGACTCATTTCAGCACATATTCTAACCATGCCATCCTGGAAAAGCGAACGTGGTAGCCGGCGTTGCGATGAGTATAAGATCATATCGCGAACGCGAGTGCGATGATGTCAAGTATACGACAGAGCCAACTTTAATAGAAAAGTTAAGGTTGCTCAAGCCACCAGGCCGAAGTCGATGCGTAAGAAAGTACAAGAAGGAGCTATTCCGGAAGCGGGAATTGATGAAGAAGGAATACTTCGAGTCAACTCCAGACTTTGCATTCCTAATGATTTTGATTTGAAGCATAGAATCATGATGGAGGCACACAACACATTGTTTGCAATCCATCCAGGGAGTAACAAAATGTATTATGATCTTCAACATACATTTTGGTGGAGCAATATGAAGAGAGAGATTGCAAAGTTTATCTCGATGTGTTTAACTTGCCAACGTGTAAAGGCGGAGCATCTTGTACCTAAGGGTCCGTTGCAACCACTTGAGATTCCGGAATGGAAGTGGGAACACATTACTATGGATTTCGTTACGGGTCTTCCTACGGTTTCTCAAGGCATCAATGCTATTTGGGTTATTGTTGATAGATTAACCAAGTCTGCTCATTTCTTATCGATACGAGAGACTTATTCCCTTGAACGTCTTTCTCGTATGTACGTAAATGAGATTGTGAGATTGCATGGCATGCCAGTATCCATAGTTTTGGGTTAGTTTGTAGAAAGCTATGGGCACGAATTTACGATTCAGTTTGGCATACCATCCTCAAACGGATGGGCAATCAGAAAGGACTACTCAAACTCTTGAAGATATATTAAAACTCTGTGTCCTAGATTTCAAAGGAAGTTGGGATAAGTACTTGCCATTGGTGGAATTCTCATACAACAATAGTTATTAAACAAATATAGGCATGGTTCCATTCAAGCATTATATGGACAAAATGTCGTTCTCCAATATGTTGGGATGAGGTGGGTGAAGCAACATTGTTGGGACCCGAGTTAATACGTATGACTAATGATTCGACAACGTATACAAAGCGGCACAAGATCGACAAAAGAGTTATGCGAATCTTCATCGAAAGGACGTGGAATTTAGTGTAGGGATCATGTATTGTTGCGAAGTTTCCCATGGAAGGGAGTTACAAGATTTTGGAAGAGAGAAAGCTCAATCCACGATTTATCTGGTCCATTTCAAATTCTTGACCAGTAGGAAATGTAGCCTATAGACTTGCGTTACCTCAGTATGTCTCGTGTTCATAATGTGTTTCACATATCTGTACTTCGTAAATATGTGAAAGACCCGAACCACGTTATTGAGTTAGAATCGGACGAGATAGCCGAAGACTTAACGTATGAGGAGGTACCTATCAAGATTTTGGATAGGAAGGAGCATGTCCTACGCGCAAAGGTTATACCACAAGTTAAAGTTTTGTGGAGGAATCATGCTATAGAGGAAATGACCTGGGAATTGGAAACGAAAATGAAAGCGAGGTATCCTCACCTTTTCAAAACACCAGGTACGTACGTCAATTTCGAGGACGAAATTTCATAAGGAGGGGAGGTTGTAAGACCCCGAAATTTTTAAATAAAAAGGAATTTCCTTTATTTTGAAATAGTAAGGGTTGATTTGATTAATGTGGATAGTTAAGGGTTAAATACGCAAATATTTCAAAATAAGCAAGTGGTTATAAAATATTCATTGTTGTCGGGGAATATTCGTTTGGTCGTGGAATATTCGTACTGTTGGGGAATATTCGTATTTACCAACGCAAGCGACCATGTGTGGGCCCCATAATGGAAAGCGATTGGATGAAGAAAACGACAAATATAAGTTGTTTTTAAATAATCTGGCGTAGTTATTCTGTAAATACTTGTTGGAATACCCGTGGTTAAAAAACACTAATACGCGTTGTTGAACAAGAAGATACCCAGTATTGCACCAATTATTGATTCTTACGTGAAGACACTACTCAATAATGGTTACGATAATTACTTATTCAATATTTTATTGAGTTAATAATTCTTTGCGTTGATATTTTATATTGCTGTTGTTTCAATAATTGTCATTACACGGTATCTTTCATTATCGAAGCAATAATTCATATTATCTCGAATAATATTATTAGATAACATTATTGGCAATGTCTAGAAAGTTCGCCTCAAGGAGAGGTTTGGTCATCTAATTGCTTGGCGCCAAGAAGAAGAAATTCTTATTGGAAGCCCCTCTTTCCTGGAACCGCACAGTTGTCAATATTGTGATTCTCAGAATATTATTTGTGAATAATTAATTATTGATTTATATGATGAGGAAAATATTGATTTTATGTGGATATAGATGGAGAAAATTTTTAAAATGACAATTGTTGAAAATTAATATTTTATCTTTTTCTGATAAAATAATTCATTTAAATATATTATTTTAATAATATATTAACGGTGATATTTTTACAATGAATGTGGGATATATGAGTATATGAGGAGGAAGAGTATTTTTGTGGCATTAAATGTTTAACACATGTTTTGTGTGTTGGTGGACACAATTATTGACAGAAATTTGATTATAGCTTGTAAAATCACCCGTTTGTGGATTTCGGTCAATTTCTATTTGGAATTTGGAAAAACTTTCTTCTGCAAAGTTGTAGAGAATTGAATTTCCTATAAAAACTCGCGAGATTCGAATTTTCTGATGAAAGGGCTATTTATTATGAATTATTGAAGTTCCGAGGTTCCGAAATAATTGATTTTTGGAGTTTAAATTATTTTTGTTTAGAAAAACGTTTTTGTATTTTTTTGGACATCATTAACATGTGTGACTGGTGTTTTGACCAAAAGGTGGGCTAAGGAAAATTTGTATAATTATATTAATATTATATTAAATTTTCGCTTTTGGTGTTCTAAGCATTTTCCTATAAATAGGGTCTTGGGTTAGAATTGAAAATCACACCGTAAACCCAAGTTTTCTCTATTTCTCTCTCGATATTATCGAGTTTATTCTTGTGAGTATTTTGAGTATACTTTGAGTATTGCTATACTAAGGCAAGTTCAAGTCATAGCCTATATCCTGTTTCAAATTTAAGATCTTAATCTTTCGAGGTAAGGGATATTATTTTTTTGTAATGATATTATTTCTTCAATATCATTATCTTTGAAATGTTGATCTGAAGTTTTATCAAATTTGGAACTTTTTCATGCTCGGGTTACTATTCATGAGTTACTATTCACGAAGTTACTATTCATGATTACTATTCACGAAAGTCTTATTAAGTAAGCGTGAAGATGTTTTTTGTGGAATTTCTATCTTTTGGTGTCGAGTTACTATTCACGATACGACACTATTCACGATACTCTGACTATTATTCATGTATACCAGCCTTATTCAATTAAAAAATAAAATTTCTTCTTTTGTCCAAAATATCTATTCGGATACTAACTCTACGATTGTATCCATGTTTTGATCATTCTTGAATTTTACACCACTATGATTATTTTTGAGGTATTTTTGGGCGTGGATAAAACCAAGTACGAATCCTTAATCCTTAATCCTTGTCATTTTGTTTCACCGGATTCGCTTTTTAAAAATATTTTCATCATCCTCGCCTTTAAATGATGATATTATTGAATATCTTTGGCACCAGGTGCAAAAGATGAATGATTTCTGAAGAATATCTTTGGTCATGGTGCAAAGATGAACAGTGTTGAGATGAACATGACCGATTGATTAATATCTTTTGGCTGTAGTGCAAAGATGAACAGTGTTTAAATGAACATGACCAATCGATGAATATCTTTGGCTCAGAGTGCAAAGATGAATATTTGATTCGGTATGTATATTGATTGATGTTACGGGGATAAAATATTGATGATGGATTGTTAAATTCATAGATTATAGTAGATTTCATTCTCTACGTAACTCTTTCTATGAATTATTATTTCAACTGCGAATATTGATCCGAAACTTGTTGTCTATTGTATTCTATCGATTTTTCCTGTTGAAGACTAACGATAATTTGTTGTATATTATCTTAGTCATAATATTCTTTATCGGGCTAGTTGAGCTCACCCTTTTCCTTGTTGTTCCAATTTTCTTCTCGGGAGGCGAGAATATAGCGATGCGTAGTCTGGGGTATGGAATGAAGGTTTTAGAAAGGATTGTTTAGTAGTCCTCACCATTTTTGCAAAATGATGTATCAATAAATGTGATGAGGATTTATTTGAGTATAGATATTATCTAGAAGATAATATTTGTATTCAAACTCACGCGCTTTACCGTTGTAATAATAAAGTTGTAGTTGTTTACGCATCATGTATTTGGCGACTCGTAATGGGTGTTGTGTATACCTATTTTGGGGCGCCACACCCCATAATGTAATAACTGTCCGGATGAAGAAAAGCGAAAAATTAAGTTTTTATAAATAACGACGTAATCGTTATCAATTAACAATTTGTTGGAATACCCGGTTGGTAAAATAAAGTAATTCGCGTTGTTGCAAAGAAAGACACTGCGACATTACAATATTTTTGAATTATTGATTCTTACGTGAAGAAGCACTACTCAATAATTGTTACGGTAATTATTATTCAATATTTTATTTTATTGATTCAATAATTGATGCGTTGATATTTTATATTATTGTTGTTCAATAATTGTCACCGCATGAAGATTCCATTATCGGATCAATAATTCATATTATTTGAATAATATTATTAGATAACATTATTGGCAATGTCTAGAAAGTTCATCGAGGAGAGGTTTGGTCACCTAATTGCGCTACCATGAAGGAGAAATTCTTATTGGAAAGCCTCCTGCTTCCTCGAACCGCCTGGTTGTCATTATTGTGATTCTATAATATTATTTATGAATAATTAATTATTGATTTATATGACAATGAAATATTTATTTGATGTGGATATAAATGATGGATTTATTTATGTGGTTATAAATGAAGGAATTAATGTTGAGGTATTTTATCGATTTTTTGTCTGATTGGAGGTATTAAAAGATCAAATCGTTGTTCTTACGACTTTATTATGTGAGTTATAATTTTTAATCGACCGTTGGATCGTTGGGATTTTTGGATATGTTATACATATATAAGTTGAGTATATGTTCACAAATTTTGAACCGTTAAAATGAACGTATAATTTGTTATGAATTTTAAGAGGTCTCGATTCGTAAATTGGGTTATAAATGATTTTGGTGGAAAATTCTAGAATTGGTGGGCCCCACTTGTGGTTGGTGAAGAAATGTGCTGAATTATATTTCAAATGTGGTGGGTGGCAATAGTAGCGGTAAAAGCCATCGTAGCGAGTCAAGTGCGCTTTCTTGGGCTAACATTTTCCTATAAATAGAGGACTAAGTTAAATTGAAAATCACACCGTAAAAAAGTTTTTTTTTCTCTCTATATATTATCGAGCGTATTCTTGTGAGTATTTTGAGTATACTTTGAGTATTGTTAGGCGGTGCAAGTTCCCTTCAAAGACTATATCCTATGTTTCAACTAAAGTATCTTGTCTTTTCGAGGTAAGGGATGTTATTTTCTTCTCGATGATATTATTTCTTCAATATCATTATCTTTGAAATATTGGTTGGAACTTTTATCAAATTTGGAACTTTTTCATGTCGGGGTTACTATTCATGAGTTACTATTCACGAAGTTACTATTCATGAGTTACTATTCATGAGTTACTATTCACGAGTACTATTAATGAAGCGTGAAGATGTTTTTTGTGGAATTTCTATCTTTTGGTGTCGAGTTACTATTCACGATACTCGGACTTTATTCACGTATACTGACACTATTCACGAATAAGACTATTCAATTCACCGAAAAATGAAAATTTTTCTTTTCGTCTAAAATATCTATTCGGATACTAGCTTTGATTGTATCCATGTTTTGATCATTCTTGAATTTTACACCACTATGATTATTTTTGAGGTATTTTTGACGTGGATAAAACCAATGCTAAGATGAATGATTTCACGAAGAATATCTTTGGCACCAGTAGTGCAAAGATGAACAGTGTTTTTAAATAAACATGACCAACTGATGAATATCTTTAGCCAAGAAAGTCTAAAAGATGAATTATTGATGAATATCTTTTGCTTCGTAATACAAAGATGACTGTTGTTGAATATCTTTCTTTAGCCGGTAGTGCAAAGATGAATTATTGATGAATATCTTTTGCTCAGTAATGCAAAGATGACTGTTGTTGAATATCTTTAAACCAGAGTGCAAAGATGAATTATTGATGAATATAAAGGGCTTGTAATGCAAAGATGACCCGTTGTTGAATATCTTTAAATTGTAGTGTAAAGATGAATCTGTTGATGAATATCTTTGGCCCGTGGTGCAGATGAATTTATTAGTATGATTATGAATGCAGAACCGTGATTTGGTATAACCATGATCTTTGATGTTTGAGTAAAAGACAAGTGATGAAAATTATCTTTGTCTTGGATGAGGAAAGGAATTTAGAACTACAATTACGATTATGAAGTTATACACGTGATTGTGGGCGAGGAATTGTTGATTGATGTTACGAGGGATAAAACATTGTTGGTGGATTTTTAACATGGAGAAGACAATAGACTTTATAGTCTATTTGACTCTTCTAATGGATTACTCATTCCACGCAACTATGGTTGAAAAGTTTTATCATCTACCATATGTTCTAAATCTCCGATTTATTATCGATGAAGACTATTGATAATTTATTTATCTTTAGTCATAATATTCTTTATCGAGCTAGTTGTGCTCACCCTTTTGTTTCACAATTCCTTTCGTGTAATAAAAGTGTAGCCGGGTCGAAGGGGATAGCGAGGAATAGAGTGGTGGTCTATAGATGTTGAGGGTGAGGTGAATTTAACTTTGGAAGGGTGTTTTGCCACTATCATACAAGATGTCTAATGACATACAAACTCGTGTTAACATAAGACAAGGTTGTGCACATCCACTTGCTGAGTATATTTACAAGCACTACCTATTTAATCTTGGTGTTTGTTTGGAGTATAATACCCAATTAGAGCGTGGAGATAATGATATGTCAAGAAGACTCACCATTGGGAAGAATATGATAGTAATCTTCTCGTTTTTCTTTGGGGTTTATTGGGTCAACCAAGGATAATTACGTGGTCATATGATATCTACCATAACCTAAAAGCATGGCCTCCCATGTATGAAGGTTTCCTTGAGCACTTCCCAAAGATTCTAATTTCTAAAATGCTTTTTTGACTATACCTTTATGTAAGGTGTCATTGTGACGTACATCTGATTTGGTATATATTTGTATCCAAACTCACAAAGATATGTGTTGTTGTATTTTGCACGCACAATTGTTGTAATAAAGTTGTAGTTGTTTTTCGTACCATATATTTGGCGACTCGTAAATGGGTTGGATGGAATGAACCTATTTTGGGGTTGTTACAACAATGATATAAGAATTCAATAAAACAAGTTCAAGAATTAATTTATCTAGAAACCAATAACATCCAAACTGTCAACATGATCTTTGCTTTGTAGAGTAAAATTCAAGAATCTTTGAGAAGAATATTTCCATGAAAGGATCTTCGGATGAAGCGCAAATATCAAGGATATTCCACTAGATTCATGGAGTATAAAGTCAAAGTTTTAACTAACTTTGGGTATAATAAAGAATGGAATAACAAAAGAAATCACCATGCATGCGATAGATCAAGACAAAATGTGATTATTCCAATGTAATAATAAATAATCGGAACCAGTCCCACAGAAAAGCGCATGATGATGGATATTCCAACGTAATAATAAAGAATGGAACCAGTCCTACCTAAAATGCATGTGAGACGGATATTCCAACAAAATAATAATAAAATCGGAACCAGTCCGGTGTAAAACACACGAATGTGGATGTTCCAATAGAATAATAATAAAGACGGAACCAGTCCTGTAAAAACACACGCATGTGATGTTCCAATGTAATAATAGAAGAATGTCACCAAGTATAGGGTAAACCACGATACAAAGTTATTCCAATGTAATAATAAGCAATGGAATAATAACAGTTCTCTTCATGAATAAGAAAGAATAACACCCCTTACTTTTGGTAGGAGATTGAATATTGCGATAGTGTAGTAACAAAATACTCTTCTTCTTTCTCTTATTCTCCTATACTTTCTCTCTCTATAGCTTGAATGAATTCGTGAAAATAATGAAGCACTAGGCCTCTATTTATAGAAGATTTCTAGCTTAGCAAGACCGCCATGTGAAAAGGCAAGTGGCTTGACAACTAGTGATGTGAAAAGAAAAGTGGTTTGACGCTCAGAATGTGAAACGACAAGTGGTTCGGCCGCTAAGAATGTGAAAACGACAAGTGGTTCGACGCCTGTAATGTTAAACGACAAGTGGTTCGACGTCTGTAATATGAAACGACAAGTGGTTTGACGTCTGATAAAGGTAATTACTATTGACGAAGGTAATTACTATTCACAAAGGTAATTACTATTGACGAAGGTAATTACTATCGACGAAGAGACTCTTAGATGATGACATACGGGCCCCCATAAAATAATCAAACTTACCACAAACGTCTCATAATGACTCTTTATATACATCAAGGATTGAATAAATATTACCACAAATCATTTTATTTTTAATCAACACATATTTAATCTTTCAACAATTATTAATCATTTATAATTTGTCGCCTCAATTATTGATTTAATACTATAACACATTATATAGATGATACTGTACGACAATAATTGAATCAATAATATAAGAGATATGATCGTGAATTATCGTAGCAATAATTGAGCATAAATTTGAGTGACTTCTCACGTAAGCATCAATAATCAATATCGTGTGCTACTATACAACTACGCCAGACATCGCATTTTCTTTACTTTTACTTCTGGGGTAGTTCAACGGTTTTAACGGTAACACCTCTCCGCCGTTATTTTTATAGAAAGATAATTTTGTCGCTTTTCTAACTACGACAATACTTCCATTAGGGGTCCACTAATGATTGAGTAGTCGTCATTTAATATTCCCCGACAAAAAGAATATTCCCCTAACCAAACGAATATTTTATAACAACTTGCTTACTTTGCAAAATTTATAAATATTACCCACAACTATAACATTATATCAAATTTATTCCATAATATTCAAAAATAATATTTATAGAAAATTCATCTTTATTTATAAAAGTTGGGGTCTTACGATTCTTATTCAATATTTTATTTTATTGATTCAATAATTGCTACGTTGATATTTTATATTATTATTGTTTCAATAATTGTCACTACTGTGATATTTTAATTATCGATCAATAATTCATATTATTTGAATAATATTATTAGATAACATTATTGGCAATGTCTAGAAAGTTCGCATCTAAGGAGAGGTTTGGTCACCTAATCATTGCGGCCAAGTAGGAGAAATTCATATTGAAAGCCCCTCTTTCCTAAGAATGATCGGGTTGCCACTATCAGATTTCTCGTAATATTATTTGTGAATAATTAATTATTGATTTATATGATAAAGAAAATATTCATTTTATGTGGATATAGATGGAGAAAATTTTTAATGTGACAATTGTTAAAAATTGATATTTTATCTTTTTCGATAAAATAATTCATTTAATTCATATTATTATATTTTTATAATATAATAATGGTGATATTTTTACAATGAATGTGGGATATGTGAATAAATGAGGAGAAAGAGTATTTTTGTTACAAAAATATATTTAAAATATGTTAAACATGTTTGTGGGCCCCACTTTGTGACCGAAATTGGATTATAGCCCGTAAAATCGCTCGTTTGTGGATTTCGGTCAACTTCTGCTTGAAATTTGGAAAAACTTAAACTTACAAAGTTGTAGAGAATGGAATTTCCTATGGAAAGGACATGTGGTTCAAATTTTGCTGATAAAAGGGCTATTTATTATGAATTATTGATGTTCTGAAGTTCTAGAATAATTGATTTTTAGAAGTTTTAATTATGTTTATTAAGAAAAACGTTTTTTGGGCTACATTAATATTTGCAAAATGAGCTGAGATCAGTTGTCTAAGGTGGGCTTGAATTTTGTTAATTATATTAATATTATATTAAATTTTCTATTTTGGTGTTCTATGCATTTTCCTATAAATAGGGTGCTTAGGTTAGAATTAAAAATCACACCAGAAACTGAAGTTTTCTCTCTCTATATTATCGGTATTCTTCTTGTGAGTATTTTGATACTTTGAGTGTTACTATATCTGATGCAAGTTCCTTCAAAGACTATATCCTAGATTCCAAATTTAGAAGTACAGTCTTTTCAAGGTAAGGGATATTTTTTTTTAAATAATATTATTTCTTCTAATATCATTATGCCGGAATATTGTTAATATTTTTCTTGTGAAATTCTTGTCTTTTAGTGTCAGAGTTACTATTCACAAATACGATACTATTCACAGAAAAATTGAATTTTTGTATTTTGTCCAAAATATCTATTATGAATATTAGCTTTTATTGTATCCAAGTTTTGATTATTCTTGAATTTTACTTCACTATGATTATTTATGAAGTATTTTTGAAGTACATGGTAGTTCGAAGAGATGAGTATACCTTGTTTTCTTTTCGGATTGTACCTTCCCGGTTATATCTTCTGTATCATGATTTTCCATTGCTCATCTCCTGTATTTCGGATATCATTCTAGAATATATCTTCAAAACAAAGTTCAATTGACATAACACAAATTGTCAACTTATCAAGTAAAAATGTCAGCTTAGGTAAGTCACACACTAGCGAAGTATATAACTCGTCTCTCCCCTCTTAGTTCTAGACTCATATCTTCGCCAGCGACAATATCCCTAAGCTCTGATACCAAATGTGACGCCCCCAAAATAGGTATACATCACCCATTCTGAGTCGTCAGATATCACTCTATAAAAATTAAATATAAACTTCAATTATTCAACTGTTGAATTATCGCAATGCGAGTACGACAATGTATAAAGTTCGTGAGTTTCAATACAAAATCTATGTAACTCTCATGGTGCCTCGACCACCACACCTTACAAAGGTACTTTACATAAAAGTATAATCAAAAACTGTTTTAGAAATTAAAATCTTTGGAAAGTGCTCAAGGAAACCTTCATACATGGGAGGCCATGCGTCTAGGTTATGATAGATATCATATGTCCACAGAATTATCCTTGGTTGACCCAATAGACCCCAAAGGAAAATGAGAAGATTACTATCATCTTTTATCTAATGATGAGTCTTCTCTTGACAGATAACTATCTCCACTGTCTCCAAGTGAAAATTATATTTCAAATAAACTCCAAGATCATATAAGTAGTGCTCATAGATATACTCAGCAAGTGGATGTGCACAACCCTGTCTTATGATAATACGAGATTGTATGTCACTAGACATTTTGTATGATAGTGGCAAAACACCCTTCCAAAGTTGGTTTCACCTCACCCTATTCGGTTCACCAAAATTAAATATCAAATGACATATACAATACGACACACTTATCTAAAAGTCTCAAAAAAATTATTTTTATACTATTTAGGGAGAACCTAAATGCTATATAGACCAGATTCTATTTTTCTCATATTCCCGCTTCGACCCAAATTTACACTCTTATTATCTGAAAGGAATTGTGAAGCAAAAGGGTGAGCACAACTAGCCCAGTAAAGAATATCATAACTAAAGATAATTTAATTATCAATAGCTTTCGTCAATAATAAATCAGAGATTTTGAACATATGGTAGATGATAAAAAATTTCAACCATAGTTACAGCGGAACGAGCAATCCATTAAAAGAGTCAAATAGACCATTAGATCTATTATCTTCTGTGACGCCCCCAAAATAAGTATACATCACCCATTCTGAGTTGTCAATATATGGTACAGAAACAACTACAACTTTATTATTACAACAGTAAAACTGTGAGTTTGAATACAAATATTATCTTCTAGACAATATCTATACTCAAATAAATCCTCATCACATTTATTGATACATTATTTTACAAAAATGGTGAGGACTACTAAACAACTCTCTCTAGAACCTTCATTCCATACCCCAGGCTGCATTTCGCTATATTCTCGCCTCCCGAGAAGAAAAATGGAACAAAAAGGAAAAGGAGAGCTCAACTAGCCCATAAAGAATATTATGACTAAGATAATATACAACAAATTATCGTTAGTCTTCAACAGGAAAAATCTAATAGAATACAATAGACAACAAGTTTTAAATCAATATTCGCAATGAAATAATAATTCATTAGAAGAGTTAAGTAGAGAATGCAAACTACTATCTTCTATGTATGAATTTAAAAGTTCATCGCTCATCCTTTATCCTCGTAACATCAATTAATATATATCTCGAAATCAAATATTCATCTTTGCACTCATGTGCCAAAGATATTCATCGATTGGTCATGTTCATTTAAACACACATTCATCTTTGCACTACGGGCCAAAGATATTCATCGAAAATCATTCATCTTTGCACTACAGGGCCAAAGATATTCAATAATATCATCATTTAAGACCGAGGATGATGAAAATATTTTTAAAGAAACGAATCCAAAAAACAAAATGACAAGGATTAAGGATTAAGGATTCGTACTTTGTTTTATCCATGTCAAAAAATACCTCCAAAAATAATCATAGTGGTGTAAAATTCAAGAATGATCAAAACATGGATACAATCAAAACTAGTATCCATGTAAGACCCCAGCTTTTATAAATAAAGATGAATTTTCTATAAATATTATTTTTGAATATTATGGAATAATTTGATATAATGTTATAGTTGTGGGTAATATTTATAAATTTTGCAAAGTATGCAAGTGGTTATATTATATTCGATTGGTCCTGGGAATATTCGGTTTAGCGGGAATATTCGCATAACTACTCAATCATTGGTGGACCCCACAATGTAATTATTGTTGGATTGAGAAAACGACAAAATATTTTATTGAAATAACGGCGAAGTTTTCTGGTTGATCTTCGTTGAACTACTCTCAGTAGTAAAAATACGATGTACGTGTGGTTGCATAGTAGCCTACACCAGTTATTGATTATTGATGCTTATGTGAGAAGTCACTCAGTTTGATTCTATTATTGTCGATTAATAATATGAATTATTATAATGCGATAATGACGTTTTGTTTTATTCAGTATTATTAACGTAATAAAATGTAAACATCTTTTATATAAAGCATGTAATACTTTATTAAAGTTATTCATAAATAAAATATATTATATTTTATTATGCATAGTGTTTGCAAAGTGTTTGCATAGTAAAATATTTTTATATAAATAGAATATATTATATTTTATTTAAAAGATTTTGCTTTAAATATGGACCGTCGATTAAAATAAATCAATCTGGACCGCTCATGGATTAATTACTATGCATTCTATTTTCCTATAAATAGAAGCTCATTCCTTCATTATTTTCTTACTTAATTCACCAAACTCTGAGAGAGAAACTATAGAGAGAAGAAGAAAATATTCTGCTACTTCACTTTGCCAATATTCGAGTTCTTCTAAGGTAGGGAATATTATTTGTTGTGCCGTAAGGGTGTTATTCTTTTGTATTCATGAAGAGAACTTCTTTTGTTATTCCATTCTTATTTATTCTGTTGGAATAACCTGTATACGCGGAATCCCCTATACTTGGTGATCTTCTTCTTTTATTCCATTCTTCTATTATTCTGTTGGAACATCTTGTCTGTGTGTTTTACACCGGACCTGGTTCCGTCTTTATTATTATTCTGTTGGAACATCCTGTCTGTGTGTTTTACACCGGACCTGGTTCCGTCTTTATCATTCTGTTGGAATATCCTATCTGTGTGTTTTACACCTTGACATGGTTCCATCTTTATTATTCTGTTGAACATCCTGTCTGCTGAATTTCACCGACTCGTTTTCGTTATTATTATTCATTGGAATAACTTTTTTATATGTCTTAATCTTGCATTTACGTGGTGATTTCTTTTGTTATTCCATTCTTTATTATACCCAAATTGGTTAAAACTTTGACTTCTATACTCCATGAAATTAGTAGAATATCCTTGATATTTGCGTTTCATCCAAAGATTTTCATGGAAATATTCTTCGATCATTCTTGAATTTTACTCTACAAAGCGTTATCATGTTGACATTTGGATGTTATTAGTTCTGAATAACTTAATTCTTGAACTTGTTTTATTGAATTCTTATATCATTGTCATCATCCTCATGTTTATATTTTTTTAAAGTCATCCATGGCACTGTAGAGCATGGATGGACTTGGTATGATTATGACTGAGGATTATTCTTGTAATCATTAATTTAATGTTACAAATGATGTGGTAAAAGTCCTTAGTGGTAGTAGTGCATTGATGGACAATTGTTGGCATGATCATGACCATTAATGAATACACAACTATTCTTGCCCGTAGTGCAGGAATAATTGTGGTCGCGATACTTAAAGAATATCCTCGGCCGTAGTAGTGCGGGGGGTGATTCGATGATGTGGATTATTTATTAAAGTTTGAGTCTCATTATATAACGATGATGAAAAACCTTTTAAATCATAAAAGATAGTAGATTTTATTTTCTACTTGACTCTTTTAATGGATTGCTTGTTCACCGCAGCTTAAACTTGATGTTTATTATATTTTATCGGTTTAACAATGTTGAAGGCTATTGATAATTTATTCTCGCATTATCTTAGTCATAATATTTCTTCTTTGGGCTAGTTGAGCTCACCTTTCTTTCACCGTTCTCTTCGTGAAATGAGAACATATTTGAGACGAAGTCGGGGAACGGAGTTATGGTCCAGATGGATAGCATTAGTAGTCCTCACTATTCTCGTGAAATAGTGTGATAATAATTGTAATGAGGACTCCTTTTGAGTTTGTATAATATCTAGTAGACAATATTTGTATTCAAACTCACGCTTTATGTCAGATTGTATACCACAGCAGCTTATATTAGTAAGTTGTATTTAAATTACGCACCATGTATCCGACTACCCAAGATGGGTGATGTATACCTAATTTTGGGGCGCCACAACAGGTATCGAGCTTAGGGATATGATCCCCGCTAAGATGTGAGAATAATCTTAGGAGGGAGGCAGGGAATACCTTCGTTAGTATGATTTTATGTAAGACCCCAACTTATTATTAATAAAATTTAATTTTCTCTATTTATTATTTTGAAATAGTAAGGGTTGATTTGATTAATGTGGATAGTTAGGGTTAAATACATAAATATTTCAAAATAAGCAAGTGGTTATAAAATATTCATTGTTGTCGGGAATATTCGTTTGGTCGTGGAATATTCAAATCTTTTCGGGGAATATTAAATGCGGCCAGTAGCGACCATGTAATGGGCCCATAACTGAAAGCGATTGGATGAAGAAAACGACAAATATAAGTTGGTTAAAAAATAACAGGCGTAGTTGTTACCGCTTAAGACTGTTGGAATACCCGGGTGGTTAAAATACGATGTCTACGCGTGGTTGCACAAAGAAGATTACCACCAGTATTGCACAAAGATTGTTGAATTATTGATCCTTACGTGAAGGCACTTACTCAATAATTTTCACAATGAATTCTTCAATATTTTATTTTATTGATTCAATAATTCTTTGCGTTGATATTTTATATTATTGTTGTTCAATAATTGTCACGCATACATTATCTCCATTATCGGATCAATAATTCATATTATTTAAATAATATTATTAGATAGCATTATTGGCAATGTCTAGAAAGTTCTCGCAAGGAGGAGAGGTTTGGTCACCTAATTGCGCGCCAAGAAGGAGAAATCCTTATTGAAAGCCCCTCTTCCTGAGGACTACCGGTTGTCATAATTGTGATTCTCAGAATATTATTTGTGAATAATTAATTATTGATTCATATGATAAAGAAATATTTATTTTATATAGATATAAATGATGGATTTATTTATGTGGTTATAAATGAAGAAATTAGTGTTGAGGTGTTTTATCAATATTTTATCGGATTGGAGGTATTAAAAAAAAAAATCAAATCAGGGGTTTTGAGATATATTGCGGGGGTTATAATTTTTAATCCGACCGTTGGATTGTGGTAATTTTTGGGTATGTTATACATACATAAGTTGAGTATATGTCCATAAATTTTGAACCGTTAAAAATGCACGAATGATTTGTTATGAATTTTAAGAGGTGGTGATTCTAAATTAGGTTTATAATTGATTTTGGTGGAAAATTCTAGAATTGAGTGGGCCCCACTTGTGGTTGGTGAAGAAATGTGCTGAATTTTATTTCAAATGTGGTGGGTGGAAATAGTAGCGAGTGTAAAGCCATCGGTCACAGTCAAGTCTGCTAAAATTTTCCTATAAATAGAGGACTAAGTTAGAATTGAAAATCACACCGTAAACATAAGCTTTCTCTCTTCTCTATATTATCGGCGATTTTGTGAGTATTTAGATACTTTGAGAGTTCTTGCTCAAAGATAAGTTTCATTCAAAGATCACTTCCGACCTTTCATTCAAGCAATCGATTCTTTGAGGTAAGGGATATTTTTTTTTTTTTTCAATGATATTATTTCTTCAATATCATTATCTTTGAAATGTTGATCTGAAGTTTTTATCAAATTTGGAACTTTTTCATGTCGCCGGGGTTACTATTCATGAGTTACTATTCACGAGTTACTATTCACGAAGTACTATTCATGAAGCGTGAAGATGTTTTTTGTGGAATTTCTATCTTTTGGTGTCGGATTTACTATTCACGATACATATCTGATCTTATTCACGTATCTGACCTTATTCACGATATCTGACACTATTCACCTAAAAATAAAATTTCTTCTTTTGTCCAAAACATCTATTTTGGATACTAGCTTTGATTGTATCCATGTTTTGATCATTCTTGAATTTTACACCACTATGATTATTTTGAGGTAGTTTTGAACATGGATAAAACAAAGTACGAATCCATAATCCTTAATCCTTGTCATTTTGTTTCACCGGATTCGCTTTCTTTAAAAATATTTTCATCATCCTTAGTCTTAAATGATGATATTAAAGAATATCTTTGGCTGTAGTAGTGCAGATGAATGATTTCAAGAATATCTTTGATGCAGAAGTGCAAAGATGAACAGTGTTGAGATGAACATGACCAATCGGATTAATATCTTTGGCCTGAAGTAAAGATGAACAGTGTTTAAATGAATATGACCAATCGATGAATATCTTTGGCTCAGTAGTGCAAAGATGAATATTTGATTCCGATGTATATTGATTGATGTTACAGGATAAAAGATGATTTATGAACTTTTAAATTCATACATAGAAGATAGTAGTTTGCATTCTCTACTTAACTCTTCTAATGAATTATTACTCCACCGCGAATATTGATTTAAAATTTGTTGTCTATCAGATTCTATTAAATTTTTCCTGTCAAGACTAACGGTAATTTGTTGTATATTATCTTAGTCATAATATTCTTTCTCGAGCTAGTTGAGCTCACCCTTTTCCTTTTTGTTCCATTTTTCTCGTGAGGCGAGAATATAAATGAAAGCATTTAGCCTGGGGTATGGAATGAAGGTTTTAGAAAGGATTGTTTAGTAGTCCTCACCATTTTTAAAAATAATGTATCAATAAATGTGATGAGGATTTATTTGAGTATAGATATTGTCAGAAGATAATATTTGTATTCAAACTCACGCTTTTCTTGTTGTAATAATAAAGTTGTAGTTGTTTTTACGCACTATGTTTTGACAACTTTCGAAATGGGTGATGTATACCTATTTTGGGAGCGTCACAACCTACCTAAGTTTATGTTCTATTTTATTGGTCGGTCAGAATATAAAGATAATTGTTACATGTCAATTAATCTTTTGTTTTGTGGCGATATCTGAAAATGACATCCGAGAATGTTGAGAATAGCAATGGAGCACAAAGATCGTTGATTCACCACATATCGATGTCGTGGATAATGTGCATCGAAGGCGACAATCCTCATTCAAACAATAACACCGACCAAATGATGAATGATCAAATGTTCGGAGGCTTTATGCAATTTATGCAACAAAGAAAGAGAGCGACTTCTGCCCAAAACGTAGGTGGAAACACGAAAACTCTCGGTGGTCACCGCTAAACAATTCAAGGAGCCGACCACCGGAGTTTAAGGAGAGCCAAAACAACTTCTACGGAAGCATGGATAAAGCAGATTACCAAGATATTTGATGTCTTGGGATGCTCCGAGGAGCAAAAGGTTCCTTTGCGCCTTTATCTTTGCAGCGCGAGAGGCAGACATCGGTGGGAATCCAGAAACGTACTCAACCTCATTGTCTTCAAGATATCTTGGGAGAAGTTCCAGATCTGTTTCAACGACAAATACTTTCACGAAAGTATTCGCCACATGAAGGAGGTGGAGTTTATCAAGTTGAACAAAACAATACGACCGTGTCGCACTACGAGGCAAAATTTACGGAGTTATCACGGTTTCGGCCCCACTTGGTGGATAATGAAGAGAGAATGGCACGAATGTTTTAAGAGGTTTGAAGTCGAGATACGTCCAACATCTTATTTTTCATAAACCGTGTTTGTATTCAGATGTTGTAAATAGGGCTCGATTAGTGGAGCGCGATAACGAGTCAACGCAACTAAAAGAGAGCAAATAAGGCAAAATTATAATACCAAATGCGAGAGTAGTCATCGAAGCGGTGACAACAAGCGTGGAGGAATCAATGTGCGGATATCGGTAACCACTTGCGGTGGTAATCGTGGCCAAAACAATAAGAATGGACATTTCAAGAAATGGAGATTCAACAATGATGGAAAGACGTCAAAGACCAAAGACCATTGTTGTTAAGGAAGGAGAAAGACCACCTATCATATGCTTCAAATGCGGAGAAGAGGGACACATCGATCCGAATCGTGCACGTCATCCAAAGCATGTTATAATTGTGGAAGAGAAGGTCACTTAGCTCGATTTTGTCGCCATCAAGACAAATTCAACTAGGATGGAGGCACCAAAGTCAGTCCCGAAAAGTCAAAACCGTAATGCAAGGGAGAAGCGTTTGTTGTGACCTCCCGTAGAGAGCAAGGAACCCGAATGAGGTCATCACTTGGTAAGCTTATCATAAACTCTAATGAAGTCTATACTTTATTTGATACCGGTATTACCCATTCTTTTATTTCTCCTACTTGCGCTCATCGATTAAATTTGACTCCGGAGAAATTAGACTTTGACTTATCTGTGGAAACTCCGTTGGGAGAAACCTTCATTACATCCACTGTTTATAAGTCTTGTTTGGTTCAAATCGGTACCCTCACATTACCTGTCGCTCTTATTTCATTAAAAATACTTACATTTGACGTGATTCTAGGGATTGATTGGTTAACTACTTATCATGCAAAAATTGATTGTTTTCGTAAGGTTGTTAGCTTTCATATTCCTAATCAACCTATTATGTGAATTCAAACGACCAAACCATTAAAATCAATCACGGTCATCTCAAGCCATAAAGCTATTCGCTTATTGAAAAAGCGGATGTCAAGCTTTCTTAGCTCATGTCACGATTTAAACAAAAATACGCCGGTTTTGAACGATATTTCTATTGTTAATAAATTTCCGACGTATTCCCAAGAAATTCTGGCCTACCCCGAGAGCGTGAAATTGAATTTTGTATCGACCTTGAACCCTGCGTGACAAAACCTATTTCCAAAGCCCCATATCGAATGGCTCTATTGAACTTCGTGGAGTTAAAGACCCAACCGCAGAAATTGTTAGACATTGGCTTTATTCGTCCTAGTACTTCCTCCTTGGGGTGCTCTGTTCTATTCGTGAAGAAGAAAGATGGGAGTATGCGACTTTGTATTGATTATCGGAGTTGAATCATGTCACCATCAAAAATAGGTATCCATTGCCACGTATTGATGACCTGTTTGACCCGATTGCAAGGAGCCAAATTCTTTTCAAAGATCGATCTTTGTTCCTGGATATCACCAATTGAAGATTAGAACCGCTAACATTCCAAAGACGGCTTTCAAAACTCTATGACGGGCATTATGAATTCCTAGTCATGTCCTTTGGATCGACTAATGCTCTCCGCCTTCATGGATATGATGAACCGGTATTCAAGGAATATTTAGATCACTTTGTGGTCGCCTCTTTATTGATGACATCCTTATTTATTCCAAAAGCCGTGAAGATCATGAAGCAACACTTGAGATCGACACTCCAAAAGCTTCGTGAATATAAGCTTTATGCCAAGTTGAAGAAATGCGAGTTCGGCTTGAAGAAGTAGCATTCCTTGGGCACGTGGTATCAAGTCATGGAATATCATTGACCCCCAAAGAAAGATCAAGCTATTCAAAGTCGGGAACAACCTAAATCGATGGACCAAGTCGTAGCTTTCTCGGTTTAATTGGTTATTATCGGAGATTCGTGGAAGGATTTTCTCGAATCGCTACTCCATCGACTCAAATGACTCGAAAAGATACAAAGTTCGGTTGGAGCGAAGAATGTGAGAAGAGTTTTTAAGAACTCAAGAGGAGACTTATTTCAAAGACCGCTCGACAATACCATCCGCTCTTGAGGATTTGTCATCTACAAAGATGCTTCGAGCAAAGGGTTGGGATGTGTTCTCATGCAACATGGAAAAGTTATAGCTTTATGCCTCATGCGACAACTCAAAGAATATGAGAGGAATTATCCTACTCATGATCCGGAGTCAGCGGTGTTATCTTTGCACTTAAAATTTGGAGGCATTACTTGTATGGGGAGAAAGTGGAAATCTTTACGGATCATAAAAGCCTCAAATATTTCTTCACTCAAAAGGAACTCAACATGCGACAACGACGTTGGCTTGAACTATTGAAAGATTATGATCATACCATCCAATACCATCTTGGAAAAGCGAACGTGGTAGCTGACGCATTGAGTAGAAGATCATATGCAAGCACGAAAGTGCGTTATTATCAACGCAGGCCCATTTTGTGTGACTTGCAAAGGATGGAGATAGAGTTAAAGACTCTGGACGCATGTGATGATAAGCGAATATACTGAGTAGAACCGACTTTAATCGATAAAGTTAAAGTCGCCAAGCTACTGCACTGGAGCCGATGCGTATGAGGAAGAAAATGCAAGAGGGTGCTATGCCGGAAGCAAGAATCGATGAAGAAGGAATACTTCGAGTCAACTCCAGACTTTGTGTTCCTAACGACCCTGATTTAAAGTATAATGTGACGCCCCCAAAATAGGGATACACAACACCCATTCTGAGTCGCCAAATACATGGTACAAAAAGCAAACTACAACTTCAATAATACAAATGTCGTGTGAAATACGACAATATATACTGTGAGTTTAAATATAATATTGTCTTCTAGACAATATCCACATGCAAATAAATCCCCATCATAATTATTGATTCATTATTTTACAAAAATGGTGAGGACTACTAAACAACTCTCTCTAGTACCTTCATTCCATACCCCGACTAGTACTGCGCTACATTCTCGCCTCCAGAAAGAAAAAATGGAACAACAAGGAAAAGGGTGAGCTCAACTAGCCCAAAGAAAGAATATTATGACTAAGATAATATACAACAAATTATCGTTAGTCTTCAACAGGAAAAAATCGATAGAATACAATGTACAACAAGTTTCGATCAATATTCGCAGTGAAAATAATAATTCATAGAAGAGTTACGTAGAAATGAAATCTACTATAATCTATGAATTTAACACTCCATCATCAATATTTTATCCTCAGAACATCAATCAATATACATCCGAATCAAATATTCATCTTTGCACTACTGCCCAAAGATATTCATCACCGTCATATTCATTTAAACACTGCTCATCTTTGCACTACAAAAGCCAAAGATATTAATCAATCGGTCATGTTCATCTCAACACTGCTCATCTTTGCACTACAGCCAAAGATATTCTTCAGAAATCATTCATCTTTTGCACTACAGCCAAAGATATTCAATAATATCATCATTTAAGATCGAGGATGATGAAAAATATTTTAAAGAAACGAATCCAAAGAAACAAAATGACAAGGATTAAGGATTAAGGATTCGTACTTGGTTTTATCCACGCCAAAAATACCTCAAAAATAATCATAGTGGTGTAAAATTCAGAATGATCAAAACATGGATACAATCGAGTTAGTATCCGTAATAGATATTTTGGACAAAAAGAAGAAATTTTATTTTTCTATGAATAAGGTCAGATATCGTGAATAAAGTCTCGTATACGTGAATAGTAACTCCGACACCAAAAGATAGAAATTCCACAAAAACATCTTCACGCTTCATGAATAGTACTTTTGAATAAGAACTCGTGAATAAGAACTCATGAATAAGAACTCAGTGAATAGTAATTCATGAATAAGAACCCATTAATAAGAACTCCCACATGAAAAAGTTCCAAATTTGATAAAAACTTCAGATCAACATTTCAAAGATAATGATATTGAAGAAATAATATCATTACGAAAAAATAATATCCCTTACCTCGAAAGATTAAGATTTCTAAATTTGAAACACCTGATATAAAGCATGACTTGGACTTGCAGACCGATATAGCAATACTCAAAGTATACTCAAAATACTCACAAGAATACGCCGATAATATAGAGAGAGAAAACTTCGCTTTCGTGTGATTTTCAATTCTAACCCAAGACCCTATTTATAGAAATTACTTAGAACACCAAAGCGGAAAAATTTAATAAATTAATATATATATATATATATATCAAATTCATACGCCAACCTTAGAATTCAGATCCTAGCATTTCCCACATGCCACCTTCTAGAAAGAAATGATAAAAAACGTTTTTCATAAAATAAATAATTAAAACTTACAAAAATTAATTATTTCAGAGCTTCAGAACTTCAATAATTCATAATAAATAGCCCTTTCATCAGAAAATTCAAATCTCGCGAGTTTTTATAGGAAATTCAATTCTCTACAACTTTGCAGAAGAAAGTTTTTCCAAATTCCAAATAGAAATTGACCGAAATCCATAAACGGGCGATTTTACAGACTATAATCAAATTTCAGTCAATAAATGGGGTCCACCGACATGTTTAACATGTTTTAAACATTTATTGCA
Source organism: Panax quinquefolius (assembly GCA_020205615.1). NCBI lineage: Eukaryota > Viridiplantae > Streptophyta > Magnoliopsida > Apiales > Araliaceae > Panax > Panax quinquefolius. The sequence continues at coordinate 117,052,925 of CM035158.1, read as the reverse complement.
ACAAAAATACTCTTCCTCCTCGTATACTCATATATCCCACATTCGTTGTAAAAATATCACCGTTAATATATTATTAAAATAATATATTTAAATGAATTATTTTATCAGAAAAAGATAAAATATTAATTTTCAACAATTGTCATTTTAAAAATTTTCTCCATCTATATCCACATAAAATCAATATTTTCCTCATCATATAAATCAATAATTAATTATTCACAAATAATATTACGTAATCACAATATCGACAACCAGTGCGCCTCCTCAGAGAGAGGGGCTTTCCAATAAGAATTTCTTCTTACTCATGCAATTAATTGGTGTGACCAAACCTCTCCTTAGATGTAACTTTCTAGACATTGCCAATAATGTTATCTAATAATATTATTCAGATAATATGAATTATTGCTTCGATAATGAAAGATACGTGTAATGACAATTATCAAAACAACAACGAATATAAAATATCAACGCAAAGAATTATTAACTCAATAAAATATCGAATAAGAATTATCGTAACCATTATTGAGTAGTGCCTTCACGTAAGAATCAATAATTGGTACAATACCAAGTGCTTCTTTGTTCAACAACGCGACATTAGTGTGTTTTAACCACCGTATTCCAACAAGATTAATTCAGTAATAACTACGCCGTTATTTAAAAACAACTTATATTTGTCGCTTTCTTCATCCAATCACTTTCCGTTATGGGGCCCACATTACGGTCGCTACTGTGGTACGAAATATTCCCTATCACGATCGAATATTCCACGACCAAACGAATATTCCCCGACGATAATGAATATTTTATAACCACTGCTTAATTTGAAATATTTGCATATTTAACCCTTAACTATCCACATTAATCAAATCAACCCTTACTATTTCAAAATAATAAATAAAGGAAATTCCTTTTATTTAAAAATTTCGGGTCTTACATATAATATCATGATGGAGGCGCACAACACACCATTTGCAATCCATCTTGGGAGTACCAAAATGTATCATGATATTCGCTATACATTTTGGTGGAAAGCAATATGAAGAGAGAGATAGCTATTTATTTATCTCAAGGTGTCTAACTTGTCAACGAGTTAAAGCGGAGCATCAAGTACCAAAAGGTCCATTGCAACCACTTGAAATTCCGAATGGAAGTGGGAGCACATTACCATGGATTTCAAGCATCGGCCTTCCTAAGGTTTCTCAAGGCATCGATGCGATTTGGGTCATTGTTGATAGATTGACCAAGTCCGCTCATTTCTTCGACACGAGAAACTTATACACTTGAACGCCTTGCTCAGATGTACATAAACGAGATTGTAAGATCGCATGGTATGCCTAGTATCCATAGTTTCGATCGAGACCCAAGATTCACTTCACGATTTTGGGTTAGTTTGCAAAAAGCTATGGGCACAGAGACTTCACGATTTAGCTCGGATATCATCCTCGACGGACGACGACAATCGGAGAGGACTATTCAAACTCTTGAAGATCTATTAAGACTCGTGTCCTTGATTTCAAGGGAGTTGGGACAAGTTCTTACCATTGGTGGAGTTTTCCTACAACAACAGCTTATCAAGCAAGTATTGGCATGGCTCCATTCAAGCGTTATGCGGAAGAAAGTGTCGTTCTCGGATATCTTTGGGATGAGGTGGGTGAAGCAATGTTGTTGGGACCGAGTTGGTACGTATGACTACGGAAAAAGATTCAAACGATCCGACAACATATAAAAACCTCACAAAATCGATAAAAGAGTTATCTTGATCTTCATCGAAAGGACGTGGAATTCGATATAGGAGATCATGTGTTGTTAAGAGTTGCTCCATGGAAAGGAGTTACAAGATTTGGAAAGAGAGGAAAACTTAATCCTCGATTCATCGGTCCATTTTAATCCTCGATCGAGTAGGAATCGTAGCCTATATGGACTCGCTTTTACCGCCAAATATGTCTCGTGTTCATAACGCTTTTCACATATCCATGTTACGTAAATATGTGAAAGACCCAACCATATTATTGAGTTAGAACCGGACGAAATAGTTTGAGATTTGACGTATGAAGAGGTTCTGTTCAAATTTTGGATAAGAAGGAACATATTCTACGCTCCAAGGTTATACCTCAAGTCAAAGTTTTGTGGAGGAACCACGATGTTGAGAAACGACTTGGGAGTTAGAATCAAATGAAATCAAGGTATCCTTACCTCTTCTCGACATACCAGTCGTGCACTTAATTTCGAGGGCGAAATTTCATAAGAAGGGAGGTTGTAAGACCCCACTTTTATAAATAAAGATGAATTTTCTATAAATATTATTTTTGAATATTATGGAATAATTTGATATAATGTTATAGTTGTGGGTAATATTTATAAATTTTGCAAAGTATGCAAGTGGTTATATTATATTCGATTGGTCTGGGAATATTCGGTTTAGCGGGGAATATTCATACAACTACTCAATCATTGGTGGACCCCACAATGTAATTATTGTTGGATTGAGAAAACGACAAAATATTTTTATTGAAATAACGGCGGAAGTTTTACCGCTTGATCTTCGTTGAACTACTTCGGTAGTAAAAAAATGCGATGTAATACGTGTGGTCGCATAGTAGCAGACACCAGGTATTGATTATCGATGCTTATGTGAGAAGTCACCGATTTGATTCCATTATCATCGATTAATAATATGAATTATTATAATGATAATGACGTTTTGTTTTATTCAGTATTATTAACGTAATAAAACGTAAACATCTTTTTATATAAAATGTAATACTTTATTAAAGTTATTCTATAAATAAAATATATTATATTTTATTATGCATAGTATTTTGCATAGTGTTTGCATAGTAAAATGTTTTTATATAAATAGAATATATTATATTTTATTTAAAAGATTTTGCTTTAAATATGGACCGTCGATTAAAGTAAATCAATATGGACCGCTCATGGATTAATTACTATGCATTCTATTTTCCTATAAATGAAGCTCATTCCTTCAATATTTTCTTACAATTTCATCAAACTCTGAGAGAGAAACTATAGAGAAAAAAAGAAAAGTATTCTCGCTACTTCACTTTGCGCCAATATTCATTTCTTCTAAGGTAGGAATATTATTTGTTGTACCTCGTAAGGGTGTTATTCTTTGTATTCATGAAGAGAACTTCTTTTGTTATTCCATTCTTATTTATTCTGGCTGAATAACTCAGTATACGCTTAATCCCCTATACTTGGTGATCTTCTTTTTTATTCCATTCTTCTATTATTCTCGCATTGGAACATCCTGCATGTCATGTGTTTTACACCTGACCGGTTCCGCTCTTTATTATTCTATTGGAACATCCTGTCATGTGTTTTACATCTGACCGGTTCCGCCTTTTATCATTCTGTTGGAATATCCTATCTCGTGTTTTTACACCCATCCGGTTCCATCTTTATTATTCTGTTGGAACATCCCGTCTTGCGGTGTAATTTCACCGACACAGTTCCGTTATTATTATTCTCGTTGGAATAACCTGCCTATGCTAAGTACCGCATGCATGGTGATTTCTTTTGTTATTCCATTCTTTATTATACCCAAATTGGTTAAAACTTTGACTTCTATACTCCATGAAATTAGTAGAATATTTTTGATATTTGCGTTTCATCCAAAGATCTTTTCATGGAAATATTCTTCCGATCATTCTTGAATTTTACTCTACAAAGCAAAGATCACGTTGACCGATTTTTGGATGTTATTAGTTCTGAATAACTTAATTCTTGAACTTGTTTTATCAATTCTTATATCATTGTCATCATCCTCATGTTTATATTTTTTTCAAAGTCATCTCATGGCACTGTAGAGCATGGATCTACCGTCATACTGAATATTCCCCAACAAAGATTTAATATTCCACGACCAAACGAATATTCCCCAAAATAATAATGAATAATTTATAACCACTTGCTTATTCGAAATATTTATGTATTTTACCCATAACTATCCACATTAATCAAATCAACCCTTACTATTTCAAAATAATAAATAGAGGAAAATAAATTTCATTTATTAATAATTTGGGGTCTTACAGAGACCATAATAGACAATTTTGGACACAGAAAAGAAAATTTAATTTTTTTGTAAATAGTGTCGTATTCGTGAATAGTGCCGTATACATGAATAGTACCATATACGTGAATAATAACTCCGACACTAAAAGTTAAAAATTTCACAAGAAAAATCATCATGTTTCGTGAATAGTACTCGTGAATAGTAACTCATGAATAGTAACTCCTGAATAGTAACTCGTGAATAGTAACTCATGAATAGTAAATCCGACATTAAAAGATCATAATTTCACAAGAAAAATCTTACCAATATTCCGGCATAATGATATTGAAAGAAATAATATCATTTTTTTAAAAAAAATAACATCCCTTACCTCGAAAAAATAGTACTTCTGGTTGGAATATCAGATATAACGTTGAAGGAAACTTACACCGTATAGCAACACTAAAGATATTAAAATACTCACAAGAATACGCTCGATAATATAGAGAGAGAAAACTTCAGTTACTGGTGTGATTTTTAATTCTAACCTAAGCACCCTATTTATAGGAAAATGCTTAGAACACCAAAACAGAAAATTTCATAAAATATTAATATTTATTATAATTTCCTACGCCAACCTTTGAATGCTGATTTCAACATGTTTAACAACCCACTAATCATAACAAAAACGTTTTTATTAACAAAAATATTTAAAACTTCAAAAATTAATTATTCTGAAACTTCGGAACTTCAATAATTCATAATAAATAGCCCTTTTATTAGAAAAATTCAAACCTTACGTCCTTTTCATAGGAAATTCCATTCTCTACAACTTTGCAGAAGAAAGTTTTTCCAAATTCCAAACAGAAATTGATCGAAATCCATAAACGGACGATGTTACAGGCTATAATCAAATTCCAGTCAAGAAATGGGGGCTACCGACATGTTTAACATGTTTTAAATATTTATTGTAACAAAAATAATCTTCCTCCTCATTTATTCATATATCACACATTCATTATAAAAATATCACCATTATTATATTATTAAAATATAATAATATATTTAAATAAATTATTTTATCAGAAAAAAATAAAATATCAATTTTCAACAATTGTCACATTAAAAATTTTCTCCATCTATATCCACATAAAATGAATATTTTCCTTATCATATAAATCAATAATTAATTATCCACAAATAATATTACGTAATCACAATACGTGACAACCACGCCTGCTTCAGGAAGAGGGGCTTTCCAATAAGGATTTCTCCTTACTGGCGCGCAATTAGGTGACCAAACCTCTCCTTAAATAGAACTTTCTAGACATTGCCAATAATGCTATCTAATAATATTATTCAAATAATATGAATTATTTATCTGATAATGGAAAATACTGTGTAGTGACAATTATTGAAACAACAATAATATAAAATATTAACGTAGCAATTATTGAATCAATAAAATAAAATATTGAGCATTAATTATCGTAACAATTATTGAGTAAAGTCTTCTTACGTAAGAATCAATAATTGGTGCAATACTGGTAATCTTCTTGTAATAACGCGACATCGTGTTTTTAACCATCTGCATTTCAACAAAGATAATGATAATAACTACGCCGTTATTTATAAACAACTTATACTTGCTGCTTTCTTCATTCAATCGCTTTCCATTATGGGGCCCACAAAGGGTGCGTAGCGTCAAATTTAATATTCCCCGACAACAAGAATATTCCACGACCAAACGAATATTTCCCGACAACAATGAATATTTTATAACCACTTGCTTATTTAAAATATTTGCGTATTTTACCCATAACTAACCACATTAATCAAATAAACCCTTACTATTTCAAAATAATAAATAAAGGAAATTCTATTTTATTTAAAAAAAATTGGGGTCTTACATACATGGTGAAATTTTTCTGTTATTCCATTCTTTATCATTCTGTTAGATTATCTTGTCGGTGCGTATTACGCCTGACCTAGTTCCATTAATTATTATTTTGTTGGAATAACCTGTCTGTGCGGTCTATCGCATGTATGGTGATTTCTGTTGTTATTCCATTTTTTATTATTCGTTGAATATCTTGTTTGTCATGTAATTTCGCGTGACTGTTCCGTTCTTTATTATTCTCGTCGAAATATTCTGCGTATGCGCTTACGCATAACTCGTTCCATTATTTATTATTCATTGGAATAACTCGTCTGCGAGGCCTATCATCACATGCATGGTGAATTCTTCTGTTATTCCATTTTTTATTATTCTGTTGGAATAACATGTCTATGTGGATTACCACATGCATGGTGAATGACTCTTCGTATTCATTTCTTATTAAATTGTGGAAATGATCTGTCTACGTGGATTACCACATGGCGGGCGAAAATCCATTTGCAGTTCCATATATTCTTTATTATACTCAGTTGGTTAAAGTTTTGGCTTTTATACTCCATGAAATTAGTGGAATATCCTTGATATTTGCGCTTCATCCAGTATCTTTTCATGAAAATATTCTTCTGAGCATTCTTGAATTTTACTCCACAAAGAAGTATCCTGTTGACAATTTGGACATTATTGGTTCCTGGATAAATTAATTCTTGAACTTGTTTATATTGAATTCTTATATCATTGTCATCATCATCGTGTTTATATTATGTTGAAAGTCATTTGTGGCCTGTAGTGCATAGATGGACTTGGTATGATTATGACCAGGAATTAATCGGTATAATCATGACCGTAATGTTACAAATGATGTGATAAAAGTCCTCATTGGTCGTAGTGCATTGATGGATAGTTGTTGGCATGATCATGACCATTGATGAATACACGAATATCCTTGGCCCGTAGTGCATGGATAATTTGTGGTTGTGATACTAATGAATATCCTCGTCAGTAGTGCGTAGATGATGATGAATTATTTATTAAGTCGAGTCTCGTGATAAAAGTGATGAAAAACCTTTTTAAATCATAAAAGATAGTAGATTTTATTCTCTCTGCTTCACTCTTTTAATGGATTGCTTGTTTCACTTGCGCAGCTTAAACTTGATGTTTGTTATATTTTATCGGTTTAACATTATCAAGACTAATGATAATTTATTCTACATTATTTTTTGTGGCGCCCCAAAATAGGTATACATCACCCATTCCGAAATTGTCAATACATGGTATGTAAACAACTACAACTTTATTATTACAACAATAAAACTGTGAGTTTGAATACAAATATTATCTTCTGACAATATCTACACTCAAATAAATCCTCATCACATTTATTGATACATTATTTTACAAAAATGGTGAGGACTACTAAACAACTCTCTCTAGAACCTTCATTCCATACCTGAGCTAATTGCACTCGCTTATATTCTCGCCTCCCCGAGAAGAAAAATGGAACAAAAGGAAAAGGGTGAGCTCAACTAGCCGAAGAAGAATATTATGACTAAGATAATATACAACAAATTATCATTAGTCTTCAACAGAGAAAATCTAATAGAATACAATAGACAACAAGTTTTTAAATCAATATTCGCAATGAAATAATAATTCATTAGAAGAGTTAAGTAGAGAATGCAAACTACTATCTTCATGTATGAATTTAAAAGTTCATCGCTCTATCTTTTATCCCCGTAATATCAATCAATATACATCCGAATCAAATATTCATCTTTGCACTACGAGCCAAAGATATTCATTAGTTAATCATGTTCATCTAAACACTGCTCATCTTTGCACTACTGGGCCAAAGATATTGATCGAAATCATTCATCTTTGCACTACAGCCAAAGATATTCAATAATATCATCATTTAAGACCGAGGATGATGAAACATATTTTAAAGAAACGAATCCAAAGGAAACAAAATGACAAGGATTAAGGATTAAGGATTCGTACTTTGTTTTATCCATGTCCAAAATACCTCAAAAATAATCATTGTGGTGTAAAATTCAAGAATGATCAAAATATGGATACAATCAAAGCTAGTATCCACAATAGATATTTTAGATTTAAAAGGAAAAATTTTCATTTTTCGATGAATAATGCCAGATTCGTGAATAAAGGTCGATACGTGAATAAGAATCTCACACACAAAAGTTCTAAATTTGATAAAAACTTCAGATCAATATTTAAGCATAATAATATTGAAGAAATAATATCATTACTGAAAAAAAAATATCCCTTACCTCAAAAGACAAGATTTAAATGAAACACCTTGATATAGGTTATGACTTGAACTTGCAACCGTATAGCAATACTCAAATTATACTCAAAATACTCACAAGAATACGCCGATAATATAGAGAGAGAAAACTTGATTTACGGTGTGATTTTTAATTCTAACCCAAGACCTTATTTATAGAAATTGCTTAGAAACACCAAAAGCGAAAAATTTAATAAATTAATAATATATATATATATATATATTTTTTCCAACGCACACTTAATTTACCCAACATCACCCACCAACCAAATTTACTACACAAGACTAACAACAAAAAATGTTTTTCTAATTTTAAATATTTTAAACTTCCAAAATCAATTATTTCGAGCTTGAGCTTCAATAATTCATAATAAATAGCCCTTTTGCCGAAAAATTTGAATCTCGCGATTTATTATAGGAAATTCAATTCTCTACAACTTTGCGAAGAAAGTTTTTCCAAATTCCAAACAAAATTAACCGAATCCACAAACCAAGGCGATTTTATAAAGTTATAATCAAATTTCAATCGATAAATGGGGTCCAATCGACATGTTTAACATGTTTTAAACATTTATTGCAACAAAAAACTCTTCCTCCTCGTATACTCATATATCCCACATTCGTTGTAAAATATCACCAAGAGATTATATTATTAAAATATAATAATATATTTAAATGAATTATTTTATCGTAAAAGATAAAATTTCAATTTTCAACAATTGTCACATTAAAATTTTCTCCATCTATATCCACATAAAATCAATATTTTCCTCATCATATGAATTAATAATTAATTATTCACAAATAATATTACGAATCACAATATTGACAACTTATGGCTTCCCAAGAAAGAGGGGCTTTCCAATAAGAATTTCTCCTTCTTGGTACATGAATTAGGTGACCAAACCTCTTATTGTATGAACTTTCTAGACATTGCCAATAATGTTATCTAATAATATTATTCGGATAATATGAATTATTGCTTCGATAATTAAAAATACTTGTAATGACAATTATCAAAAACAATGAATATAAAATATCATTGCAAAGAATTATTAAATCAATAAAATACTCGAATGTAGAATTATCAGAACCATTATTAAGTAGTGCCTTCTTACGTAAGAATCAATAATTGGTGCAATACTGGTGCTAATCGTGTTTTAACCACCGGTATTTTAACAAGATAATCTGTAATAATTTACGTTGTTATTTTTAAACAACTTATATTTATCGTTTTCTTCATCCAATCGCTTTTTCCGTTATGGGGCCCACACATGGTCATTTCTTGTTGCATTTAATATTCCCCAAGCGGTATGAATATTCCACGACCAAACGAATATTCTCCGACAACAATGAATATTTTATAACCACTTGCTTATTTTGAAATATTTGCGTATTTTACCCATACCTATTCACATTAATCAAATCAACCCTTACTATTTCAAAATAATAAATAGAAAAAATTAAATTTCATTAATAATAAGTTGCGGTCTTACAATTTTAGTCATAATATTTCTTATTGGGCTAGTTGAGCTCATCCCTTTCTTTCACTGTTCTCTTCAAGAAATGAGAACGTAGCCGGGACTAGTCGGGGAACGGAGTGACGGTCCAGATGATAGTATTAGTAGTCTTCACTATTCTGTTAAATAGTGTGACAATAATTGTAATGAGGACTCCTTTGAGTGTGGATATTGTCTAGAAGACAATATTCTTATTAAAACTCTGAGTTTATATTTTGTCGTATTTTACATGACAATTGTATTATTAAGTTATATTTGTATTCTTGTACCATGTATTTGATGACTCAAGATGGGTGATGTATACCTATTTTGGGGCGTCACAAAAATGATTTATAAAATAAGTTAGTTTGACCAAATATAATATTTATTTTTATTTTTTTATTAATATATTTTTTTAGTAATTTTTATAACTTATTTTAACTTAATATCTGACTTATAAATTAAATTAATATTAAACACATTTACTTATAAGTTATAATTTAAAAAAAATTATATTTAAATTTATAAGTCATTTTAAAATAAGTCATTTTTAAACCGGCCGTAATGTCAAAAATTACTAATTGTACCAAAAAAAGAAGTGAAAAATGACTAAAATTAGCTCACACCAACCCAAGTAGGTGGATCTGCCAAGTCACGTGTATTTAGCAGAGTCAAAAAATCAATTATTATGAAATATATAAAACGTGCGTCAGTATAAGAACTCAAAAATCAAAACTCCAGGCTATATATCCATTGCAGATTTGCTGGTCAAATTCCAAAGGTTCACATAAAACGCAGAGAGAGAAAGATAGAGGAGGAGTTATATATAAATATATATATATATATATATGTATAAATAGAGTTTAGCAATATAGAGAGAGAAAGTGGGAATTGGATTTTGGTTCTCTCTCTACAATCGAAGCTTATTTCTGTATCTTCAATGGAATATGCATTATCTACAACCACCACCACCACTCTACTAACCATATCCAAAACCCTATACCTCCACTGCCATTTCTCAGCCACTCGCTCAATTCAGAGTCAACTCAGCCGAAGAATTTTCAACAGGAATCTCCATTCACTCCGCGGATTCACTCCATCTTCGCCTTCTTCGCTGAGGAGTTTGTCCGCCGTGGTGGTACATCCGGTCCGCTCTAGGTTGCAGTGTGTTTCGAGCTCCGCTGCTTCCTTTGCCTCCGGTGGTGGCGGTGTTGGTGGAATTGGCGGCGATGGTAGTGGCGGCGGTGGCGGAGACGGTGCCCTAGAGGAGAAGGCGAGCTCGGTTGTTGATGGTTTTGAGTCATCCTCTGATGTTATAATTCTGGATGTTGGAGTAAGCGCTTTCTATATGTATATGTATCAAGTGTTGTGTTTATTTTGGTTTATATTTAGCTTTCTCTAATAGTTTCTGGTGTTTACGTCTCAGGGGATGTCATGCGGGGGGTGTGCAGCTAGTGTGAAGAGAATTTTAGAAAGTCAAGTGAGTGTTTTACATGTATCATTGTATGTTTGTGATTCTCAATTTGTTTGTTGATTAAAAAAAATTGTAATAGTTTAAGTGGGAAAAGTCTAGATTTTTGAAATCCCAAGTTCCCCTTTCGAAATTGACATCCTGAAATTGCATTCCTGTTTAGGTTATGAATATGTAATCCAGATAATTATTTTAAAGAAAATCTGAAACATAGACTCTTGATGCTCAACTATTTTGATGGCCCAGTTTAATTCTCTTTATTGTGATCATTGGTAAAAAAAATTGTATAAAGTCGGATTATATTTACTCTATAATGTTAGACTGCCTAAATTTACTTAAATAAACTTAGTAGGTGTTGAAAGCTAATGATATACATTACGCATTTAGTTAGTTAATCTTTTTGATATTGTTATTATTATCAACTATCCATATTTTATTATTTCATTTGAAGTTTTTGCTTATAATATATTAATATGCTAGTCACCGTATTATGTGTATGGACAGCCACAGGTGTCTTCTGCCAGTGTCAATCTTACAACTGAGACAGCGGTGGTATGGCCTGTATCTGAAGCCAAAGTTTTACCGAACTGGCAAAAGAATTTAGGAGTTGAACTTGCGAAGCATTTGACTAGTTATGGGTTTAAATCCAATCTTCGAGGTGAGTTCTTTTCTGTATGTAGTTTTAACTTCCCCAACTACTTTGAATTTATCAATCATTTTGATATTACTTCCATAATTACATCTATCAGTTCAATTTTTTAATGATGTTCTTGATTAGAGTTGTTTTCAAGAGGCCATGGTTAAACCCAGTGACAAAAATATGATGCACTGAGATAACTTAGAATGCACATATTTTGCCAAAAATATGCTTGGGTGGTCCTAAAAACAATTTGTGGATGCAACTTATTAAAAAAAAAATGGTATTTTGTATGTAACTGGTTAGAGTTTGGTAATATTGGTTGTTCTTGGATATTTTGACGCGAGCATATGCGCAAGCTGCAACTGCCATATCTTTTAAAGTTGTAGATCGGGAATAAAGTACATTACTACTGCTACCTAAGTTGAATTTGATGGCATACAGTCGTAGGAAACCCGTACTACCCCTGCAGCCCAATTACAGAACCTTTTTATTTTTTCCTGAGTACCATGATATAGGGATGATGTCATATATGGTTGCATTACAAGAATCCTTGCATGGCATGCTCTCCATGCCCTATTATTGTTAGTTTTTGAGACAAGGGGTGTAATGGGTTAGGATGAGTGCGTGACCCTCAACTTGAATCATTTATAGTTGAACATAGATAACCCTAAATCATACGAATTATTTCAAAGTTTTTGAACCATTAAATTTATAAAATTTTCCATAGTAAAAATTTAAGCTATCATATAATGATAATGTGTTCATTAATATATGTACAATATTTTAAGAAATATTAGACTGTAATGGCCCTCAACTCTAAATATTTCAAACTATGATTGACCCACTGTATTTAACATTCATAAATATTGAACCATTGTATTACATAGTGAGTCGGTTGAATGATCGAGTCGCACAATTGCAGCCCTATATCATAAGTGGAAAGTGGAAACTGATTGGTACTTGGTAGTTGTTGTACATACATTATGATGTCAAGTACTTTGACGCAATACAAGTCCTATGCCTTGTCAGACTTCTAGAATACTGGTTTTCACATTTACTTTGTCTATATTGGCTCCATGAAGGTTTCTCTATGAGATTGTGTGGGGCTAGAAAATCTACTTTTTCAATTAACTCCAATTTGTCGAAATTATTTCAATATTGGTAGAGATTCTCTGAAAATAGAACAATGGAGAAAAAGATACAGATGAGAAGAAATGAATAATGGGGAAATCCGAAAGAACCTGATTACCCAAAATCATTAATCACTAAGTAGTAGGAACATTTTTTGTGTGTTTTTAATAGGTAACGAAATGGAAGGAACGTATGTGATAAAGAGGCCACTATGACATTGTTTCTTAAGAGTCCCTTTAGACAATTACTCTATGGCGTAAGTAATTTTACTAGTATCTATGGAAGTAAATTTTTAAAAAAGACTCCAACCTAGACTCCTTTTTGTTTTTGAAGTATTTCTTATCTTTATTTGTTTAGGCAAATAAATAAGTCAAAAAGAGAATATATATGTATCTATCCCTTATTAATATCCCTTAAGAACCTATTGGAGTTGTAATTGAGAGGAGGCACTGGACTGAATTTAGGCTCTCATATGATTTATGCGAGGCTTGGTGGGTAATTGGCAGGTGAGGGATTCACTGCAAGAGACATTCCATCATAAAAATGCAAAGGATTTCTTGTAAGGAGCAACCATAGTCCTTCATGGTATGTCCCTGTTACCCTGATTTTTTAAAGTTACGGACATTTTCATATAAGCAGGATCTAAAAGCTTTTATGCAAAAACATAGGTGTGAGAGTCAAGTTTAATGAATAGTTTCTCCATCAATAGGTGAGATCAGCGGCTACTGTTGGTGGATTTGTTGGAAGGATGCATTTCTATCACCAAGCAGCCCATGCTTTTTAAATAATTTACTGTTTCACAATTCATGTTGTCAAAGAAAAATGTTTACTAACATCAGTTAAATGAGGTTGCTTACAAAGCTTACTGTTATCAGTTGTAATATGTATCGACTGTTGAAAGCAACATTTACTGCTACAGTTTAACAATTGCTCTAGTTGATTTATTTCCCCTTCTATAAGCAGTTTTGAAGAAACATAGAGTATTCTGTCAACTTTGAAAGATTATATTCACTTGCATTTCATGCTAAGATTTTGTTGTCTGTAAAAAAGAATGACTGTATTCGCGGAGGAGCTATGCAAATTCTATGTTACCTTTAAATTTTTATAAATATCTTCAACTCATTGGAGCCTGTAATTCTAACTTCTTACTGATAAACTCATTGCTTTCCGTTTGATAATTTGGACATGAAATTTATTTCTTAGCTATTTGGATATGTTGCTTCGTGATTTAAATTTACTGATCTCCTTCAAATTTGCTCCAGTATTTCATTGTTGATCAATTCATTCATTCATTATCAGTTTTTCTTGGGTGTTTTTTGTCTATAAGTTTGTTACATAAATGAGCTATAAGTTTCTCCGGAATTCTGCAAGTTTGTTACATAAACGTCGATTGAATTTGTTTGTAGCTCATCTAATGGCTGCGTGTTTTGGTGACAAATTCTACTGAGAATGCTTTTATGCATCATTATGGTTGTGTGATTCAGGCAATATTTGAATCCCTCGTTAATGGAGAAATTCACCTGCATGATTTTTCATAAGTGCTGTTCTATATTATGCTCGAAAGTTGTAGATTATGATAGTTCTTTTTAAATTTTATTTTGTCAATTTTAATTCTCTAGGGGTTCTTTTATGGGGGTCATGCGAGAAAATATTGTATATAAAATTGGGCTTCCTTGGTTTTAGGATACAATGTTGAATTGCTAGCGAGCGGAACGGTTCCTATATTTTGTCTACCAGTTGAAGTTTAATCTAGTGTTTTATAAACTGGGCAACTTGCTCATAAATTTTATCTATATATTAAATATATAAGGCTTTGAATATAGTTTCAACTAATGTCTCAAACTATCCCTTGGGATGTTTAAATATCTAGACTTCTATCCTTACATTATGAATATCCTTGAATATGATTGACAATTAGAAGATCCAGAACTAGCTCTTGTGTATTGACTGCTTGAGATCAGATGTCTCTGTGATCTCTTAACAACAGTTTAGCATCCTTTACTAAGTTCAGACAGGGGACATGGTTATTGACTTACACATGTTGAAGCTTTGTCATAAATTTCAACAAGGTTACATTTGGTTTTAAGCTCATGAAAAAGATGAAAAGAAGCACATCATACTATGCAAAACGTGATAGATATATGCAGTTTGTTCCTGCAAAATTCCTTTGTAGATGTAGTATAAAAGTATCAAATATTTTAGTTTTTAGTTTGTAGGTATGAAACTTACCATTGTTAGAAGAATGTATGAAATGTTTGTATCCTGAACTATATGAATTTCTAAAATGTACCATTATTCTTTTGCTGTTCTTGTTGATGTTTGACATGCCCTTGTTTTAATACATTTTGGGTTTTAGCATTTTAGACATTGACATGCAAGTATTTACTTAGGTGATTGGATCCAATTCCAGGAATATTGTATCTTTCCTCTTGAAACTAAGATGCTAGGGAGAAAAAAAGGCACATAGCTAACTCTGCAACAACACTAAGCATACAAGATAATCAGTGATTTTTTTCTTTTTGATCCTGTGTAGAGTGAGATCGTCTTTTAGCAAGAAAGTTTTGAATTTTATTTGTTCTGCGGTTTACTCGCTTTTACTACTTGGTCAATCTTATTTACTTTTGTCATCAAACTTACATCCTCGTTAAATGTTCTGTTTTCATCTACTTATACAACAAGGCTGTTCGCCTTGCTTATACATAAGCATACGTTCATGAAGATTATGATTGTGGAATAAGTTTGTAAATATTAGAAGCATCTTGGAAGTTAGCTTGTTGGATTGAAGCGATATTCTTATACTTCTCAAGCTATCATTAACGTGAATGAATTTATAACTCATCAACTCAACATTCAAAGCTATCACATTTAATGCGATGTAAACATCATTTTCCTGTATCGATTGTAAGTATTTACTTTTCAGCTGTACTCGGTGAATATCTTACTATGGTCTCTCTATCTCAAATGTTCGCATTGTTGAATGGGGGACATGGGTGCTTGCTTATATGCAGATTCGAGCGGAGAAAATTTCTTTGAAGCATTTGAAAGGAAGATGAATCAAAAACGTAATCAGCTAAAAGAGAGTGGTAAATGCCTTCTTTTTCCTTCATTGGTTGTGTTTGTTCGCAATTTCCATTTAGTTATTTGTAGGTATCTCTGAAGTAGTTCAGTGTAAAATAATGTGCTATGCACCTCAGAGCAAGCAATGACAATAGCAACTCACCGTTTAACAGGTCGTGAGCTCGCTGTTTCTTGGGCATTATGTGCTGTATGCCTATTTGGCCATCTTTCTCATTTCCTTGGAGCCAAGTTTTCATGGCTACATGCCCTTCATTCCACAGGATTCCATTTGTCTCTGTCTTTATTTACATTGCTTGGTCCTGGGCGCCAACTTATAGTTGATGGCCTGAAAAGCCTTATTAGAGGGTCTCCCAACATGAATACCTTAGTTGGTCTTGGGGCTTTATCATCATTTGGTGTCAGTTCACTGGCTGCCTTAGTACCAAAACTGGTAAGTCATTATGCTATTTCTTACTTAATTTTGATTTCATATTGAAAATACATATGTTTTTTTATCACTTAATACATAAATTCATCTAAGTTCATGTATTTTTTTTAGGATACTTCTTTCTTCTAAAATAGTTGTTTTGATATATGGATTTTACATAATTTAATGCCATTGTTTTCATGCCTCTTCCCCAAAGCATTAAGAGGAAATCTGACAGGATGAGATTAATAAATAATATTTTCGAGAGTAGTTTTATTCTAGTATTTTACAAGCTGGATTTGAATTTTTTTGGATCTACTTAGAATTAGGAGTGCAGTGTTTGTTTTCAAACTGTCTTTGTTTAAGATCTTGTAGGTTCTAGGTTTCCAGTTCTCTTCCCACCGAGACAAGATTAAATTAATGTTATTATTCTTAGCCCGGTCTTTAATGCTCTTTAAAGGTATCCCTTTTCTTAAGATTAACTTGGTTAGAAGTTCCAACATATGATCAATGTTCCAGAAGCCCTCTTAAGTAATATTTTCATTAGGTTATGACTTGGATGGATGAATAAAGTCTTAAATACTTCTATGCCCCCTTAGTAGTAGTCTTAGTTACGTCAATGCGAACTCTTTGGGCTTGTGATTTAGAAGATTTAATGATTGGAAATTTTGTAGTTTTTTTTGGCAATTCAAGTTTCGTAGCTGATTTCCAGATTTTTCTATCCGTCCATATCTTACTATTCGTTTAATTTTTGGTTATTGTTATAGCATGACATACATGTATGGCCCATT
Source organism: Panax quinquefolius (assembly GCA_020205615.1). Taxonomy (NCBI): domain Eukaryota; kingdom Viridiplantae; phylum Streptophyta; class Magnoliopsida; order Apiales; family Araliaceae; genus Panax; species Panax quinquefolius. The sequence goes on along the minus strand of CM035158.1, from coordinate 117,035,689 downwards.
CTCTATCAGCCTACGCTTTTAGAAAACCGGTAACTTAATAAGGCATTAAGATTTATGGTTACATAACTCTTGGATTAAATTAGCCCCCCTTTGCAATTAGTTTCCCATTATATTAGTATAGTTCCTCTCTGTTTGCAACTTTGCACATTATGATGCATCCTATTTTGTACATTCATGTGTGAATGGAATGGGCTCACCCTTGAGGGGAAGTGTTAACATATGGTATACATGGTTGGTCCACTCTCTTAAGATTTTGAGCTTATAAAGCAATTGATAATTGCATATAATAATTTAAGCAAACCTGGCACTTTTAGTTTAGAAAGAATTGGGGAAGTGTGGAGGCATAAGAAGGAAGGTAGGCCAGGACTAGGTTGATCTAGTTTGGACAAATCTAACCCTTCCTTGGGAGAAGTTGCTGATTGCTCCTAAATCTATTATCTGTTTGTGGTAGTAGTTAGTATGATCTACCAGAAGGTGGTCCAAATCATCCAAATACTGTTGTGCTTTATAGCTTCACTACATGCCTTTAGAAATCTGGAAATTCTAGCTTTTATCTTTTTATACAATATTATTTACATAATAAATTTATAATTTACTTCTCTGAGACTGAGAGCCATATATTCTTGAGAGGTCACTTCTATAAAACTCGCTCATCTATTTAGCATATCTAGCTTTCATGGGACCTCAACATATACTTTTGCTGTGAAAATTTATCATTTCCTTGTACTTGAAATATTATCCAAATCGTTGGAAATTTTAGGAATTGTGTAATTGTTGACTCCCTATGCTCCTCTTTCCTAGGACTTCAGTATCATTCTTTGCCTGGATTAATGGTCCTGATGCTTACCTTGGGATTTTCTTCACGGTCTTTATCCTTTTTATAAAGTCCACTTTTTGAATGCTAAAGATATGGCTGTTGCTGTTGCTTATAGAAGTGTTTCGAAAGAGGGAACTGAAGCGATGAAGAAGAAACTTTAAAAATTAAATGGATAAAATAATAATGGAATTGAACATGAAGGAAACTAGATGTAGAATCTGGGTACTACACATATCCTTAAGGCATCACATCTACGATTGTAGTTGTGTCAGACAAAGCTTATAATCCCTTAAATTTCTTTGAGCTGTATGCTGAAGAATCCTATTTACAACTTGGAGTCTTGGACTTCATATAAAAAGTTTGAGCTGTATGCTGAAGAATCCTATTTACAACTTGGAGTCTTGGACTTCATATAAAAAGTTAGAAACTGTTTTCCGTAATTATATTCCATATTGTCCTCCCATTTACCCTTGACTACATATGAAGTATGTACTCTCTCAACTCCAAAATAAGTGACTTGGCTTTTCTTTGGTATCTCCCAATATAAGTGTGACGAACGAGATTTTTGTAAATTAATTTTAATATTTATTGAATTAAATAAATATTTTTCGATGATTTAATTATTGGATTAAATAATTATTTGATGCAATTGTGGTAGATTAATTTAATTATGTGTTACATTTATTAAATTAATGTAGAGAATAATTATTATTCAAATATGTAATTATGTGAGCTTATCGAATTAAATGAAATATTTAATTAAGCATGATGTTATTTAATTAATTTAATTATTAATTAGAGAGTTAATAATTTGACATTATTTATTAATGAGAAAATTAATAATGTATTTGTGAAATTATGAGAAATTATTATATTTTATTTAAAATAAATTAAATAAGATATTGATTTATTTTATGAAGGAGTGTGACATTAATAAAACTATATGATAAAGTTTTATTAAATTAAATGTTTTTTAAATCTATTTTGCTAGCCAAACAAGGCCCCTATGGGGAGTTGGAATAGCTTACCCATTATTGGGTTAATCGACCACTCGATCGTCGATTCTCTTATTATATCATACGTCTTCTTTTCTTTCTTCATTTTTCTAAGTCTAGAAAAGTAGAAAGCAGAGAGTTTCAGAGAGAGATTGAGAAGTGTTGAGAAAGAATTTTGATTGAAGAAGAGTTGAGAAGAAATTATTCCCTACTAATCTATACTTATTCTCAGGGTAATCTCCTCTTCCCAAATTCTAAATTTCACGTCATTAGTTTTTATAAAAATGGCTTTCATACATTTTGTAAAATCTCTGTAATTGAGAAAGGGTTTGATTATGAGTTTATATATGGGTTAAGATGTATCAAATCGTATTTGATTATATATATATTATGTGAATTATCATGTCATCGGTTTTCATAATACTATGAATTGCTATTTCAAAATTTACTGAGTATGGGTTTTGGCCTTATGGCCTTATACGTGATATTTTATGTATTGATCGTATGTTATCTCTAAATTTTACACTTTCGTATATTATTATGCATGTTGATACTGAAGAGACCAAAGTTTAAATAAACGGATTGATTCTTGTTATAACGAATCCGTAGTGACAATTTTCATGTTTTATTTACAAAACCTTCAAGAACATCAAGAACAGTGAAAGTAAATGTTTTGATTTTGCAAATTATGTGTTGTAACTTGTTAAAAATCATGCTAGATGGGTTAAGTAATGATTATATATGTATTACAATGATTGGGTAAGTCTAAATTCGTGTAAAAATAACTAATTGGAAGTTATGGCCATATTCATGTATAATTTTACGTGTGATTGATTTTTGGCCTAATTTGGCCTTGTTATGTTCGCGAACTGCAGAATTGCAGAAACTGCAAAAATGAACACAGGTAACTTTGCTTCGTGGCGCTACTAAACTAAATTATCCATACGTGATCAAAAAAAAAAAAAAATAAAATAAAAAAAAAAAAAAAATAAAATAAAAAAAATATTCGATGAAAATTATTATTAAAATATTTATAAAATAAATTAAATATTTTAATTGAGATATTTATGGAATAAAATAAATATTCGATAAAAATTATTATTAAAATATTTATAAAATAAATTAAATATTTTAATTGAGATATTATGGAATAAAATAAATATTCGATGAAAATTATTATTAAAATATTTATAAAATAAATTAAATATTTTAATTGAGATATTATGGAATAAATTAAATATTCGATGGAAATTATTATGAAATAATTTATTCGAGTGTAATAATAAGAAGAGAATGAAAATATTCTAATTTAATTAAGTAATTATATTAGAAGGGTAATGATTTGTTAAATAAAGTGGAGTTTATATTAAATAATTAAGTGAAAATGTAACTAATGAATGTCGTGAATACATATGGTATGTGTGTAGGATTTGTGGTGAATCAGAAGTAGTAATCGTTTAGTTTAGCATCACGGTGACGAGGCAAGTTTCCTAACCCTACTTGTCATTATTGTTCATGTTATTAGTTAGCTCGAGTAAATTATCATTACTATTATTCAAGTTCAATTTATATATTAAAGATTTATTATCTTTTCAAGCATGATTCAGTTATACAATAATTGTTCTATTGTATACTTCTTGAGATTATTATTCAAATTGAATATCATTATTGTTGAATCTTATTAGACTAGTGAACTTTATTGATTCAACTAGTCCTTAGTTGATGAACGTTCTAAATTTGAACCCTTATTGAATCATCCAAACTAAACTTCCTTTGGTGCGGACTCGAATGTCAAATCCCGAGATGAACAACCACAGTAAAGGGATTTACTTATGCGTTAAGCGTTAAGATATTATGCACAAGATGGGTACTAAGGGCTGATCCCCTAAGTACGAGAAGAAAGGTCCATAGTCTTATAGATCATTAAAGGTTTCAAGTATAACCCTTGTTAACCTAGGACATAGTTCAAGGTCTTATGACCATCAGAATTCTTTTGATTCTTGTTATTCATTCTTGATTCAAAAGTTGAGCTTTTATTCAGATGTTTTTGATTCACTCGCATGTTATTATACTGTTATTTTATTGTTATACTTGTGGGCAATAGTGCTCACTCTTGTCTTATAATAACATTGCAGTTGAGAACGAAAGAACTGACGAACCTTCCACTAGTAAAGGCAAGGGCAAAGTTAGCAAGTGTTGAAGACTTGTTATTTTATTTGATGATGTATTTATGTTAGACTTAAGTTAATGATGTTGTTTAAGACTTATTGTTTATATTTCCGCACAGATGTTTAAGATTAGTTCAACCTGGGATTATGTTTATGATTCAGATGTTGTAACCCTATAAGGGGAAGATTTTTATTTCTATCTATTGCATGGTTTGCATTTATTATGGGTAGATAGATAGATGATATTTGTACAGTGAACACCAAATCCCGTGGAATCGAAGTACTCGGATTTGGGGGTGTCACAATAAGTGACTTGGTTCTAGTTATCCATGTGCAAGGAATTTAATTGACTATGACATCCATCCTTATTTGGAGATAAAAAAATAATTTAAGTCGGCCCCATAATTTATCCTGAAAAAGAGTGTTTTCCTTTCAAAGGCATAATGGGAAACAAACTTTTAGTCTTGATCAAGTATTCATTTCCTTAACTTATGTGCTTGTCAAATCAAGTGTCTTATTTTTGGGATGGAGGGAGAGGGTGGACCATTTGCTTAGTAACTCAAATAATTTTCTTTATACTTTTCTTGTTTTCACAGAGGATTCTTTTTGTTCAATTCTGTAGACAGTATTGTTTCTAATAAATTATTCTTTAATGATTTATGCATAACAATCCTGCGTTTAATGTGTTTATATATATATATATATATATATATATATAGTAGAGGAACATGCAGCCACAAACCCCTCAGTTGTAAGTAAACCACCCGTTACACGCAATACCCATCAACCATGTATGTAAGCTGATAGTAAACTATGTTTAGGTGTCCCCAAAAGTAGTATAAAAGGGTTCTTTTTTAACTAGTAGCAAAGACCTCAACAATTAGTTTTTGCTGGCCGTTGTTGGAAGCAAGAGTTTCATAGCTTTGTAGAGATAGACGCCCCTTAAGTTTTACTTTCCATCTTTGTCCTCTTTGCAAAATAAGGGGAAAAAACCTATCTCCTGTAACTTATTTTCATCACTTGACCCCCTCCCCCTCACACTTAACCCTTCTACCAAAGTAAAAGGTAATGATGTTAAAAATTCTATATTGGCTTACTCTTTCAATAATAATTGATATATGATCCTTTATTCTCAGTTGACTATATTTGTGTTCTTCTCAATAAGCTTAAAGGACATTTTCTTATATTACGGCAAGGCACATAAGTGACTCGATGATATCGACTATTGATCTCAATGCAGGGTTGGAAAACATTCTTTGAGGAACCAATTATGTTGATAGCATTTGTCTTATTAGGGAAGAATCTCGAACAGAGAGCTAAAATCAAGGCTACCAGTGACATGACGGGCCTTCTAAGTATTCTGCCAGCTAAAGCTCGTCTTGTAGTTAATGGTAATGCAGAAGAGCTAAGCTCAACGGTTGAAGTTCCTTGTAACAGTCTTTCTGTCGGGGATCAGATTATTATACTACCTGGAGTAAGCAAAATGTACTCTATTTTTCAGTAATTGTTTTTATTCTTTCTTTTCCTATTCCTCTTACACTCTTGTTGATCTGGTCTGTGTTGGAAGTTGCTATGTTAATTCTCTTGGGGTCACCTTGGGTACAATTTTACGGTTCTTGTTGTTGCCAACTTTGACAATACTAGAACATGAGACTAGTCATGATTATATTTTTTTAGTTGAAAATCAAATTCAAAATTATATATTCTTGTGCCAAGTACTGAATCCTTTGACTCATGCTCCTTTTCTTTTTTAGGATCGTGTGCCAGCTGATGGGATTGTCAGATCTGGTAGAAGCACAATCGATGAGTCAAGTTTTACAGGGGAACCTCTGCCAGTCACTAAGCTACCTGGGGTAATAATAGTGTTACTCTGGCCCTAAAGTGTTCCTCCTTCCCTTTAGGATGCCCCAAATAATATTTTCATTTTGACAATTTCAACATTTTATTTGTGTTACTTTTTTTTATTACAACCCTTTCTTAATACCTACCGACAATAAGGGTGGAATTGAAAATTTGGAAAACTTCAAAAATGTCAATGCACAAAGGAGGGAGGTTTTGATATATAAAACTCATATTAGTGATACGTAGAACCCTAGATGGCATTTATTTTTTGTGCAAAATGCTAAAATTTTCATATTGGAAATTAGGTCATTTGGGTACATGTGTCGCTTTTGCTTTGGTAACTGTTTTCTTTCATAATTATCACAAGAAAGAATTGCATGGTACTAGGCGGAAGTTGCGGCAGGAAGTATAAACCTAAATGGAACACTTACTGTTGAAGTGCAAAGACCAGGTGGGGAGACCTCCATGGGAGACATTGTTCGTTTGGTAGAAGAAGCACAAAGTAGAGAAGCTCCAGTACAACGATTGGCTGACAAGGTCCTATATCTTTTCTTACTTTGTCTATAAAAGGACATGTTATTATTTTAAAAACCACAATGTTATTAATTACACTTGCATAGACACAAGGATTTTACGTGGAAATTCAACTGGGAAAGAACCACGGGGAAAACTTTCAGAAATTCACTATATATAGAAATGAGACGAATACGAAATACACCTTACTGTCTAGACCCACCTTACTGTGTTTACAAACGACTGCTTAGCTCTAAAGCTAAATAAGATAGATATTAGTATACCGTAGCCCTAGATATACAAATACAAAACTGCCATATCTGAAATATATTGTCATATCTCAGCATATTGTCATATGTTAGATATCCTACCATGTTTTAGGTATCTCAGAAATACTGTCGTATCTCGGATATACTGCCATATCTCAGTTATACAACCATCCTGTAGCTCGCGAGACTGTCGATAGCTGGGGCTATACTCACAAAATTTTCCAGATCACAAATACAATTTATATCTCCACAGTTTTTATTTTAACTTGTATTCTCCAAACTTGCAATCTGGAAACTTGTTCCTAACTGCACATGTAGGTACTCCACCATAAGCTCAACAAGAGATGAAACGTATTAAGTCCAACATTGTTTGAACTTATCTTTTGGAAATGACTTAGTAAGCAAGCTTGCAACATTTTCCTACATATGAACTTTGCAAACTCTAATGTAACCAGAATTCAACCACTCTCAAATCTTATGTGAACTTTATGTATATATAAACAGGTGAAAATTCTAGTTTATTATTTCCACTTATTAGATTTTTCAAGAAATTTATAAACTTATAAACATTGTAGTACTTGGTATTCTGAACATGTTTTAATGAATTTTATATTATTAAATTAATATATATATATATATAGTAATAATAAAATAGTTATTTTTTCCGTTTAATCCTGGGGTTGGTTGTTAAGTGTAAAGCCAAGGGGGAATGGGGCTGGTACACTGAATATTTATGAGACCGGGATAGGGGGGATAGGTAAACCTGCCTCACCCAGCCACGTTGCCATTCCTAACTCAAACAAGTAGTGAGGGTGGGAAAGGATATTTTATTATTCACAATGCTTTTCATAAGAGAACAAGAAGTGTCCATCTTGGGAAGTACTTGAGATTGTATACTGAAACAAGATGTTTGGGAATGTACTACTCTTCAATTTTTTTAGCATTACAGATATGGTTTGTTTGCTTGTTTTGATTCTAATGCACGAGAAATCATGTCCCTACTAAGTATTAGTAACTTAACTTTGTCACTCCCCCTCAAGCTAGCTATTAACTTTAAGTAGCGTTTATATTCATAAATAACTCAAACTAGCAGCTGGAGGTTCTAAAGTATGTTCAGTTTCATTCATTTTTAGCTGAATACGTGTATATTTAACTTTTTATTTAATACATAATTGTTTATCTTTCAATTCTCATTCAAGAAGCTGGTGGTGAGATACCTGCAGCATATCAACTTTTGTGTTACTGTGTTAGAAGACTTATATATCCTTTGCCTCATTCCCAAAGGTTTGGCAGAAATCTCTAGTGTTATAGGCTAATGGTTTCAAATAGATTATGCTTTTCATTTTACTACCAGGAGGTTGTGTAAACTGACTATTATATTATAGTGAAGGAACAATTTTTAAGTTTCACCAGCCTCCATTGTGGTTAGCTGTATTCTCTTATGTATTATTTGCTGTATATGGAATTTCTCTTTTAAGTAATAGTTCTTCTGTCTCACTAGGCTGCTGGGCACTTCACTTATGGAGTGATGGCTCTTTCTGCTGCAACATTTATGTTCTGGAATCTGTTTGGTGCACAAATTCTACCGGCCACTCTGAATCAAGGAAGTCCAGTTTCGTTGGCATTGCAGCTCTCTTGTAGTGTTCTGGTATGATAAACATAGTTGTCATGGCGACAAGGCGTCGGCGGTAGTTGACTGTCAGGACACTTAGGCGATAAGGCGTCCGCCATGGCGTCCAAGTCGTTAACAATGTGCAATTTATACATTATTTATTTTATTTCAAAAGTATATTACACTAAAATTTTATATACACTAAAACCCAAAACATAATAACTAACACAGTCTCTACTCTGTTTTTAGTCATAGCTCAAGCAAAGTCATCAACTATGAAGTCCGTCTCCCTCACGAGCATTACTCTCATTCAAAGCAGTAGGGTTATGGGTTAGGTTAAGGTCATGGGTTGAGTCACTTGGCTAATTGGAAACGTCAATGGGTTATGATGAGTAATGGTAAAAAATGACAATTAACTTGGGTCCGCAGCCTTGGCGGCTCAGTGTCCAAGGCATTGTCTTACCCTTCTCCAACGCCAAGACACCCGACGACACCATGACAACTATGATGATAAATTATATTAGGAACTTAAATTATGCATATACATCTTAGAGTTTGACACGTCCATCAACATTGTTCTTACAAGTTACTGGTGCAACCTCTGTTGAAGACATAAACTGTTTATCTGCAATGCTACTGAATGCCGAATGGCTTTTCAATCTTTACAAAGATCATACACTAAAATGCCCCTAAAAACACCCTGAAATAGACCCACAGATAAGCTAGAAGAGAGATCCTATTTGCAGCAAAGCAAAATATGAATAGCTTTCTCTGAAACTCGAGCATTATGATTGTTCCAAATCCCCAAATAACAGAAAAGGTTGTACACATCCAAAGCATCTAAAGCAGGACACGCCCTACCCTCCCACAACACACCAAATATAGAGTTCCACAATGCAACAATCAACAAGACAAGGCATAAATAAACGAGTGTCACATCATTCTGTTTATGCTTATGGAGATAGAGTCTTGTGTAGTCTACGCGATTGATAAATATCGTATTCAGCTGTTGTAAAATCAAAGACTAAATAAATGCCTTGATTTTGGACAGAACCTTGATCATTAATAACTTTGTATTGAGATTTTGGATTTGAAAAGTTACAATATAGTGAAGAAAAGAAAAACCCCATTGAAAATGAAATTCAGTGATCTCACCAAACTTATCCTGATTTTTGAGACAGTATCTAAGGCTTATATTGAAGTCCATGGCATTTTTATGCTACCTCCGTCCTAATTCAAGTGAGCTACTTACTATTATGGGATGTCCTAGAATAGGTTAGCTCTTTTGATCCTAGTTATTAATCTCATTTTTAATGGTTATATATCTCAATCCAATGGTCGTAAGACAAATAAAGCACTCGTTTACACCCCTCCTAAAATTATGTGGCAGTCAAACTAGCTCAATTAAAATTGGGCCAGAGGAAGTATTACTCATGGTCTGCATGTTAATCACTTTTGTATGGATGCAGGTTGTTGCCTGTCCATGTGCGCTTGGTTTAGCAACACCTACTGCTGTGCTGGTAAAATTGGTTAACAACTAAGTTCCTGCGAATTGGTGGATGTGATTCATATACTAAAAATTCCTATTTTGTTGGTTTTGTGGAATTTCCAGGTTGGAACTTCACTGGGTGCTACAAAAGGATTACTTTTACGGGGAGGAAATGTTTTAGAGAAGTTTGCAATGGTAGACACGATTGTGTTTGACAAAACCGGGACATTGACAATTGGCAGACCTGTGGTGACTAAGGTCGTGACACAAGCATACGAGAAAATTATAGATTCAAAGTTGAGTGCAGACAGAAAAGTTCCTATGTATTGCACCAACAGCTTCTAATATTTATTTTGTCGAGTCTAGGTTGATATTGTGTTTTCTTCAATCAATATAAGGTTCGGGTGGGGGATGGGGATTATGTTTTGTCTAAGTCGTTTTAATCTTCAAAAGTATATTAGACTGATATTGGGGTTATAATTATTGATATTCTTGTAACCGCCCTTGTGTGCTCTTGAAGTATCGCAGTTCAGTTCAGTGTTCACTTATACATACAAATGCTACTATGAGACTAATCCTCAACTCATTGGAAGTTACAGTTGGGAGTACATGACATTTGCTTGTTTCTGGAATTAAATGATTATGAAAGCTATTTAGGTTAACATATCAGTCTGAGTTGTATTTGATATACTATGAAATGTAACACATGTAATAGTCTTGGACTTTCACACTGTAGAGCCATACAGGTTGGCTCGCTTTGGATTTTTCTTAATGTGTGTTCATTTCAATTAATCTGCCATTTAGATTGATTATGAACGAACTATGGTGCAGGCTAACTTCAAATTGTGAATGGTCTGAGGTTGATGTTCTGAAGTTAGCTGCTGGAGTTGAATCAAATACGATACATCCAATTGGGAAAGCAATTGTAGAAGCTGCTCGGGCTGTTAACTGTCCCACTGTAAAGGTATTTTTAGTGGCTAGATTCTATCGTCTTTTGTGTAAAGTTTTTTTGTTATTTGAATTGCTTCCATGGTGGAAACACTGACTATTAGAAATTTTGCTTCGGTTAATCTGTGGCTTTTGCGAGTATTACAGAAAATTTTATACATTTGACGATTTTAGCAGGCTTCTTTCAATCTGCATGCTTTAACTACTCCAGTTTGCATTGAAAATCTTTCATTGCTGATGCAGCAAGATATAAGCTGCCTGAAAATAACAAACACACATACACATGATTACATGGTTACACCAAATGTCCCAGTCAGAACTCTATCCCTTGTGAATCCCTTTATCCGAGTTGCAAGAGGTACTACTCAAGCCACCTGTTAGTAGTAACTCAGTAGGCAGGTGCTAATTTTATTATATTGTTGGGAGATCTTTTGAACTTTGCTCTATAAATTAGGTTGTGTGACCTAATGTGCGACATACCTTGCAACTACCTTTAGGATCCCTTCTTTTCCATCTATTGATTTTAATAATTCTTGTGTTGTCATTAAAGATGTCATCTTCATTTAATGTATGGGCCAGGGCAAGAGGTCAAGAACTATTTTATAAGATTTGTGTATTTAGTAAAACCCACATTGTGATAGCTTCGATTCTGCAAATGTTTTAATGTTAATAGTTCTTCAGTCTTGTTAAAAGAGGAGTGTACATGAGCCGAGGCAAGCTGAGCTTTACGATGCTCAAGCTCAGCTCGTATAAAAACGAGGATGAATTAATGTTCAAGCTTGACTTGTTTATTATACAAGCTGATCTCGAATAGTTTGATATTTTGTGGTGTTAAAAGTTTTAGTTAATTAGCCAGCCGAGCTTAAACTGAACTTGTTATGTTACTGAGTTCAAAAAGTATGATCAAGCTTGGCTCGTTAACCTCTTGAATAAGATTTTAATGAACCGAACACAAGCCGAGCTTATTCAGTTAGTTAACAGCCAGAGTCAAAAGGTTTAGCAGCTGTTTAAACAAGGTTTGTGTACCATTTCCTTTTGTTTTTTAAAGCCAGTGAAGGTTGCTGTTGTTTCAGAATCTTGCTGAAGTGTTGTTTTGGAGTTTGATGTATCTATTCTCTTCTTTTTATTTATTTACCTTTTCTTTTGTCATAAGGCTAAAATTAGTGTTGAGTGATCTTTCACTTGGATTCTAGGTTCTATTGTGAAAGAAATTTGATCTTCTGATCAGTAGACCTTAAGGGGTGTAGTTTTGTATCATGCAATTATTGAGCTTTATGCAATGTCTGCTTGCTAGAGACTTAGATTAAACCATTATAGAATTACAAATATTGTTAAGTGCACTTAGATATACTTTGTCTCTCCATGGTTTTGGATTGGCATATTTTTCTTTAAATGCCACGTTCACCTTCTAGTTTTGATGGCTAACCAGGTTACATTTTTGTGCATCTGTCCTTTTTCATTCTTCTTTGATAAGTTTCTGAACTATGCTATAGATAGTGTAATTGCTTTTAGCATTCCTTATGACCTGATGATGTATACATTATATATATATATATACACACACACACATATATGTATATATGTCATTCAAAGTTCCTAATATTGCTTTTTGTGCTGTTGAGTATATTTAAGTGTTTACTCTGCTCGTTTTTGTAGTTGACCACTTGTTATTCTGGAACTTTTCTGTAAGAAATATTTATGCAGGTTGCAGATGGCACATTTATGGAAGAACCTGGATCTGGTGCTGTAGCAACTATTGAGAATAATAACGTATCTGTTGGTACGCTAGACTGGGTCCAAAGGTAATAACCATTGGATCTCTGAATTTATGTGCCATAGCAGTTTAACTCCAGTTTTGTAGCGTGTTTACAGTTAATTTGATAACAAAATTTTTTAGTTTTTATTTCCTCGCTGCTTACTTCCAATCTGGAAATCCTCTTCTTGTTTGTCTAGGTATTTTTATGCAAACATTACCCTAACCCCAATAACTTGGGATGCAGTATTCAATGTAATGAATTTGTGTTTCAGTATGATGGTTAAATGAGCATCTCAGCAGTTTGATTGAATATGCGAATCCAGTCAGAGTTCTATGCTCAATCTTTATGTTCTTAATCACATCTTTACTAATGAATATTTCTCTTTGTGTTAGCTCTTACTATATCAATGACTAATTAACATGAGATAAGTATAAGTAAAATTCCTGAACTAGATTCTTTCTTCAAAGTTTGATCTCGAGCATCTTTCAGAAGTGTATAACCTTCAACTCTACAAGCTTGATACATAGTCTTGTGTACAAGCTCTTCAAGGAATGAGAATATGAGATCCACTCTTGACACATTTAATCTACACAGATTACTTGAAAACGCATGTCAGTTTGAACATCAAATGTGTTTTGAACGACAAAACAAAGATTAAGAGCCATTAAAGCCATAACAATAATTAAGAGCCATTATATTGTGACAGAACAGGAGCTCAGTAGTCCCTAAAATGTCAGCAGTCTTGTACCTCGTGCATGCAGAAAGAATTTTACCAAATGTAACAGAGAACAACTCTATATGCACGAGGTACAGTGTAAAAGCAGGACTATTGGCATGATTTGATCCTGAGGATTCAGGATTGTTGAGCTCCTGTGAACCCATATATTAAATATATTTTGTTGATATACTGATTTTTGTCCAATACAGGCATGGAGTAGATACAAATCCATTTGAAGAAACTGAGGAGTTTAAGAATCAATCAGTTGTTTATGTAGGAGTAAATGGTGCTCTTGCGGGTCTTATCTATGTTGAGGATCAAATCAGAGAAGATGCTGCACAAGTTGTTAAATCTTTGTCTAGACAAGGGATAAAAGTATACTTGTTGTCTGGGGACAAAAAGAGTTCTGCCGAGTATGTTGCATCTGTTGTTGGGATTCCAAATGAAAAGGTAACTTGTTACTCCTTATTTTCTACGTCTCATCACTAACACCTGGATCTCTTTTTAGGGCTTCCACCTTTCCTAGCCCTCGATAGTGAATGACTGACACATTCGTCTTCTTTTCGTGCAATTCACAGAACTTCTTTCATTTATTTTTAAGTTTTTAACTAAAAAGTCATCAAGCTCCATTCTGGTTAATGAAATATTACCATCTTGTATCATGAGCTAAATATTCTACTGCCTGATTAACAACCTGTGTAGTAGTCTAACAGTGGTCTCATGCATCTTCTCATCTATGTGACGTCCCTAACAGTGAGGAATACAGAATGATTCTGTAGATGTGAAGAGAGACCTACAACAACATTCATTTGCAAAGATTTAGATTAACTGTAGCTTTCTTAACGTTAAGTTCATAGATTAACTGGGAATTAAAAGGATCATTTCAAATTTCAAAGTCAAGTCATGATATCATTAATTGCAATCATAGTCAATTGTGTGGGCAGTGGTCGTTTCCTTTTCCACTCTTCACATGCCAGAGTTGAGGTAATTCAGCACTTGATCACTTAAAGTGGATTTCACTACTTCTATGGTAGTGACGACTGTTCCTGACCATGATGGGCTAGAATGAACAACATATTAGATCTCTAAAGAATGGTATGGATGGCAGGTCTTTTATGGCATCAAACCAGATGAAAAGAAGAAATTTATAAGTGGACTTCAGAAGGATCAGAACATTGTAGCCATGGTTGGTGATGGAATCAATGATACAGCTGCCCTGGCTTCATCGCATGTAGGAGTTGCTATGGGTGGAGGGGTTGGAGCTGCCAGCGAGGTTTCTTCTATTGTGCTGATGGGTAACAGATTGTCCCAGGTTTCTCCATTTCTCTCACTCTTTTGTTCATATCTGCTTTGTTAAGTAATGCAAATCTATCTTTTCTGGTTCTTAAATTTTAATTTTACATGCTATCGGTTAGAATGATCTTAAAATACAGCATACCACAAGAAAATTTAGCTGAGATTTAAGCCTTTTGAAATATCTGTTTTCTGTATAGCTTACACAAATTATCTTGCATATGCTATTAATTGTACTTTTTAAACTTCCTTTAGAGTGAGGAAACTCAAAACCATGAGAACGAGGATGTTATAAAATGCTAGTGAGATTATTTTACAAAATAGGACATTTTTTTAAATACAAAAGTTAGTGCATTTTTTGCGATAAAACTTTTTTGGAACTTCATTTATAGCTGGAACGCACTAAATTAAACTGCTGACAGCAAGGAATATAACGGTCTTCGCATTTGTCATCACATTGCTATTTGATGTTGGTTAAAAAAGAGTAGCTTAATGACAATTGTACAGCACATTATGTTTGATCCATAATTACCAAAAAAATGTTTAATACCTTCTTGAACATGTTTGTATGTTACTTTTTCAGGCTTCCTATTCTAGAGCCACTTTGCCTCCTCGGGCAGTGACTTTGGAAGCAGCATATAAGCGGCTGTAGAAATAGGCCCTCACTTTAAAATGTGTAGTTACAGTACTGATGTTAATAATCTTGTTCTGGCCAATTAAACTGTGAATAGTGAGCTTGTAAAATTTAACCAACAACAGCTATTACTAAGAACTATCTATCTAGGCCAAGTATTGATTGGTTGGAACCAGAGACCTTGAGGCTATAATCAGAGCCTCTGCCATTTCTCCTACCCTTGGGGTAACCATCTTCTGACTCCTACAAGCTGGATCCATGGTTTTCCACGATGTTAATATTGCTGTTCTGTCCAACTAGGAAATTGTAAATAATTACAAAACAGCTATTATTAGAGGCCTTCTGCTGAAAACTGACTCCTGATTGCTGGATACATGCGGTTTTTCAAAAACAATCTTATTTTACATGAACTAGATGGTTGAATGGGGTCAGTGACCTAAACAACTGTTCAACTAGTAAATAAACCATTGTAAGGTTCAAAATGCAGTTATCCTCCCATGCGCTGATTTCAAATGCTTAGAAAAAGTTTATGTTAAAAAAAGGACAATCTCCTATGTAAAGACCATTCTTGAACATTTGTAATAGCAAGTTTAAAGTTCTCTCAAAACGGAGTATATTTTCAGTAGTAATTTATCATTATAGTCCAATAAGGTTTATCATGGGTGACCATATATTCATGTATGCAATTGCTCGTCCTTCAACCAAAGACTGTATATTGTACCATAGAAAATTAAGCCAGACCACCTCAATGCAGTTGCTTGATGCTTTGGAGCTTAGCAGACTAACTATGAAGACCGTGAAGCAGAATCTTTGGTGGGCTTTTGCATACAACATAGTAAGTTCTTCTAGTTTCTTTACATTGTAGAATTTATGCCATGGTTGAGGGTTCAATGATATGTTGAATTTGATACTTTAAATCAGTGCAATATGATGTCTTTGCTTCTAGCATAAGACCTGACTACAAGAAATTATTTAATGAATTGAGAAGTTGATTCTGTAGGCATTTTTATATTTGAGGAGAAGAAAAGAAATACTAAGAAGATTCTGATCATGTGTTTATTCATCTTGCTAAATTCTGTCCTTGGGTCTACTTGCATTCACAAAATAGTTCAATGCCTTGACACTAGTACTTTTTAATTTTTTGATTGATGATTTTTTTTATAGATGTTCTGGAATTTTTACTGAATCTAACTAATTATTCAAGCAATTGATTGTCGGGATTTTTCTTGAAATACGATCTTTGAAGTGACTTGTTGATTGACCTGTGATCCCGTCATCCAGTAACTTCAAGTATTATTTGAAACTCTGATTCTGTCATCCAATTTCTTTTCCGTCTCACTGGCACTGGCACTGGCACTGGCACTGGCACTGGCACTGGCACATAAAGTATCCTTAATCAAGTGCTTCTCGGATATTCAGCTGTTTGGTTGGACTATTCTTCTTCTCCCTAAACCTCTGCCACCCCCTTCGTTTCCCTTATATTCTGACCTATTCTTTTAAAGCTGCAGTTAAGCAAATTATTATCCACATGGTTATGAGATTTATTTACAAACTAGACAACCTTGGCTTTCTAATTTCTTGTTATTTGTTTTTAGCATTCCTTGTTATTTGGAATTATTTTTGTTTTCAGGAAGTTGTATATAATCTTTCTGTTCTACTATTCCTTGCAACTTCAATCTTAAAATCGATGCACAAACATGATACTCTCATTGCAGCCCAAGTGGTTCATTAGATAAGCATGCCTTCATTTGTGAAAAATGGCATTAATGAGTTGTTAAGACTAATCTTTGTTTAACTCAATTCAACTATTCTTTTTATCCCAAACTAATTGGAATAGGCTGAAAATAATCCCATACCTAGGCTAACCTTGTGTTGCCTCATTGGACCTTGCATGTCACTTGCATGGAAACCTCGGGATGCTGAATTTCATATTTGTGTACTTTCTTGTTATCTCATTATCTTTGGTCCATCAATCTTTACGAGATACCAAATTTTTACTCTGTTCCTCAGTCCCTCTCACAGCCATGGTTGATCTTATGCTTGATTTTTATCATCCTCAGGTTGGAATTCCGATCGCAGCCGGAATGTTGCTGCCAATCACAGGGACCATGCTCACTCCATCAATTGCTGGAGCCCTTATGGGTTTGAGCTCAATTGGAGTGACCACAAACTCATTGCTCCTGAGGTTGAAATTTATGTCAAAACACAAGAAAGTTGGTGGAGAATCATCAAAGATAAAAGCACCCCTGGATTCTGACGTGTTGGAGCAAGAAGATAAATTGAAACATCCATATACCGCAACAAGGTAAAACTTAAGAAATAGGGTTAGAGCAAGAAGACGAATTGAAACACCCATATACGAATTGAGAAATGAGGTTTGATGTAGCATCTCCTGAAAAGCAACTCTCACCAGGGACTTGCACTCTGATATCATCGCAGTGCTGGATAAAGTTGTCATTATTCCCCTTAACTTGTAGGAAGGGGAATGAAAGCTCATCCTTTCATATCCAAATTTTCTATGGAACTAATTTAATTTAATGGTCTGGAAAGCATATGTATAAGCACTTTTGAATCTGTAAAGCATACACATTTTGGAATTGAGATATTCTTGTTATATGGTCCAATAGTCCTTGCGTTTTGTATGTTAGAAACCTATCTGTTTATTATTTGTAAATCAATGACAAAAGGTCCAGAAAATATACGTCAAACTACTCGGTAAAAGGCTCAGTTATATGTACTAATTGCTTGGCTCATAGACCTAAAGTTGAGACCATGACTGGCCATTACAACACAAAATGTAGCGCCGAGTTAACTTTCAATAATGGAACCCTAGTTTCACCCACCGATCACGTGTCTTTCATTTCCTGTGTAACAAAAAGAAATAAACAATTGACTTGACATAATTACTACATGGTAGACTGGTAGTTACAAGATTCCTTTCTGTGAGCTATAAGCCCTCAAGACTAAAAAAAGTTGCAAAAAAAACCAATCAAAGAGGAAAACTACAAAATTTTCCAATAATAAGTGGGAGCTTCAAAATTAGCACAAATAAAAGCTAGGCACAAGTATGGCAGGACAGTGTGACACTGTCTATGTCCAAGGAGTGTGTAGTCCGTTACCTCAAGGACTGCCCGTCATCCATGGTGCTTTGGGAACCAATACTTGAAATCAAAAGTTCATTGCTAGTCGGTTTTCCCTTGTTTGGATATGACACCAAAAAACTCAAACCACGTAAGTCATGCTGACCTGCATCAACTGTTGGTGAGGCACGCTCAAATTTGCAATCCCCCTCCTGCAGTTCTTTCTCAGAAAAGCATAAAAGTAATTTATGACTAACTTCTTGATGAACCAGGAATCTTTCCTCGCCCTGATATCACCATGACCAAGAAGATAAACCATCCCAGATTCTTTAGCCTTGCGTATAAAAGACAATTCCTTCTCAAGACTCTGCTCTGGGTTTTCCGGCTTCACCTCCTCAGAAGTGCTTGCTTCTGCTAGTGGCTGGATTGTGTCCTTGTAGTCAGCCAGGAGAGGGATGCCAAGTGAGTAGACACTGCCATTGGGAGCAATGAGAACTCGCGAACAAGAAGACTCATCTTCAGAATCTGAATCATCCTCTCCATCACTTTCCAATGACCGTTCCTGGGCTTCTCTGCGAATGAACTTCTCAAGGCTCTCGATCAAAAGATGCTCAAAGGTCTGATGATTCTCTTTTCGAACGTCTTTGTAGCCGTACCTGTTGGTAGGGTTCATTGAATTGAATAATAATGTGCCAGGATTTGTCTAACAGTACAATAAAAGATGGTAAATGGAAGATACATATGAAAAATACATCAAAATGCAAGTGCATTCACAGCCTAAGGGTTTGTTTAGTAGGAGAGCTGAAAGCATAGGAAAGGAGACTCGGAAAGTTTACCACAAGGAAAGAACAGCTTTGTTCCCTCCTTATATACTTATTCCCTTTCCTTCGCCCTTTCCACTTTTGGTAGAAAATAAAATGTTGACATTGGCTTAAAGGAACATAGTCCTTTTCATTATCCGGCCCCCTCCTGCCAAAAGGAGAGAATACTATCGCGAAAATAAGACACCATATCTCAGAGGTAACATAGACTTGATCTTTATCTCATGGCCATAAATTATGCCATAAACTCAAGTTTAATTATCACACCTTTATTTAGTAAGTATTACATACTCAACGGAGCAGACAGAACTTGGAAAGCATCCTCATGGTAGCTAGTTCACCTTGAATCTCATTAGTCAAGGGTTCCAAACTTTTAAGCCCTTTTAAAAGATAAATGTATATTTCAATCATCTAATTGTAGCTTAGCTGGCAATGCAACGAGACATGTGGTAATGCAATACTATCGAATGGGACAAAAATTACCTGGCAATGCAACGAAATATGTGGTAGCTTTTAGGGCAGACTCGACGGAACAGGAACCTTTCACTCTGAGGCACTAGAGGAACAGGAACATACTTTATACACACAAATATGACCATAGAATGGACAGCAGGAAGAGTTGTCAAGAATTGTCCAAATATTGCTGGTACACCCTTCACCAGCTCACTGTAAAGCAAACCAATGCCAGGAGCTCTAACTGTTCCAAGATTGCAACCCAGCTGCCGCATTAAATCCATTGACATTTCTTCTTGACTTCAGTTTCATACTTAAGCTTGCTCCCATAGTTCCAGATATACATTATCAAGAACAAAACAATGGCAAACACTAATATGATCCAACTTCCATCTCCAACACTCCATAAAACCGATGAAAAGAATATTAGTTCCATCCCTAGAAAAATGACAGCAAAACTCAGCACAATAGTAATGCTTATCTGCCATATAAGGAGCATTACAAGAGTTACTAAGATTGAAGTCATCGTCATCACTCCAAGCTCTGCAATGCCTGTAAACAGATCAACAGCACACAAACCAACAGCTTTGAATAAATCCACACTAAAAGATGCAGCATACAAGCAAAAATTAGATGCGTCAAATTGCTCTCCCTTTAGTCTCTCATAAGTACCACAAACATCATTTGTTTTTTTTCCTTCTCAGTCGTTATTTGCATTTAAAGTTTAAACAGTGGTCAGCTATTTCAATCCAAATTAATCATCATGTTATCTTTGCATAAATAACGGCAAAACTAATGAATTAGCCATTGTAGTTGGCACGTTTTACTAATTACACCATCGAACTTTTAATTTTTCAAATTACCCCAATAAACTAATTAAAATTTATAATTGCACCACTCCGTTAAAAAAATTAAACATACGTTACTTTTTTATCCACGTGGCTTTGAAAAATAAATACAAAAATAAAAAATATTACTTGTGTGGCAAAAAAATGAAAAATACTGCAAACACTCTTGTAAGAGAAAATAGTCGCCGCATCACCACAACCGCCGTCCTCTACTGCAACATTGCCTTAACAGTCCTATATAATTACATAATCAGCAACAAGCAAACATCATATCAAATAAATCCAATATTTAAAGCAAAGAGAACTTGTGCACTTGATGGAACCAAACCAGAGAAGGCCTCTGGTGCATTCACCACTTGCCATTGAACAGAAAGAAAACACCCAATTCTCTTTCCCCTGTTTCTATCTCCTCTGTTTCTCTCTAGCAACTCCCATGGAAACCGAACTTGCTAAAGAAGATAATCAACAAGTTTTAAAAGTCGTAGAAGCTCTAAAACAAGCTTCCCACAACTTAAAAATCAACTCAGCCAATTCCAACTCCTCCGCCATTAAAGCTCTGCTGGAGCTCGAAACTGAAACTAACTCCATCCTCTCTAATGACTCACTCTTCTCTAACTTATCCCACCATTTCACCAACCTCAAATCCCTCTTCCAAACCTTTCAAAATTCCCATGGTCAACTAGGCCCCAAATTGTTTTGATACGTAGAATCGATCAGTTTAAAAACAGAATTTCTCAAGGATTTAATCTGGAGCTAAAAAAAACTTGAAAGTATTCGAAACATTGGAGGTGATTTTATTTGAAAGCAAGTTGGTTTCAAAGAATGTAAGAGAAAGTGTTGTGACTTTAAATTTTGTCTTTTCATGCTCTGAAACAACAAATAAGTGCCCATAAACCACAACACTCGAACCAGTCCAGCCTCCCCGCAGCCCATCAGCCATACTCTCCCAATTATCAGTATTGGGTCATATATTTGACCTCTAGGTACCGCAAAAAATAGCCAAAACCACCGACCCCCTTCCACTCCTTCACCGTCTTCCTCCTTAAAACCTCCCCAAACCCATTCCCTACCCCAATCGAAAACCCCATCTTCATCCCATCCTCAAAACCCTAAATCTCAACCTCCCAATCTCCGATCCGCAGAGAGAATCGTTCTGGTCGTATGGAGACGACATCGTGGTATCTGGGTTCGTGGTATCCGTTTATGGTACAAGAGCGGCATCGACAAGAAGGCAGAGGTCCAGAAGAGGGAGAACGGGTAAAAAAGGGGAAGGAGAGATAGAGAGAGAAGAGGAAGAACGAGAAGAAAGGGGGAAGAGATAGAAGGAAGATTATAGAGAAGAGAGAGGAAGTGGTTAGTGTTTTTTTTTCTTTTTCTCTTTGTAGGAAAATGTAAGACCAATTTAGACGGCTGTTAGATAAATTTGACAAAATGGATTAATTTCATATTTTTTTTAGTTCAATGGGGGTAATTTAAAAAATTAAAAGTTCAATGATATAATCAGTAAAACGTGCCAACTACAGTGGCTAATTCATTAGTTTTGCCCATAAACAACTGTCAAAAAGTTCTTTCTTCACTCTCAAAATTAACTTTTTTTTGGAGATAAAACATTCTCAAAATACTTTATATAATTGATTTAGTGCAAATATTTGAAACTTCTTTGTATGAAATTGATATTGTTCAAAGAATCCTATCTACCCAAAGAAAATTTATGCTGTTCATAATACGACCATTATTCTTTCCACACACATCACAATGTTGGAGATGAAGCAGACCACTGGACATGGATCAAATTTTGAGAAAGTAGAAGTAAGTTGCTCTTCTAGGATATAATCTTATTATAGCAGTAACTGGTCAAGATAAGAGAATCTCTCCTTCCAGCCCTCTTCAATGCTGATGCTTTCAATCCTCGCGTACTAGATCTCTCTTATAATGTCAGATGGAAGAACCACTTAGATTTTTGAAAACACAAACAAATTATATGTCGTTCTATTTGTAGCTAGTTTTACGATTTGTCTTTAATCAGATAGATAAAATAATGAAACAAGAATTACCATAAGCATTGCCAATCTCATAAATGCTTGAGATAGAGCAGACCAACACCAGGGAAAATGCCAGTAAAAACCAATTTAGGACGGGGATATAAATCTGACCCATGAATTTCCGAGAAGTATGAATGATTTTAAGGCGAGGGAAACAACCGAGTGCCGTTGACTGTTTAATACAAGAGAAAGTAGCAGTTGTCATTGTCCGACTGGCAATCAATCCCGCAATGTTAGCAATGAGAAAGACTGGCCAGAAAGCACCACCTGCAGACAAAGGAATAATTACTTGCATATATACCAAATTCTTTTTTTTCTTGGTATGTATAAACCAAATGCTTGATAATATAAATTACAATATTCAAAAACATAGTTAAGAATGACATAAGCAGATGCAGAGAATGAATAATGGACAAGACACCGAAAAGAAGCAGTTTTCATATTAACAGATGGCTAAATAAAGCTTACTTGGAGTAGAAGCAAAGAAAGCATGAGTAGTATCAACGTGGTTATTCACGAGGTATGCAGCTTGGCCCAGGTACCCCAACACAAGGCAAGGCAGTACAAGAAACACAAAAGTAAGCTGCATACAGAGCAAAGCAATTAAGAACTTGTAACTAATTGCAGCACCCAGGGAAGCCACGTTCTGGAAAAAAATTTATTTTATAATATATGATAAATTTAAAAGAAATTTAAGTGTAATGAATAAATTGACCCCACTGAAACTTTATAAATTTTTTAATATACGGGGTCAAATTAAATTTTTTATAACTTTCTCAATTCCATATTACTTCTACTCCTTGATACATGCATCTTCCTCTAATATTTTTAAAATAAATAATTATCTAATTTATATTATTTTTATAACATAAAAACATTTAAAATTTATTAACAAATTTGTGATTAGAAAGGTGTATGGGGTCAATAAGGAGTGTGTATATATATATAATGTTATTACTTGTTATATTAACAATATTGTAACCAAATACATGTTTTACATATGCAATCGGCCAAAAAAAACAAAATTATCTAAAAAAAATTGGCCCCGAACCCCCACCAAATTATTTATAGCATCACAATATTTTGACCCCACTGAATAAAAAACCTGGCTTCGCCACTAGCAGCACCAATGGATGGAAAGAACAAAGAAAGGCAACAGGTTTCAAAATGATTATTAATCAAAATACAAGGATATTGCAAACAGATGCAGTAACTGCATATTGCTGCTTTACCTGAACAGATCTAACAGAAAAATAGCAAAGATCAGCAAACATAGCCTCAGAACCTGAAACATGACCAGCCATTAAAGTAGTAAAACAATTAAAATTTTAAGCATGAACAGTCATGAATCAAAAATGAGTTTAGAGACAAACAGTTATATAATATTGAGTAAAGGCTCTATAAGCTACAGAGTACGGACAATCAAATTAATGAGTAAACTACTGATTGCATACCAGCAAAATAGAATGGGAGTCTGTATATGTATGTATAAGGCTGGTAGGGAAACGTAGAGGGAAGAAAACTAAGATGGGACAAAGGTGAGGACTTAATATGGAAATGACTGCAGAAATGAGGACGTAAAATGACAAGAGATAGACTATGATTCAGAACAGAAGAGCACCTATATATATGCATGATTATAGCCAACCAAACAATAGGAAGCTTTTTTGACCTGAGCTTGCTTGTAGATTACTCCTAGACAAACCTTAACTGATATTAATATGCATAAGAATCTGGTTGAGAAAAATAAATAAGTACATATAAATAATCCATGCTCCTCTCTCAGTTGGGAGTTCTTGCCAGCTGTGTTATGTTCTCAACAGAATCAAAGTGCTATAAGTGGGAAGCTTATAGGCTGACTTGTCAAACCTAAAAGTCTAAACATCAGCACAGTATCTCTTAAGTTGGATATTTTACTTCAACTATTGAGATTAAATTAGATTACCATAAACAAAGTTATTTCTATATGATTGTTCAATTCCAGAAAATTCCATCCAAAGACAAAAATGCCTACAAACTATGTGCCTGACATATCATATCCCCGTAGCAATGTTTTCATATACTTATCTGTCAATGAAATAGGGATATCCCTACAAACATCAGGTCTCAAATTCATATTCAAAACCTCGCAAAGAAGAAGCCTTATAACATGTATGTAATCGAAAGTACATAAATCTTTCAAAAACTTCAACTTGAATAGCATACAGCATTGTAAGCTATGACACTGCCATGAGGTCAACGTGTCCATGTTGGACACATTTCAGAAACTCTAGACATGTGGCCAAAATTTTAAATATAAACATTTTTGAAAGACGTATCCCTACTGCTGACGTGCTGATATTTTTTTGGTCAGCAATATGGTACCTTGTGCATTACACGATGACAAAAGAATTGTCAGCAGTAGGGTACCTCCTATAGACCCTAACAATTTCTTCAAGTCATGTATGATATGTGTGTCAACTGTCAACTTCTCCAAGAAACCCGATATATAATATTATATTACTATGCCAAGGAAGTAAAATTGTTGGAAGAATAAAATAACTATCATAGCAGAAGTTAAATAGAAAACTAGTTAAAAGTAAAATGGTAGACTACGGAATTTGACAATTATTACAAATATATATTTTTTCACTAACGCATCAACAATGTGTCCTTGTCCTACATTTTATAAGTTTTATCATGTCAGAATGTACATGTCGCATCATGTTTGTGTTAATCTCCCATGCTTCATACTGATACCGTTACCATAATAATAACGAAAAGAAAAACTAAAATAGGGAGGAAAAAGGTAGCGGGAACATGTATATTTACTTTTACGAATAAGAAAAGTTCAATCAGTTTATTTATCTAACCAATAAAGATAAAATGTAAATAGAATCTCAAAGACATAGTGGCTACCAGTTGCACAAAGAAGACAGCCTCCAAGAGAGTACCAAGCCTTAGTCGAGTTCCTCTTGAAAAAATAATAGATATGAACAGGGTTGAATGCCGTCAAGACACTGGTGTCATATATTATGAGGTTGTAGATTCCAATGCCCCCAAGTAAACAGAACCATATGAATAAAGCAGGTCCAATAATAAGTCCCATTTTACTAGTCCCATATCTTTGTACACTGAATAAAACTACAAGAAATGCAACGGATATCATCACCACGTGATCTGCAAAAAAAACAGCAAACTGATTAATATGGCTGAATTGATGTGATATAAAACTGCAAATCATATGTGCATAAGCATTTTTGACACAAGTTTCAACAGGGAAATACACTAGCATGCCGATGTTGTAAACCCACAAAGTAAAAATCTCTTTCCCACCAGTAAATTCAAATTGATATAAAAAATTGATAAAACTAAGCATGCCTTTTAATCTTGTAGCACAGCAAATTACTTCACAATAGATATTAATATTCTCTTAGGTAAGAATTAGAGGATTAGTCGGATTAAATCACTTTTTCCCTAATGAACTAGACCCCAATTTACATTTGCATCACTAAATTAAATTATTTTTTTCATTTACCTCATTCAACTGCATATTTTTTACAAATCGTTACAAAATTCGTTAGATTGTTTAACTTTTAACGGAATGAGCAGAACGTGAGAGGGACACTGTCCATGTCATATATATGTCAACGTGGCAGACCATGATGAAAAAGAAAATTAAAAATAAATTGCTTAATAAAAAACTAGGATTAGCAAATTGTATCAAAGAAAATTATACTAACTAATTAAAATTTAATCAACCGTCTTAAACCAGGTTCGCTGCATCACATCATTCGAACGGAGGTTCAACTCCACCACAACCCAGATTCAATCAAAACTGATCAGCTCCATTATCAACCTCAAAAAATCTAGATCTATAGCTTTGCCATCACAGCCATTCTCCATATACAGAGTTATAGAAAATTCAAAAATATGGCAACATAAACCAACCGAATATGCATTCTTTCTCTAATTCTATTACATGGATCATATTTTGTTCTCTCTAATTAAAATACATGCGGCCCATAAATTACACTTTTCGGTTAGGTTAGATCTATGAGTATTAGATCTAGAGATTTTGGGTTTTCAAGGTCATACAATCTAAATCCAAACAAGCTAAACCATAATTGAAAATTGATTTCGAGACCAGTCACAAAGTCAATGGAGAGCAGCGGAACATGGTGAATATTTTGGGTTGACTGGAGAAGGAGATAATGAGAAAGTCAACAAAATTAATAATGACACTTACTTTGGAACAATGTGCCAGATTGCTACAATGGTAATGGTAATTTTGAAACAGATTGCAACAATCTCTTTAATCTCTCTACTTTGTATTTTAGCTCAAGGAATGATACGAGTGGTGGTGAGATGGGGCATTCAATTTATCTATGGGTTAAGAGAGAAGATAAGATGGGATTTGATTCATATGAATCTATGATGAACATGATTTCCAGTACATGACTTTTAGATTTTCCTTTAGTTCTGTTTATTAATTAATTAGGATACATGTTCATTTGTTTATGGTGGGTTTGTTTAAATTATTATTTGTTTGTTGTACTATTTATTTAATTTGTTTAATTAATTAATTTAAATTGTTTGTTATGTTTAATTAGTTCAATTTATCTTTTATTTAGTTGTTTGTTGTGGAAAAAGGTTTGATTTAATATAATTTAATATCAAACTCAATTTCTCTCCTCGTCAATATAAAATGTAGGTGCCACATAGATTTTCCGTTAAGATTTTAACAGAGTTGACGATTTTATGAATTTTTGTAAAAAAATTACAGTTCAATGAGTTGACTGGAAAAAAAAATTCCAAATATAAATTGTGTTTCAGTTCAATAGGGGAAAAATGAATTAACCCAAGATTAGTTAGTCAATGATAAAGGGTGCCAGTATTAGAAACCGACATGGCCAGACATTTGACATTGCAACTCACAAATCAAGAATTTAAAAACACAAGTATTTGCTTTATTAGTACCATCAGATATCAATTTGTATTTTTTGGAATAGTATCATAGATCATAATTAGTTCTCAATGAATAATTTTTTACATCTATGCACTTGGCATACATGGAAAGGCGTAATGAACAAAAACAAAAACGATGTTGCACAAATGTGAAATGTCTAATAAGCATAACGTCCAGGAATTCTAACAAAATTCTAGTGAAAAAGTAACATTTTTCTCACGTATATTTATCATTAGCCACTTGAAAACTTTCTTCCATCATTCAGCTTGCAAAGCCCTTAAATGTTCCACCAAACTCTAGAAAAGGGAGGACAACTGTTATTTGGACATCTTAAAAAAATATTGTTGTAATAACTTGTAACACGGTTGAGATCCAAGTGATTAAGTTAATTTTGCGCGATGAACCACGCCCTGTTGAACTTTGCATAGTAAAGTTGTTAGCTGACTCAAATCATTTCAAGCTATTATATGCTACTAATCAAGTTTTGTTTACTTTTTCTTGTCTACTGAATAAAAGTTACTCTCACAATCATTTAACGAGGAATGAGGCAGTAACATGAAGGCAATAAAGTTTTACAAGATGTCCTTGTAGAACCAAGTAGTCTTCATTTTCATGCTATCAAAACAACTAAATAATTCAAGATTTCAAGTTTTAGGAAATATACTATTACATAGGTTAATACATTAAGTAAAGCATCTCACCTTGCTTGATCCCTGGTACTCCAATTTCCAAACCACCAACTGCAGACATCACTGCATTATGAAGAATGAAACGAGTGAAGTTTCAAGCAAATACCTAGTCCTTCAAGCAACAACGTTTTTACCCAATTTCTAAGTTAGTATAGATGTAATAAAAAAAATCTTTTATTTAAAGGCCTGCTATAAAATATTCCACAAGATAAACCAAAGAGCATAAAGGAAAACAGTATATGAACGGAAAAGAGAAACACCTGACATTGCCGGTGTAACAACCCCATCAGCAATCACCATGGAAGTACCAGCAAGCACCAACATCAGAAGAAGCTTTTTCAATGTCAATGAAGCTTCAAGTCGTTCCTTAATCCTTAATGACCTCTCAAGCTCTGGAGATGGCACCTTTAATCTGAAGCTTGATATGTGTGCATCAGATGGGAGTTGATTTGGAAGAAGACTAACCTTAGCATGCCTACAAATCAATGAGTATAAAGCAAAGGTACCCCCTGCAGTAATAACGTAACAAGAGATTGGCAGCCATTCATATGCGCCGTATATAGTGCATAAGACAAAAAAGGAAAGATTAATACCGACTATTGCATACCTTCACCGTCATCATTGGCCAAGAGAACAATTAAGACATATTTGATCAGTGGGATCAAAATCAATGTATACAAAACTAGCGACAGCGCCCCAATAACATCTTCATCACCGTTTACTGGGGCCTTGCTGAACATCACACTGAAGGTATACAATGGACTTGTTCCAACATCACCAAAGACAACCCCAAGAGTTTGGAGAGTCAGTAGAATACTTCTGCCCATGGTGACATCCTGCAATAATTTTTACAATTTAAACACCAAACCCTCGTTATATCAGCATCGGATTAATCAGCAATGGCATTCTGAATTCATCACAATATTGATGGCATTAATCTCAGGATTTCATTTTTCTTCTTTAATATTCAATTAAAGTGCCAAGAGGAGGCGAAAACAGTGTACCCACAGACTGTTTGAGCTTTCTACACATGCAGAACCAATTAACAATGATTTTCCCCCTCCTCAACAAACTATAGCAGGTCAAGATTGAGATAGTTCATAGTAGTAAACTAAATAAAAATAACAAAAGTCACACAAGCTACTAAAATTTCCAGAGGATGTTGCCAACAAATAACAATACATGTACTTTTTTGAGGAAAAGTCCATATCCATTATACCAAAGATGAAAATAGAAATAACTAGATGTAAACTGCCCACTCATATGACCCACATATCTTAACAAATCCCTGCAACAACAGCAAATGTCTATACCGTCAAAATTAACAAAACTCAAAAAAAAATGAAAATGCCTCTGAAATAAAGGGTTCCAACTCCCAAGAGTGCCTCCCATACACATGCATATCGTTCTAAAACCTTTTTTGTTGTATTATATCTAAAAATCTCCAATACCTTTACATAATAAGTTCGAATACTTGCTCCTTTATCAACCCAAAAAAAACATTTGGCAAAACTCCCCCAATCCGTTGCCAAAGCTTTCAAAAGGCCGACGTTGAAGGTAAACCTCCCCCCAAATTGATCCATCCAAGTACATATAAGTGACACTTGCTCAACATTAACAAGTCACCTAGCGGCCCTTCTTTAGAAAAAAACTACAACCACTTGCCTAGAAGATACCTAATGTGGCTAATGCCATGAAGAACACTCCAAGTGATACTACCTCCTTCCTTAATTCCTTGTCCAAAAAAAAAACTTGCATGAGTTTGTCACATTTTCTTAGCACTGTGATCAGAAAATTAAAAAAAAAAAACATAAACAAATTACTTGGATGTCTAGCATCTAAAATATTTCAAGATAGGGAGGTTAACTAAGTACAGAGCTTGAGGGTATGTTTATGTGATTTTGGAGGAGAAAAAAATATAGACTTTTCTAGAAGCGTGCAGCATGAAGCTTCAGTAAAATCACTCTATTTTCAGTTAATAAGAAAACTCCTTTTTCATAGATGTGTAAATCTAAGAAAAGAGAAACCAATTTAGCATAGAACGAGGTAACCGCTCCTTGGGAACCGTCTTGAGAAATGATATTCTAATGAAAAGGGGATTAATATATTACCGGTGCGAGTTAACGCAATATCTGTAAAGCGAAGAGCACCTTCTTGAAGTTGTGAGGTTGCTGGAGATTTTGGTACTTTATTCTTGTATTGCTTGAGATTGCATGCTAAAGCCAATTTTGCCTGGAAAAAAAAGGGGGGGAGAGACTGAAACTATGGAGTTGTATCCTGTGTGCCTTGTGTGACGCATTAAGGGTTTATGAAGGGAAGGAATTTCTTCAATACATAATTAAGAAAAAAAAATTGTCTTATTTATCAAAAAACAAAAAAGAGTACAGTTCTGTCTCCTTTTGGGTTTATTGTCTATTGCATCAACTGAAAATTAGTGGTATTTGTATTAACATCTGAAGATAATTGTTGATACTTGATTAGAGATGGGGAGTCCTCTAGGAATTAGGTGGTTCCATCTACTCCATTAATTTGTTTGTAAATCCTCTTCACAGAATAGACAATCTCAAGAAATAGAGGAGATCACATATAGGAAATGACACATTTCGCCAAAAAAACAAAGTATGTCTTTGTCTTTGTCATTGTCACTTCATATACAAATCAACTTCCACTCGCAGTAGCTACTCGCCTACTCTCACAGAGCTTTTCTAGATCTTCAACTTCCAAGTTTCAATCAATCAATCCTAATGGAATATAAAGCAACAGCAGAAAGTCTTGTATATTTGCAAATAAGTGTTCACCTTTCTTTCATAACAAAGCACTCAAGTCAAACCAAAACTGAAGAAACAATATATGAAGCTGGTCTCTTTCTCGAGTTACCTATTTCGATAATTTTTGAGGTGCTAAGCATTATACAACTTTCTTCAATTTCGTTTTCTTATAATTACTTACCAAACTAATGAAATTAATACAGAAAGAAAATCAAAAATAAAACCAATAAACTAACCCATTGCAATTTCAAAGCTAAAATGAATAAAACTAAGTTTCAGAAATAAAAATGCACCTCATAATCATGTCGTTGAGCACCGTTTACTTCTAGGGCTTCAACATCGAATGAATCAACTCGAGGCCCCGTTCGAATCAGTCTCATATTCGCGTTATCATCCGATGAGTCCAATCCATTTTGTGGCGGCAAATCCTCATCGTCCTCATAATCATCATTATAATTATCCGAATCATCATCGTTCTCACCATCATCATCTTGAAACACCCATCGTGATTCAATTGAATCCATAGATGATAACCTTCCGTTCTCTCTATCTCTGTCCAATCCATCTTCCGCCATATCTCACCTCAATTTCTGTCTGGCCGCTTCTAGTACTTCATTTTCTCTGTAAAAATACTTCCTTATTCTCTAACTACACTGTATACAATTATACATACATGTGTGTGTGCAAAATATGGATCGTCAATTTTATCGGAGTTTGGAGATCACAGCATAAAGGGGTTTGTATTTTGCAAAATAACGTACATTTAACAGCTACAGGTATTATGATTATTACTAGGCTCGGAAGGGAATGAATGCAATGAGAGTGTATTCAACGCAGAGAATTGTGCGTAGAACTGTAGCAGCTAAGCGTGGAATTCAACCAGGGTTAACGATAAAAGTCTCACCAAATTTTTAGCTTTAAAGTAGTACCAACTTTCTTAGTTTTGAAGAAAGAAGAAAAAGAAAAGAATAGAAATTTAAATTACAATAGAAAAAGAAAGAAAAAAATAAAAAATTTAAAAAAAAAAATTCGTTGTTTCTGAGTTTTTAATAAAAAAAAATAAAAAATTTAAAATTGAGGACGAGTTATAATTTAAAATTTATTATATTAAAAGTTGAGGATTATATGGAAACTATAAAAATATTACTTATTCCAATTTTTTTTCCGTCTAAATCAGGTCAATTTTGAACGGAAAACTTTGACAAGAAAAATAGCCAAGTTTTCTATTTATTTTTTTTATTTTCCGTTTATTAAAAAACTCAAAAACATAAGAATTGAAAAAAAAAAACTTAACTTTTCCGTTCATTTCTTTTTTTTTCGTCCATTTTAAAACTTTGAAACAGAGCGTAAAATTTAATTCTTTTCTAAATGGGTTAATTACAAATTATACCCCGAATTATACATTATTTTATTATTTGTACACCAATGTTTAAACATTTTTATCTTGCTACCAAAATACAATTAAGTAACCACGATGGAACCTATTTAGATTTTTGGTCAATTTTTTGGCTGAAAAATGACCATGTGTCACAATTTAATATTTAAATATAGTTGATCGTATAAATATCGTAGTTGACTTAATTAAGTTGTAAAAATACATGTTAAATACACTTTGACTGTATATTTGTAGTAGTTAATTTATTTAAATAACAATAAATTAATTAAATAATATAATAATAACCCAATTTGGAGAAATACATAAGAACTACACAAAATACACAAAATTAAGTAATACGACACCAAAATATTGAAGAACAAATAATAATAAAAAAAACAAATCAAAAACAATATCAGTACAATCCAATTCAACTTAGAATAATAAACTAAAAAAATAAAAAGGTTAAAACCTAATTTGGGGAAAACGGGGACTAAAAAGAAAAGTTATAGATTTCGACCAAATTGGATTTTCAGGAAACTAAATCTATTTTCTTTTCCATAATTGCATATCTCCAACGGCGATGACTTCTCGAAATCTTCTCCTACCTTCGTGAAATCTTCTCGCGTCTTCCTTTCATCGCGATGACATTGACTCAAACGAATATCTGCTATTCGACGTAGATCTGGTGCTCGGCGTCAAATTTTCATTTAAAACGTTCAGGGAAGATTCACATCGCCAACTTCAAAACACGAGACAAATTTAGGCTCCCTCGGCGCTCATCTCCCATGGTAAATTAATCTGAATTTTGGGATGAAAATGAAGATCTGGGTTTCGATTTTTGGTTCTTCCCATACTCATAATAGTTTAAAATTTCTAAAATTTTGGGTTTGAATTTTTGGTTTTTCCTCTTAGAGAAAGAAAATGAAGTGAGGTTGAAATTGGGCAAAATTTTAAAGATGATGAACGAACTGGGGTTTTTAATTTGAGATTTTCTAACTTCATAAATGGTTACAAGATGATGAATGATATGGATATTTTAGATTTTAAAATTTTTGGTGAGTTTCATGGTATTGGGGAAGATTGTAAGATTTCAAATTTTATGAATAAAAAGTTAAATTTTTTGAAATATTTTTTTTGAATATTATGGTGTGAATTTGATATAATGTTATAGTTGTGGGTAATATTTATAAATTTTATAAAGTATATCACTGTTATATAATATTCGATTGGTGGGAGAATATTAACTTTCGTTTTAGAATATTTGACGACTAAGATAATCATCGTTAACCCCACATAACGGAAGTATTATTAGTAGTAGTAAGAAAAGCATGTAATTATCTTTTATAAAAATAACTTGGTGGCTGTTATCGTTAAAACTGTTGAACTACTTAAGTAGTAAAAGAAATCTGATGTCGCCGTAATTGCGTAAGAAGCACCGGTATTGATTATTGATCTTTATGTAAGAAGTCACCGGTTATCTTCGATTATTCTTCTGATAATTCTTGCGTCATCATATCTCTTATATTATTGATTCAATTATTGTCACAAGATCATCCGCGTAATATATATTATTAAATCAATAATTAAGGCGAAAAAATTATTCATATTATTATTTACGATATTAACGATGTCAGAAATTACATATGGAGAGATTTGGTCGTTTTAATTCTTGGCGGCAAATAAGAGAAATCGCTTTATCGGAAAGTTCTCTTTCACTTAACAACCCGGTTGTTAAATATTGTGAATTATAATATTAATGATGAATAAGTTCGTGTTGATTAAAAATGAAATTGATAGTTAATTTGTGTTGGAATTATTAGTGTTAGTGAAAATCGATATTTATTTCGATAATAATTGATGTCTGAAGGTTATATTGATCAATCGAGTGATTAACCTGGATAAATGAAGCGATTAATTGTTATTGATTCATACGATTCTGTTATTTGTTCACGTGTATTACTTATTGATTCACATTCATTTCTTATTAGAGGAGTTGGTAGAAGATTGATAATCTTGCGTGACCAAGTTAAAAATGGGTATAGATAGAGTCTTATAATGTAATTCGTATTTTCACATGCTCTGAACTATTGATTCACGTGATTTACTATTGATTCACACGATTCTTATTAGGGGATATGATGCAAGTTTGATAATCTTGCGACTAAATTAAAATGAAGGAAAAGAAGAAGGTATTATCTTGTAATATTTCAAGTCAAAAAATACGATTATCGAAATTATATTTTTACTATAAATGAAAAGTTTCATTCCTTCATTATTTTTCACCAATTCACTAAAACTATGTAACAATTATTATAGAGAAAAATTATAGAGAAAAGAAGAAGAAATCACACCTCACCATTTCAAAGATCCAGGTCTTCTTTTTTGAGGTAAGATTATTCTTTTTCGTATTCACGAAGAGAGTATTTTTTTTTGAATCTTCGTAAGGGTTGTTATTCCATTCTTTATTATTATGTTGGAATAACGTATACATCTTAATCTGCAGCATCGTGGTGAAATTCTTCCATTATTACATTCTTTATCGTTCTGTTGGAATAACCGCATGCATGCCTATCATTACGCCTTTAATGAATCTGTTGTTATTCCATTCTTTATTATTACATTTAATATCCATTTTGTGTGGATTACGCGTGACCTTGGTTAATTCTTTTATTATTACATTGGAATATCCTTGTTTGTGTGGATTACGCGCGTGGCGCATTTCTTTTTTATTATTACATTGGAATATACCGTGCATCATGATTACGCATTTAATTCTGTTAATTATTGATTATTATTCTGAGAATAATGCATGCATCTTGATACCATTAAATACGAGGTGAATTCTTCTTCATTCTTTCTATTCTTTATTATTACATTGGAATAACGCATACATGTGGATTCTGCGTGCGTGGTGAATGATCGCTTTATATTCATTCTTTATTAAATTGTGAAATGATCATCTACGTGGATTATTGACAATGGGTGAAAATTCGTTTCATAGGTTTAGTATATTCTATTATACTTTCCTCGGGATATCGTTTTTTATCTTTAAATCACATGAAATATCATTTTCTTTTGGTATTTTCTTTATTACGAGCCATTATTTATGGATTCTTATTCAAGCTTGCTTATTCACTCTCTAGTATTATTCATTTCGAATTATTCTGAGATTTTTTTTGTTATTCAGAAAGATATTCACGAGCCATTATTCACTTGATTCTTATTCAATTCTTACTATTCACTCTAAATATCGTTCACTTTGGGTATTTGGGATCTTTTCACGTATCGAGTCTTATTAAAAAGACTATTTGAAGTCTTATTTATCCTAAAAATATATTTCTTTTCTATCCAAATTATTTTTGATGCATGAATATTATTCTTTTGAATTTTCTTTCTGTAAAAGCGATGTCGTATTAATGATTTGGATATTTTAAACTACTGGATAAATTTAAAGTCTTTAATATTTATCGCTCGATTTAGATGGATTATTATTTATATCGTTGTAAATCATCATCATCTTTATATTGTGATGAAAAAAGTTCATCTTTTTGAACTTACGTGCGTAGATGAACTTTGGTATGATTATATTAATGAATTTTTTAGATAATCATGGCCAGTAATGTAACGAATGATGTGGTAAAAAGTCTTCGTTGGCGCATAGTTCGTTGATGGACGAATTGTTGGTATGATTATAATGAGGAGATTATTAGATAATCACGTGACCATTGATGATTATACTGAATATCTTTACGCGTAGTGCGAGGATGATTCGATTTTATTTATTAAGTGAGTCTCCGGCGATAAAGTTGATGAAAAAACTTTTAAATCATAGAAGATAGTAGATTTTATCTTTCTACTTGACTTTCTTAAATGGATTCTTTATTTTCACTGCATTGTTGATCTAAAATTTGTTGTCTATCAGATTCTATCGGTTGTTATCTTTGTTGAAATAAGGATAATTTATTCTGCGTTATCTTGGTCATAATATTTTCTTCTTTGAAATTTAGTTGTCTTCACAATTTTTCTTTTCGTTATTTTCACGAAAAATGAGAATATAAATTTACGATTAGGGAATGGAGTGATGGTTAGGGATAAGTGAACTTTTAGTAGTCGCCATTATTCCGTGAAATAGTGTGATAATAATCAGAATGAGGACTCCATTTGAGTGTGGATATTATGCAGATAATGATATTCTTATTTAAACTCTACGGTATGTTTTGTTGTATTATACTGCATTATTGTATAATTAAGTTGTATTTGATTTTTGTAGTGTGTATCTGGCGACCCAAGATGGGTGATGTATACCTGTTTTGGGGGCGTCATAAAGATGATGAAAATGGGGAAGAAGAGGAAAAAGAAAACAAAAATAGGTTTGTAAATTTGTAATTTATTATATTAGTAAATATAAATGTATTACTTTATTTAATTAATTAAGTTTTCAAACGTTTTATCAAGAAGTCAACTTGTATTAGTAGATATTAAGGTTTTATATAGTGGATTGTATAAAAATTTGGCCAAATTAATCTTTCATCCATCCCATTATATCGGCGTTTAAGGAGTTTTATGTGTGTGCGCTTAGGTGTCATCATTTAATCTTGAGTCATGGAATCGTAGTCGAATCTGAATCTGATCTTTAATATCTGACAATAAAGTTGTGAGTTTTATCTGAATATTATCTTACAAACGATATCAAAACTGAATAAGTCTTACATTCATTTATTGTCGCATTAATTAATTAATAATGAGAATAATATTTCTTTATCGTCTGGACTTTCAATCCCTTTCATTTAAATCCTGGTATATTACCGTTTCGCGAAACGGTAAAAATGGTGAATTTTGGCCGACGAAATATTAACTGATCGATAATCCAGATAATAATATTAGAAATATTCTTCTCACTATTCTCATAAATTAAATATTCGATAATAAACGAATGTAAGACTTATTCTGAGAGCATGTATATTTATTCATTTGCGATAATAATTTCAGATTAAAACTCATGGATATTATACAGATATTATATTTGATCAGATTTGAGATTCGTACTACGATCCCATGACTCAAGATGTATGGGTGATGATACCTATTTTCAAGGGCATATTATTATTTTTCCCAAAATAATAGACGTTTTACAAGTTCAAAGCTAAATTGTCCACTTTTATTCCAATACTACCCTTTGAGTCGTACACCGGGCGATTCAAACATATCGCGGTTAACTTTCGTGCCACTTCGAACAATCAAAGCATCACAGAGCGAGATCTTCGTGCACAATTCCTCAAGACTCAAGTTATACGAGCAATCGACGTTGGCGAATCCTTTAAGCAAATCAAGCCCTACCTCATCGAGAGCTTCCGGTGATTTAGGATCGTCGGTTTAGGCGTCCATTCTTGAGACGACGAGGCGAGGCGGCCGCGTTTTGGTTCGTAGGGAAAGAAATGGCAACTCGGAAGGCAGATGATAGAAAAGGATTCTTTCATGAGAGAGAAAGAAGATAGGGTTTTTTTGAGAGAGAGGCTTAATGAAGCAGAAGCCTTTCCATCCTTTATTCACTTTACTCTTTTTTTTTAAAAAAAAAATCTATTTTTTTTGCTTCAATTTTTGTGGCTCAAAAAGCAGCCAAATCAAATCTCAGTGTAGAGTGTAAAAGAAGAAGCACAGAGCTTGTATTGGAAGTAGTGAAAGTCTGTAACCGGAATATGGCGACGGCGACGACGGCATATTTGTTTCTAGTGTGCTTAACACTACTAATATTTATCAGTAGAATCGAGGTTGTTGCATTAGCACCGGCGGCGAGTAGATCGGGAGATGTTGCTCTGTTTTTTATTTGGAAGAAGCAATTTGGATTTTCACGTGAAACTTGTTGTTCTTTAGCTTCTTTTTTTTTTCTACGCCTCAATCACAACCATTGATGGTCCCTCTTACTCTTCTCCCATCTGCTCTTACTTCATCTAAAGGAGCTGGTAATTGATAATCAAATATGCTAACTTTGGATGAGTCGCTGGCGTTCCATCTTCTTCCTTGTTTCTATCTACAATTACTGACAACAAATGAATCGATTTAATATTTTAACGTGGTGGAGTAATTAATTTTTGTCTGGTTAATTTATTTATTAAGGGCAAAAGAGTCATGTTTAATATTTCTTAATTGTTGCAAAGAATTCTTAAATGTCTGATATAATAGGATGGGGGGAGTATTATACATAGCTCACCGGAACACGTGGCAGGTTCGATCACTTTTTTGGGCAAAAATTATGAAATAGTCACTTATGCAGCGTTTAAATATCGGAGTACGAGTGGTAAAAGGGTGTATATTTCGGGGTGTAATTTGCAATTAACTCCTTTTAACAGTGGAACACATAAGATTGTAAATGAACCAAACAGTTCAGACTAGATTCGAAAAAATACGAGCGAGACTCCTTAATAATATGATCCAAATTTGAGCATAAAAAAATAGTTCGAAAAAAATATGAGTAGAATATTAAGATTCAAATTACTCGAATTCTTGATTGTGATTCTATATATAGTCGATTGATACATATTCGATTATATACTCAATACATTCTCTTATAATATATAATTAAATCAAATTAGGAAAATTAATTATTATGTTGTTTTGTTTTTAATTTTAATTGTGATTTATATTTGTAAAGTGTAATAGCAAATATATTTTTATTATTTTTAAGTAAAATAACAAATTCAATTTATAATTATATTTATTATAAAGCTAATTATTATGTGGAGACTCGAATTCGAGCTTAAATTTGAAGCTCGCGAGTAGTTTGAATATAATTCGATCCGAATCGAATTCGAGTAATAAATATTCGAGTATGAATTTGTTTGTTTCGATTCAACTTGTTTACACTTTTAAATACACAATAGGTCGGTCTGATCTAACATAGGCCTACCAGACTTTGGGTTTTGACCAGGTCAAGGTAAACAGTTAACATGGTTTATCAAGCGAGGCTTTGGGCATTAGACTGTGGTCTAGTTAGGTCTGCAAACACGCATAAGTCAGTCTAATCCGGCCCCCCTTTATTTATTTTTTCTTCTTTTAATGTTAATTAGTAAATATTAAATATCGGTGGAATTTCCATTCAAGAAAATTATCACATGTTTTAGTAGACTTTATCTTTTTGAAATAAAAAATTATAGAATTGAGGAATGTTAGAAATAATATGTAAGACCCCAACTTTTATGAATAAAGATGAATTTTTCTATAAATATCATTTTTAAATATTATGGAGTGAATTTGAT
Organism: Panax quinquefolius; assembly: GCA_020205615.1. NCBI lineage: Eukaryota > Viridiplantae > Streptophyta > Magnoliopsida > Apiales > Araliaceae > Panax > Panax quinquefolius. Next base: position 116,996,354 of record CM035158.1, on the reverse strand, counting down.
ATAATGTTATAGTTGTGGGTAATATTTATAAATTTTGCAAATTACGCAAGTTGTTATATAATATTTGATTGGTCGGGGAATATTCGTTTTAACGGGGAATATTAAATGCGACAGTCACAATCATTAGTGGACCCCACAACTAATTATTATCCGGATTGAGAAAAGCGATAAAAATATTTTTATAAAAATAACGGCGGAAGTTTTACAGTTAACTCGTTGAAACACCCGGTGTTAAAAGAAATGATGTCTGGCGTGGTTGCGTAGTAAGAGCGGTATTGATTATTGATCTTCTTACGTGAAAAGTCACTCATTTTGTTCAATTATTATTCTGATAATTCTCTGCGTAGTATCTCACATTATTTGATTCAATTATTGTCGATATTTTATATATTATTAAATTAATAATTGAGACGACAAAGTTATTCATATTATTATTTGCAATATTACAATGATATAAGAAGTTACATCGAGGAGAGGTTTGGTCACCTAATTGCGTGCAAATAAGGAGAAATTCTTATTGGAAAGCCCCTCTTTCCCGGGAACGACCTGATTGCTAAATATTGCGAATTATAATAATGATGATAAATGCTGTTAAAAATATTGAGGTAATTTTTATGAAGTTTGGCTTATTATTTGGACCTCCCATTTATCCGTTTTTCAAAATAATCGGTGTAAATTTATTCAGTATAAATATATATGTAAGACCCCAATTTTTTATTTTTAATAAAATGGAATTTTCTCTATTTATTATTTTGAAATAGTAAGGGTTTATTTGATTAATGTGGTTAGTTATGGAAAAAATGCGCAAATATTATAAATAAGCAAGTAATTATAAAATATTCATTATTGTCGAGGAATATTCGTTTGGTCGTGGAATATTCTTGCTGTCGGGGAATATTCGTACGACGGTGCAACCTTTTATGGGCCCCATAACGGAAAGCGATTGGATGAAGAAAACAACAAGTATAAGTTGTTTATAAATAATGGCGTAGTTATTCTGAATTATCTTTGTTGGAATACTTTCGGTGGTTAAAACATAAGAACAATACGGTATTACTTGCACCGATTATTTGTGAGACCCAGATTTTATCAATAAAGATTTAAATTTTGTCAAAATAATTTTTTAATATTATGGTGTGAATTTAAGATAATATTATAGTTGTGGGTAGTATTTATAAATTTTGCAAAGTATGCAAGTTGTTATAAAATATTAGTTTGGTGGGGAATATTCTTTTTGTTTGGGAATATTAAATGACGACAAACTCAATCATTAATGGACCCCACAACGGAGTAAGTATTCTCGTAGTTAGAAAATGACAAAATTATCTTTCTATAAAAATAACTACAGAGGTGTTCTGAATTAAAAGCTGTTGAACTACCCTAGTAAAAAAATACGATGTCTGGCGTAGTTGTATAAGTAGCACGACGATATTGATTATTGATCTTTACGTGAGAAGTCACTTTCGGTATGCTTTCGATTATTGCTATAGTAATTCTTTGCGTCATATCTCTTATATTATTGATTCAATTATTGTCACAATATCATCCGTATATAATATGTTATAGTATTAAATCAATAATTGAGGCGACAAGTTATAAATGATTAATAATTGTTGAAAGATTAAATATGTGTTGATTAAAAATAAAATGATTTGTGGTAATATTTATTCAATCCTTGATGTATATAAAGAGTCTGTTATGAGACATTTGTGGTAAGTTTGATTATTTTATGGGGGGCCCATATGTCATCATCGAAGAGTCTCTTCGTCAATAGTAATTACCTTCGTAATTAGTAATTACCTTCGTCAATAATAATTACCTTTGTGAATAGTAATTATCTTCGTCAATAGTAATTACCTTTGTGAATAGTAATTACCTTCGTCAATAGTAATTACCTTTGTGAATAGTAATTATCTTCGTCAATAGTAATTACCTTCGTCAATAGTAATTACCTTTGTGAATAGTAATTACCTTCGTCAATAGTAATTACCTTTACCAAAGCGTCGAACCACTTGTCGTTTTCACATTACAGCGATCGAACCACTTGTCGTTTCACATTCTGAACGTCGAACCACTTGTCATTTCACATTACGATGCGCCGAACCACTTGTCGTTTCACATTACAGAGCGCCGAACCACTTGTCGTTTCACATTACAGCGATCCGAACCACTTGTCGTTTCACATTACTGAGTGCCAAACCACTTTTCTTTTCACATCACCGTCGTCAAGCCACTTGCCTTTTCACATGGCGGTCTTAAGCTAGAAATCTTCTATAAATAGAGGCCTAGTGTTTCATTATTTTTCACGAATTCATTGAAACTACAGAGAGAAACTATAGAGAAAGAAGAAAAGTATTCTCGCTACTTCACCTCGCCAATATTCGATTCTTCTAAGGTAGGGAATATTATTTGTTGTACCGTAAAGGGTGTTATTCTTTCTTATTCATGAAGAGAACTGTTGTTATTCCATTCTTTATTATTACATTGGGAATAACTTTTGTATCGTGGTTTACCCTATACTTGGTGACATTCTTCTATTATTCTGTTGGAACATCACATGCATGTGTGTTTTTACACCGACTTGGTTCCGCTTTATTATTATTCTGTTGGAACATCTTGTGCATGTGTTTTACACCGACCGGTTCCGCTCTTTATTATTCTGTTGGAACATCCTGCATGCGTGTGTTTTACACCGGACTGGTTCCGTCTTTATCATTCTCCGCTGGAATATCCTATCATGTGTTTTTTACACGGATCTGGTTCCATCTTTATTATTCTATTGGAACATCATGCCGATGTGAATTTCACCGACACGGTTCCGTTATTATTATTCTGTTGGAATAACTTTGTACATGTCAATCTGCGTGCATGGTGATTTCTTTTGTTATTCCATTCTTTATTATACCCAAATTAGTTAAAACTTTGACTTATATCTCCATGAAATTAGTAGAATATCCTCGATATTTGCGTTTACGCAAAGATATCTTTCATGGAAATATTCTTCTCGATCATTCTTGAATTTTACTCTACAAAACAAAGTATCATTTTGACAATTTGGGCGTTAATAATTCCTAGATAAAATAATTCTTGAACTTGTTTTATTGAATTATTATGTCATTATCATCACCCTCATGTTATATTATGTTATCTTGACTTACGTGTATAGATGAACTTAGTATGATTATTATGGCACCAGGATCATTCGGTATAATAATCACGGCTTGTTATAAATGATGTGATAAAAGTCCTCGGTGGCACGTAATGCGGTGATGGATAGTTTTTGGTATGATTATGACCGGGGGTGATTCGGTATAGTCGTGACCATTGATAATTTGATGAAAATCCTTGGCCGTGATGCGAGGGATGATTAGATGTGGTGGTTTATTTATTAAAATTTGAGTCTCAAATAAAAATTGATGAAAACCTTTTAAAACCTAAAAGATAGTAGACTTTATTCTCTACTTGATTTTTTAATGGATTACGTATTCACCGCAGCTTAAACCGGTTGTCTATTGTATTTTATCGGTTTAACACTGTTGAAGGCTAATGATAATTTATTCGCATTATCTTAGTCATAATATTTCTTCTTGGGCTAGTTGAGCTCACCCTTTCTTTCAATTATTCTCTTGAGAAATGAGAACATAAATTTGAGACGAGTCGGGAAGCGGAGTAATGGTCCGAGAGGATAGCATTAGTAGTCCTCACTATTACGTGAAATAGTGTGATAATAGTTGTAATGAGGACTCTTTTTGAGTTTGTATAATATCTAGTAGATAATATTTGTATTCAAACTCACGCTTTATATCGTATTATACCTACGCTTATATTAGTAAGTTGTATTTGAATTTATGTACCACGTAAGTGGCGACCCAAGATGGGTGACGTATACCTAATTTTTGGGCGTCACATTATTGATTCTTACGTAAGAAGGCACTACTCAATAATTGTTACATGTAATTCTTGTCGAATATTTTATTTTATTGATTTAATAATTGCTTTGTGTTGATATTTTATATTATTGTTGTTTCAATAATTGTCACTACTACGATATTTTTCATTATCGGATCAATAATTCATATTATTTGAATAATATTATTAGATAACATTATTAGCAATGTCTAAAAAGTTCGCCTAAGGAGAGGTTTGGTCACCTAATTGCTGCTGTGAGTAAGAGAAATACTTATTGAAAGCCCTCTTTCACGGGAACGAATGGTTGCCATGTGTTGTGATTCTATAATATTATTTATGAATAATTAATTATTGATTTATATGAAAAGGAAAATATTCATTTTATGTGGATATAGATGGAGAAAATTTTTAAAGTGACAATTGTCGAAAATTGAGATTTTATCTTTTCTGCTAAAATAATTCATTTAAATATATTACTATATTATAATAATATAATAATGGTGATATTTTTATAATGAATGTGTGATATATGAATAAATGAGGAGGAAGAGTATTTTTGTTACAAAAAATGTTTAACACATGTTTTGTGTGTTGGTGGACCCTATTTTTGACTGAAATTTGATTATACCTTGCAAAATCGTCCGTGTGTGAATTTCGATCAATTTCTGTTTAGAATTTGGAAAAACTTTCTTCCGCAAAGTTGTAGAGAATTAAGTTTCCTATGGAATGGACATAAGATTTGAATTTTTCTGATAAAAGGGCTATTTATTATGAATTATTGAAGTTCTGGAATATTGGGTCTGAATTAATTTTGTTATAAAAATTGTTTAAAACATGTTTTTGATTTTTGGTGGGCCCCACTTATGTGGTAAATGTATTGAAATCAGATTTCTAATGGTGCGTATGATTTTTTAATAAATATTAATATTATATTAAATTTTCTGCTTTGGTGTTCTAAGCATTTTCCTATAAATAGGGTGCTTAGGTTAGAATTGAAAATCACACCGAAAATGCGAAGTTTTCTCTCTATATTATCGGTTTATTTTTGTGAGTATCTAGATATCTTGAGTGTTCTTTATCTGATTGCAAGTTTCCTTGAAATTATATCGATATTCGGTCGAAGTAATGTCTTTTTGAGGTAAGGGATGTTATTTTTTTATAAATGATATTATTTCTTTCAATATCATTATGCCAGAATATTGGTAAGATTTTTCTTGTAAAATTCTTATCTTTTCATGTCGGGGTTACTATTTATGAGTTACTATTCACGAGTTACTATTCATGAGTTACTATTCACGAGTACTATTCACGAAGCATGAAAATTTTTCTTGTGAAATTCTTATCTTTTAGTGTCAGAGTTACTATTCACGTATACGGCACTATTTACGAATACGACACTATTCACAGAAAAAATAAATTTTCTTTTTTGTGTCCAAGATTATCAGTTATGGTTCCTATATTTGATTGGATCTATGTTTTGATATTCATTTTTGAATTCTACTCCACAATAGTTTATTATGGAGTATTTTTGAACTTGGATTGTGTGACGCCCCCAAAATAGGTATACATCACCTATTCTGAGTCGCCAAATGCATGGTATGTAATCAAATATAATCTTTAATATACAACAAGAAAGTCATGAGTTTTAATACAAATATTGTCTTACAGACAATATCCACTCTCGTAATAAGTCCTCATTATATTTATTAACACACTTTATTTAATGAGATAGTGAGGATTACTAATACTATCATCTCGACCGCACACCCGCTTCCCGATTAATTAAAACCACGTTCTCATTTTCTCGAAGAGAAAATGAAAGAAAGGGTGAGCTCAACTACCACAATGAAGAAATATTATGACTAAGATAATGCGTAATAAATTATCATTAGTCTTCAACGATGGTTAAACCGATAAAATACAATAGACATCAAGTTTAACTGCAATGAACATCTGATCCATTAAAAGAGTCAAGTAGAGAATAAAGTCTACTATATTTTATGATTTAAAAAGTTTTTATCACTTTTATCATTGGGACTCAACTTAATAAATAATCCAGATCATCCACCACTTCTACTACCAAAGATATTCACTAAATCACAACCACAAATTATCAATGCACTACGGGCAAGGTTATTCGTGTATTCATCAATGGTCGGGGATCATGCCAACAATCGTCCCATCATACGCACTACGGGCTAATGAGGACTTTTACCACATCATTTATAACATTACGGCCGTGATTACAAGAATAATCCACAGGTCGTCATAATCATACCAAGTCCATCTATGCACTACAGCCACATATGACTTTCAAAAAATATAAACATGAGGATGATGACAATGATATAAAATTCAATAAAACAAGTTCAAGAATTAATTTATTCAGAACTAAAACGTCCCAAATTATCAACACGATACTTATTTGTAGAAAAAATTCAAGAATGCTCAAAAGAATATTTTCATGAAAAGATCTTTGGATGAAGCGAAATATCAAGGATATTCCACTAATTTCATGGAGTATAGAAGTCAAAACTTTAACCAATTTGAATATAATAAAGAATGGAATAACAAAAGAAATCACCAGGCTCGTGATAGACCGCATGAGACAGTGAGTTATTCTAACGAATAATAAATAACGGAACCAGTGCGGCGTAAAACGCATGCATGTGATATATATCAACAGAATAATAAAAGACGGAACCAGTGACCAAACCTCTCTCAAGCGAACTTCTAGACATCATTAATATTGCAAATAATAATATTAATAACTTCGTGCGTCTCAATTATTGATTTACTTAATATATAAAATATCAACAATAATTGAATCAAATAACGTGAGATACTATGCAACAATTCTCAAACAAAATGAGTGACTTCTCACGTAAGCATTAATAATCAATCTGGTGTCTTTCTTATACAACCACGCCAGATTCTCGTACTTTCACTAATGAAAGTAGTTCAACAAGATAATAACGGTAAAACTTTCGCCAGTTATTTTCATAAAAATATTTTTGTCGTTTTCTCAATCTGACAATAATTCCGTTGTGGGGTCCACCAATGATTGTGCCGTCGTACAAATATTTCCTGTTAAAACGAATATTCCCCGACCAATCGAATATTATATAACAACTTGCGTACTTTGTAGAATTTATAAATACTACCCACAACTATAACATTATAACAAATTTATTCCATAATATTCAAAAATGATAATTATAAAAAATTCATCTTTATTCATAAAAGTTGGGGTCTTACAGATTGTCTAAAATACTAATCCTTAATATTTATTCTTTTGTCTCACTGGATTCGTTTTCTTTAAAATATATTTTTCATCATCCTCATCTCTAAATGATGATATAACCGAATATCTTTGATCCAGTGCAAAGATGAATGATTTCATGATGAATATCTTTGGCCGTAGTGCAAAGATGAGCAGTGTTGAGATGAACACTGACCCGGTCGATGAATATCTTTGGCCCGTAGTCAAAAGATGAATGTTTGATTCAAGATGTATATTGATTGATGTTACAGGGATAAAATATCGATGATGGACTTTTAAATTCATAGATGATAGTAGATTTCATTATCTACTTAACTCTTCTAATGAATTGTTGTTTTCAATTGCAGATTGTTGATCTAAAACTTGTTTGTCTATTGTATTCTATCGATTTTTCTCTGTTGAAGACTAAGGATAATTTGTTGTATATTATCTTAGTCATAATATTCTTTTACTTAGGCTAGTTGAGCTCACCCTTTTTTTTTTTTCCTCCACTTTTCTTCTCGTGGAGGCGAGAATATAAGCGGGAACTAATGGGGTGTTGAGTGATGTTCCAAGGCAGTGGTTTTAGTAGTCCTCACTATTTTATAAAATAGTGTATCAATAATTGTAATGAAGACTTTATTTGAGTGTGGATATTGTCTAGAAGATAATATTTGTATTTAAACTCACAGTTTATGTGTTGTCGTATTTTGCACGACAATTGTAATAAAGAAGTTATAGTTGTTTATGTAACATGTATTTGGCGACTCAGAATAGGTTAGGTGGTTTGGACCTATTTTGGGGGCGTCACAATATATATAGGTATTATATATATATATATATATATATATATATAATGGGTGTGGTGGGTGATGAATGTGGTGGGTATATGTGAATTACATATGGGGGAGGGAGTGTTTATATTATTTAAGGATAATGGAAGTCGAAAAAATAAGGTGAAGGTGAAGGTGGGGGTGGGGGTGGGGGTGGGGGTGGGGGTGGGGGGGGGGAAGCCTACAAGAATTTATCACGGAAGGTGTTGTTTTTCAAACACCACGTGCATAAAGTTCATCTTTTTACTTGATATTTGTAATTCGATTATTGCGTATAACATCTGTGACTGCTAAAGTTCATCCGTGAAATTATCATTTGGCGCACCCGTGATCAAATAGTATCCTTTTCATTTTCCTATAAATAGGATGCTTAGTTAGAATTGAAAATCACACCAGAATCAGAGAATTATTCTTGTATAATAATGAGCGTATTTCTTTAGAATTTTAGAAAGCTTTGAGCGTAGAAAACAGTGAAAGTTTTCTTCAAGAATATCTCCGCTATACCAGTTGGAATACTCTTCTTTTCAAATTAAGGGATGTTATTTTTGTTCAATATTCGCTTGAAATAATATTTTATTCCATACTCTGTAGTATGTAAGTAATATTATTTCGTTTCAGATTTCAAATTCTATACTCGTTTAGTTAAAGTTTTGGCTTCTAAACTCCATAAAATTAGTAGAATATCCTTGATATTTGCGCTTCATCCAGTATCTTTTCATGAAAATATTATTCTGAGCATTCTTGATAAGTTTTAACTTTTTCATGCCGGAGTACTATTCACGGGGTTACGATTCCCGAAGTACTATTCATAGGGTGCTATTCACTCGAGTACTATTCACCCGGGGTACTATTCATGATAAAAATTGATTCGTTTTCGGTCCAAATTATTTTTGGTACAATATTATTCTTGAATTTTACTCCACAAAGCGGTATTATGTTGATAATTTGGGCGTTATTGATTTCGGATAAATTAAATTATAAATCTTTAAAATTTATCCTTGAACTTGTTTTATTGAATTCTTATATCATTGTCATCATCCTCATGTTTATATTATGTTGAAAGTCATCTACGTGGCTTTTGTAGTGCGTAGATGGACTTGGTATGATTATGACCGAGGATTATTCTATAATCATGGTCGTAATGTTACAAATGATGTGGTAAAAGTCCTCATCGCCACATGAGTGCATTGATGGATGATTGTTGGCATGATCATGACCATTGATGAAAACACGAATATCCTCGGCTCGTGAGTGCATGGATAATTTGTGGTTGTGATACTTAATGAATATCCTCGGTCAGTAGTGCGGAGATGATGTGGATTATTTATTAAGTTTGAGTCTCAAATGATAAAGAGAAAAAAAACCTTTTAAATCATAGAAGATAGTAGATTTTATGTTTTACTTGACTCTTCTAATGGATTGCTTGTTCCGCTGCAGTTAAACTTGATGTTTATTGTATTTTATCAGTTTAACACTGTTGAAGGCTAACGATAAATTTATTTTGCATTATCTTAGCCATAATATTTCTTACTGGGCTAGTTGTAGGGGTGAGCCGAAAACCGAAATCTTCTTGATTTTATTATCCGAACAATTAACCGAATTTAAAAATAACCGAATAACCGAAAACCGAATTTACAATTCGGTTAATAACCGAATTAAATTAAGATCTATTTTATCAAACAAAAGACAGCAACATTCTGAAGTACCCAGCAAGTTAGCACACTCGCCACTCAACAACAATATGCATCAGTAATACACAAAATGACAAAATGAATTAGCCCCTTAATTGAATAATTCCATACTACTCTACCACAACTTTAAGGATAGACTTGCAAGTTCACTTTAGTCTACAACACTTCTAAGAATATGAACAAGGACAAACGAAACAATTACAGAGGCCGGAGGTGGAGGGTGGATAATTCCATTATTCAAAATCATAAACAGAACAGTAACCGTATAAAAACCCGAAATTCGAATAGTAAAACGGTTATATCCGAATTGTAGAAAATAACCGAAATAATTCGGTTTAAAATTTTTGGTTGTTTTCGGTTAATCGGTTTTATTCGTTTTTGCTCAGTTCTAGCCTTTTGCTTTCAATGTTCTCTTTAGGAAATGAGAACGTAGCCGAGACTAGTCGGGAAACGGAGTGACGGTCCATATTTTTGCATTAGTAGTCCTCACTATTCTATGAAATAGTGTGATAATAAATGTATTGAGGACTCCATTTGAGTTTGAATACTGTCTAGAAGACAATGTTCGTATTAAACTCTCAGTTTATGTTTTGTCGTATTTTACACGACAGTTGTATTATTAAATTGTATTTGAATTTTGTACCATGTATTTGGCGACTCAATATGGGTGATGTATAACTATATTGGGGCGTCACATAATATATATAAAAATATAAAAAATATGTGACGCCCCCAAAATTAGGTATACGTCACCCATCTTGGGTCGCCACTTACATGGTACATAAATTCAAATACAACTTACTAACCTAACTGTCGTGTACAATACGACATAAACTGTGAGTTTGAATACAAATATTGTCTACTAGATATTATACAAACTCAAAAGGAGTCCTCATTACAACTATTATCACACTATTTCACGTAATAAATGAGGACTACTAATGCTATCCTCCGACCATTACTTCGCTCCCCGACTCGTCTCAAATATGTTCTCATTTCAAAGAGAAATAAATGAAAAGAAAGGGTGAGCTCAACTAGCCCGAAGAAGAAATATTATAACTAAGATAATGCGAATAAATTATCATTAGCCTTAAACAAAGGTTAAACCGATAAAATACAATGATAAACCAAAGGTTTAATCATAATGGAATAAGTAATCCATTAAAAGAGTCATTGAGAGAGAATAAAGTCTACTATCTTTTAGGTTTTAAAAGGTTTTCATCAATTTTTATCACGAGACTCACTTTTAATAAATAAACCACCACATCTAATCATCCCCGCATTACCACGCCATGGATTTTCATCAAATTATCAATGGTCACGACTATACCGAATCACCCCTCGGTCATAATCATACCAAAAATTGTCCATCATCGCATTACATTCAGCCATCGAGGACTTTTGTCACATCATTTATATCAAGTCATTGATGATTATCTTTAAATGATCCCCAGGTCATAATCATACTAAAGTTCATCTATGCACGTAAGCCAAAAGATAACATAATATAACATGAGGGATGATGATAATGACATAATAATTCAATAAAACAAGTTCAAGAATTATTTAATCCATGAATTATTAACGCCCTTATTGTCACAACACGATCATCTTGCTTTCAGTAGAGTAAAATTCAAGAATGACCGGAAGAATATTTCCATGAAAAGATCTTTGGATGAAACGCAAATATCGAGGATATTCTACTAATTTCATGGAGTATAGAAGTCAAAGTTTTAACCAACCGGGTATAATAAAGAATGGAATAACAAAAGAAATCACCACGCACGCGGTGATTGCGATGATGCAAAAGTTATTCCAACAGAATAATAATAACGGAACAGGTCGGTGAAATTCACACCGAAGCGGGATGTTCCAATGAATAATAAAGATGGAACTGATCCGGTGTAAAACACACGATAGGATATTCCAATGTAAATGATAAAGACGGAACGGTGTCCGGTGTAAAACACACGCATGTGATGTTCCAACAGAATAATAAATACGGAACCAGGTCCTTGTAAAACACATGCATGTGATGTTCCAATGAATAATAGAAGAATGTCACCAAGATAGTAGTAAATCATAGATACAAAGTTATTCCAATGTAATAAATATGAATGGAATAACGTAAGATTTCACCAAGTATAGGGTATGCCGTATATATCAAGTTATGTATAGGTATACCACTTTTACAAAGTTATTCCAATGAATAATAATGAATGGAATAATGTGTTTCTCTTCAAGAAGAAAGAATAACACCCTTACCGTAAAAGAAATGAATATAGAAGTAGTGAAGTAGCGAATACTCTTCTTCTTTCTATAATTTTCTCTCTATACTTCTCTATAATTTCTCTCTAGTAGTTTTGATGAATTCGTAAGAAAATAATGAAGGAATGAGCTTTCTATTTATAGGAAAATAGAATGCATAAGAATTAATCCATTTAACAGTTCAGGATTGATTTACTTTAATCGATGATTCATATTTAAAGAAAAATCTTTTAAATAAAATGTAATATATTCTATTTATATAAAAACATTTTTACTACGCAAACACTACGCAACACTACGCAAAACACTTTATCTGACTTACTTATGCGTAATAAAATATAATATATTCTATTTATGTAATAACTTTAATAAAGTATTCTATTTATATATAAAGATGTTTCGCTTTTATCACGTTAATAATACGAATAAAACAAAACGTCATTATCGCTATAATAATTCATATTATTAATCGACAAATAATGGAATCAAACCGAAAAACTTCTCACATAAAGATCGATAATCAATACCGCGGTGCTACTACGCAACCACACGACATCGTTTTTTTTCTACCGAAAGTAGTTCAACGGTGATTACTGTAAAACTTCCGCCGTTATTTCAATAAAATATTTTTGTCGCTTTTCTCAATCCGATAATAATTACATTAGAGGTCCACCAATGATTGGTAGTTGTCATAATATTCTAACTAAACCGAATATTCCCTACCAATCGAATATAATATAACCACTGCATACTTTTGCAAAATTTATAAATACTACCCACAACTATAATATTATCTCAAATTCACACCATAATATTAAAAATTATTTCGACAAAATTTAAATCTTTATTGATAAAATCTGGGGTCTCACAAAATACACATGAAAATATCATTTACTAAAATAAATGACGAGACTAGGTTGACTCTAGCAACCTCTAGGTGGGAATAGCAAAAACATGAAAACAAAAATAATTATTTTTTTAAATATACCTCTAACGTTAATTAAAAATAGAGTTCTTTTAGGTGGACATGAAAATTGAACATAAATGTATTTAAGTTTCACCTATTTGTATGTTTACCCACCGCCGTTGGAATCAAAATATAAATAAGTAAAATTCAAATATACTAATATCCAATTTTTATGTTCACATAGAATTTTTGTTAAAAATATAATAGTGATGATTTCATAATAAAGATTTCATGTCTTTTTATACTATTACCACACATATATATATATATATATATATATATATATATATATATACACTATATGTAATAATTTGTTAAAAATTTAATGTCTTTTATAGTTTAAAAATAAAAATATATATTAAATTTTAAAATATATTTTTGAAAAGAGTAAAAAAAGTCATTAAATATATTTTGTGGTCCTTATAAAACGCTCGACCAGGTTATTCAAGAAAGTTCTTATGTCAGAGAATCGCTTCATAAGCAAACAACCGTCCAAAATTTCAAACCCTAACCTTAGCAATTGTCTAGAAATTTAATCGATTTGCAGAGAGGAGAGAGATAAAGATGTCTCATTTCGGAAGAGCCGGACCACCAGATATCACTGATACCTATTCTCTCCTAATCCTCAACATTACTTTCCGTAAGTTTGATTTTTTTTCCCTCCCACTTTATCAAGCTCAATCAATTGTAAATTTTCATTTGATTTACTCGTTTTTTACTGTTAATTTAGGCACATCAGCAGATGATCTATTCCCGCTTTTTGACAAGTATGGCAAAGTCGTTGATATATTCATCCCCAGAGATCGAAGGTTTATTTCTCTTTATAAATATATATACCATTAATCTGTATAGGTGGAAGGAAATACAAATTATTTTGAGACTTTGAAATTATCCGGATCATTTTATTATCAGAAATTACCGCATTTTACAATGCTTTGACTTTGGATGGATCTTTTGCCTGCCAAATGATAGAAGTTGAAGGAAACTTAATTAGATAATGAGGACGAGTGAAGAAATAAAATAATTCTTAAGTAAGATGTGTCTGAAGAGTAAATAGTTTAAACTTGTTTATCATGGAAGGCGGAAATTTGTATCAAATTCAGTAAATTAATTATTGCCACCAACTCAAGTCTTCCGGACCAGTGAAACTCTTAAAGAAATAAACTTTCAAGACATAGAATCAATATTGGGAATAGTAAAATAAAAAATGAGTGAATTATGCAAACTAGATAGCAAAAACTCTTGAAATCTGAACCCCAACGCATCTAATTGTCTTTCTAAAACAAATATGGTGCCTAGTCTCAAAATGAGACCCAATAGAGGTAATCCTTGTGAAATCAAATTCCAAGGACTCTCATGAGTAACATATATTTCGGGATTATCATTCCACACATTCATATGAACTTGTCCCCAATGACCCTATGCCGAAGAGAAGTAGGCTCAAAGGGGACTCTATACATAGCTACTACCTATTAAAGTGACATTCTTAAGGGCAAAATTATCCAACTTAAGCCTCCATTTTGTTTCGGCTTGCACACCTTCTTCCAACCCAGCAATCAGCTTCTCTAATGAATCACCAACTCTTGTTAGATTCTAATCAAAGGCAGGTAATAGGTAAAATACAAGCCAGACAAACTGGAATCAAAGTAATCTTACCTTTAGAGAAAACATCCTTTAGCACCTGGTCCTTCCTCTCCCCTTAATTACAATCTCCACAACCGCATTTGCCAACAACGCCTGCCTCCCACAAAAGAAGTTTGGGATTTTGGGACACTTTACTCCATCTGCCACTTAGGCCCTTAGAAAGAATCTTAGTCAAGATCGTAAACACACTTGGACATGTCAATATCTTGTTTACTAGTGTATATTGTTTCCAGGATATATTATTTTCCCTCAGAATGAACCTTAGTCAAGATATGCACAATTTATTTATTTATTTATTTTGCTAAATTATACACAATTTATTATTAAATATTATTTTCCATGTCCTAGGACTGGTGACTCGCGTGGGTTTGCATTTGTTCGTTATAAGTATGCAGATGAAGCACAAAAGGCAGTGGATAGGCTGGATGGTATGCATTTCATTCTGTTATAGGTGTATGTTGTCCATATGTAATTATATTTACTTGCACTTAATCGGAATGTTTTGAGGAATATTAGTTTTAAGATAATGTTATTGTGAATATAAGTCAGTCAAGTATAATCTTAGAGTATATTATTTTGAGATTTCTTTAATAATATTATATTTCAGGGAGAGTTGTTGATGGTAGAGAAATCACTGTCCAGTTCGCAAAGTATGGGCCAAATGCTGAGCGGATGTAAGTGTGCTCCAGTTATTTAACATATTTGTACAAACATGAACTTATAAAATAGACGTGCGTGCGCGTATGAGTACTGGTGGGCAGGTGGCAACTCCTTTTTCCTGCCGCATGTGTTGATACCATATTATTATATTTGGTTGTGTTATTTTAAAAGTAGTAATATCGAACTCGATTGTTTAATGTAATTGACTTGAAGGTTGCTTTTACTCCCAATCCTGTGAGGGTCTGAATTACAGTTTGATTGTTCTCATCACTAATGTTATTAGTACATTGGTAATTGGATGAGCTGTAGGCACGTAATTTTTTTTATTTGCTTCATATATAATATATATGTGCGTATTTATATGTTTTCATGTTATGTTTGTGTTTATATGTTTTCATGTATGTGTGTAGCTCTTTCTGAATGTTAAAAGAAGTCTGATCTTAATTTCAATTGTGTTTCCTCCTTAGTATACATTGAAGTCTTTTATTTTAATTTGTTCAGCCAATCACCCTTACCCTTGTTTTCTATATAAAAAAATAGTCATCAGGGAAGGATTATTGAGAAGTCCCCAAGTACTGGACGCAGGTCAAGAAGCCGTAGCCCTTGGCGAAGGTAAACCAATTTCTGAATATTTATATTAATGTTGCTTGCTATATTTGTTCACATTGGGCATTATAGGAATTTTTTTTATCTGAAGTTCTAAATCCAATCTTACCCTGTCCTTTATTGAATATTCGGTTGGATATCTAGTGACTTTAACTTGGCCTTGAAGTGAAGTAGATGTTTGTTGTCCAAAAGTTGTAAAATACTTGACGCAGTAACACTTGTTATTCAAGCAATTTCCTGATACTATTATATATGGTAATGTATAGACATGGAGCATAGATGATAAGAAATAAAAACAATGATTTTCTGTGTTAACCTAATGATTATATTGATAAAAAATAACATTGGGATTAAAAGTAATTGAGGTTTGTAAAACTCCGTTTTCTTAAAATCAGGTAAGATTAGTCCTAGTGCACATGCCTAATCTGATGACTTCATTTGCAAAACATGAATTTGGGATTAGAAGTTATAGATGTTAGTAAAAGTTTGTTTTCATAAATTAGGTATAAGATTATCCTAGCCCTTTATATATTGATGTATAACTACTTAAATTATATTTATGTTACTTTAGTATAAGTTGATTTTGTATGCACTTATGTCAATATTATATGGATATCAATCTTTTTAATAGGTACCGGGACGATTACTATAAAGATAGGGATTACAGGAGGAAAAGTCGAAGTAGAAGTCGGGATAGGTATGAACGTGACAGGTACCGTGGAAGGGATCGATATTATAACTATCGAAGCAGGAGCCAAAGCTTAAGTCCAGACTATGATAGAGGCCGTGGCAGTAGACGTTATGACTATGATGAGCAACGGAGGAGCAGGAGTCGTTCAATAGAAAGGTTTTTTTACTTCAAGTTTATGCTTTCAATATATTACTTTCTACTCTGCATTTTTTTATATGCTATTCCAGAATGTTACTTTTCCTCCCCTCTTCAACGCAGCATCAGTCCTAGAAGGAGTTTGTCTCCTCGTAGGACACTGTCTCCTAGTGCTAAAAGTCCAAATGGGCTCAGCCCCAATAAAAGGTCTCCAACTCCCCAAAGCCTTTCACCACGAGATCGACGTTCTGATTCTCGGAGCCGTTCTCCTTGTAATTCAGATGATGTGAGTTTGCAAACTTGTTTTTATTTTTTGTTTTGGTAGAAATTTTGTTACTGAATTTCTGCTTCTCAATTTGGATTTTGTAGGAGTGATCTGATACAATCTTCAATATGCGGAGGAAGCATGAATATTCTTGGCAACTTATCTGTGGGGCCCTTGTTTGTCATGCTTGTTCTATTCAAGTTCCTAATGCTAGTTTGGTAGGATTGGACTTCTTGCTACTTAGTATTTCAGTACTGAAATTGATGCATAACCTATTTGGATGTTGCAGTTGGGTAACTTGTATGAACTGTTTTCCTTGGAAATTTAGTTTTGTTTTGGACGTTGTAGCTTATAGGTTGATACTTATGTTTTGTTCCGTTACTCTGACATGAGTAGGTTTTAGTATGGTATGATTTTGTTTTTGTCTATTTTACTTTTCTTTTTGGTTTCTCACCAAATTCTCCTTGCACTCTTTTATGCATGTGCGACTTTTCTGACTTTTCCTCTTTTTTTTTTTTATAAAAAAATAAACTTTTTGAACTTTTCCATTTTGGGGAGTTTGCGGTTGGATTTCTGTCTAGCTCTACTAACTTGCTATAAAATACATGCTGGATTTTATAGTTCTGTTCGGGGAAAGATTGAATGAGGCCGCAGGCCGTGATGATGATGTTGTGGATGTTGTGCTGTTTGTAATTCGTAGATGAATGATCGTTGGGTTTGAGCAGCAGAATGCTGATTGCAGAACAATAATAAATGAATTTTCTCTGAATGATGTTGTGAATGGTAAGGTTTATAGTTCAGCATTTTTTTTTCTGAACAACCTATTTTCCTTCCAATATCTGATGTTGACCTGGTTTTCCTACATGACATTGGTTCTTAAGTATATATTGTCTTTGAAGTGGGAAATACTTGCTGTTGTGGTCTTTTGAGGTGGACAGATGGAACATGTTTCCACCATTAGCTGATGCTGCTTATGCGGTGGATATCTTATAGGGTTATTCCAATGCTGATATTAAGTATAAATTATGACATGTTTATCTGACGCTTGCAACTATGAGAACAGGACAGGTTCACAAGTTAGTGGTTTGCTATTTTGTTTGCATATTTATGAACTTCACAATATCTAACATAAACCTATTAGTTTCTTACTTATGTTGCATATTGCTCTGAGATGAGGTGGTACATATGTTCGTTGACTGTAGCTGTGAAGTTGTAGCTGATGTCTAGTATGTTTGTGTGATGTGGGCAATGCATGTAAATTTTATGTGATAGAGAATCCCCTTTTGGTCGCTGTTGCTTCTGTTTCTTCCTGGTTGGGTTGTGCCTGGATAATGTGGTGCTGCCAGTGTTGTTACGAGATGGTTGATTAGTTGACTTGGAATGTTCAAGGTGGTTATGAAGTTCCTTCAAAACATCGTCCTATATTTGTTTTGTTTCGTTTTTTTAATGTCATGACCATGTGTCAGTTGCCGTTTGTGCAAACAGTACTTGTTTGGGGAGCATTATTTTCACATGTAATTTTGATATTTCTACATGGTCTTCTCTCATGGTGGGTCTCACCTTTATGTGAGTGGAGTACATTTGGAAATATCAAAATTATATGTGAAAATATAACTTCCCTTGTTTGTTTTTGTTTAATTTCCTCGATGAGGCCCCAGCAACACAATGAAATTTTGTTCTGTTGCCAAATACACGCTCCTGTTGCATTGAAGACCGTCAAGCTCATGTAATCTGAGTGTCAACAAATATAGGGTAGCAATGGATTTAGGTTGCTTAGAAGCTTGCATTTGTTGTGGTCTCATGAGAACAGATTTAAGATTGTTATGTGGGTTGGCTAATGCTTTGTCAATATAGATTTCTGTTCGATATATGAAGGTATTTATGAATATGTTCAGTTTTCTTAATTTTGCTTGTTCGTATGGTTGTATCTAATGTGGGAATTTTCTTAGAATAGTGTAGACTGAATCAAGCTATTTGGTGTTGACTCTAGATTGGATTCTAGTTCAAAATTGGCAAAAGTTTGGTTGCATTTTAAAGCTACGTTTTAGACATTCTACTTGCCATCGGTTCTGTTATAAATGCATAGGCGGCCAATAGTTTAGGTAGAATCCCCTTTGAGCCAATTTGTAAGATGAACACTTTGTGGTGTTTTGCAAGATATGCTTACGACTTTGCTGTATAAACACCTCAACAATGGAAATGGTTGCTGAGAACAGGAGTGGAGCAGTAATTTTTTTTTTTGGCCCCATGTATTTCAAAGGTTTTGTAATGTTTGCTGGTTTCCAATTTGGTGCAATTTTATCTTTAGTGTTTTACCTCTGGTAAGTGGTAATATTAGGCTTTGATAGGATTCTGATATGAGATGAGTTCTACACCGATCTACCCTGTTATTTTATTCACTGAAAAAATCATGACTTTTCAACCCAAGTTTAAATTTAGAAAGTACAAACAGTAATAGTCAAATGGGAAAGTGCTTAGGATTTAATAAAAATAAAAATAAAAATAAATTAAAAAAGAGGGAAACTAAAATTGTATACCAAGTACCCAAGCCATTTCTTCCATCTCTCCTCTCCAATCCTTGATTAAACTTGCTTTATTTCTGCGCCTGTCCCGTTATGGTATTTTGTTTGTTCAACCCGAATGAACGATTTGGTACTTTTAGACATGTTTGTTTGAAATGATTATAATTTTAGGATTATATATTTTTTGTTTTGTTCAAGATTATTTATAAAACTAAGTTTGGACTATTATACTTTTTATCATTAATAACAAGGAGATTGTATTCTGTGTAAGGGCGAGTATAGATTGATGATAGAATACGGTCACTTTAAAAAAAGGTCAAAATTAATTTTCTCCACAAAATTTTAATTTAAAGATTATAATATTTGGTTGAATATGATATTATTTTGTTATCCAGGACTGATAGTCTCAAGTTCAACTTTTAAAACAAACATGAAATTTTAAAAATAAATAAATAAAAAAAATTCATAAATAGTTTCACAACTCTTCACATATTTGAAATTAATAGTTGAATTTCAATGTTATCCTTGCAAGGAGCATAAGGTATAAGCAAGACACAAGGAAATATGTTAAAAAATATACCTAGCCAACAAAAGTTCCAGCAAAGGGTAAAACTATAAAATCCCAAAATGAGAGGAAGCATGATCACAAAAACTATATGGACCAGATTAATAGTTTAGCCCCTATAGGAATCACCAAGTTCATCATAATGTGGACTATTCAGTTCCCTGAACTTCATCATATGAGCTCGTTTCCTCATTTAGTCTCAGTTGTCCATACTTGTATTTACCGATTGGGAAGAATAGTTAATCGACTCGAAAAAACATCAACCTAATATCTGAATGCCACCTCAAGAAAGACTTCTAGGTGGTTACCTAATATCTGAAACAAAACCTACAGTAGAAAAGTTAACCTATGCAGTCATGAAGGCCATTTGGCCTGTCCACATTTTACAAATGAATATTTTGAGCTCCAAACACAATTGGCGGCAAAAACTCAGGCCATGCAATAGTTCATTGCATTAGTTATCATGAAGTCCCCACTAACAAAAAGAGGTTGTTCTTACTTGCCCAAAAATTCAATAGGATGTAATTACAAAGCCGTGGATAACTGTTTCAAAAGCATTTTTGGAGAGCATAGAGTTCTAATAACATAGAAATCCAGTAAGAGAAGAATCCACCAAACAAAATCAAGGCATTTTCTAAGTAAGTAATATCCATTTCTTCGAAACATTTTGACCTTCAGTACACCACTGTAAGAAGTTACAAAGATCCAGAAATTCCAAAAGCCCTACTTTACAAAGAACTAATAGAATGTAGCAAGAATTACAATTAAGAAATAACTCTTATCCACTTGTAGAACGTGACTCTTTACCTCCGAGTGTCTGAATTATAGCTTCTAGCAATTTAATTTCTTTATCTCGTTTAGAAATCTCTTCTTGCTTCGAACGCAACTCTTCCATATGCAGTTCAAATACTTCTGCATTTCAGAATAATAGTTTTATGACAGTTCAAATACAGTATATAAATACTTCTGCATTTATATGACAGTACTGAATAGGCCCTGGTCCAGTGCTCTTCACACATACAAGATAGTACATGGTTGCGACAAAAAAAAAAAAGACGCAAAATTGATCCCTAATAGTTGGGAGCATGACCTAATAACTTAATAGCTTTAGTGATCTTGCCGGTAGATGTGATTGAGAACCAATTCACCCAAATTTCTATTAAATGAATTACATGAACTAGGATTTCCTTCGAACCTAAAACTATCAATGTCCCCAAAAGGTGAATTTTTTTAACTTTTACAATTGTTTTCATAGGTGAAGCAATCTACATCACACGACTCAGTATATTTGTCAGTATATTTGTTTCCTCTAACATCAATTATATTTGTCTAACATCAATTATAGGACATGAAGGCATAAAACTTTGTCAGTATATTTGTTTCCTCTATAAACTATGAAACATGATAAGTCTAACAATTACAAGAAGAATAAATGATCTTATGTAGTTACATAAAGTTGTGCCTGGTACGAATATTTCAATGTCTCGAAAGCTCAATGTGATACAGGATTGCAGTCAAAGTAAACAATTCAACAAGTTTGTTCTCAAAGACGATGTAGTAAATATGTATTGGACACAAATTCCACATGATGGGAAAGGTCAAAGCATCTGTGCACTTATCAGTAATGATTTGAATTATTTGATTAACATAGTACATTTTTATGTATACAAGTGGACGGAATTTGATTGCCAGTAATTACATGACTGGTCTATGACCGTTCACATGCTTTGGGATGTAGTTTCTTTACACTTCTCTGTGGACCTCCGATATGGGTGTCTTTATCTGACATACATGGAGTTTGGAGGGTGGTCATTATCTACGAGGGTGGGTTTTTTCACTTGTTTTGGCTTTTTTGCTTATTTTCATCTGGTGGACTACTTGAAATTGCATTGTAATCTCTCTCCTGTCTAATAAAAAGAATGTATCTGTGTAACATTACTTTATAAAAATGGTCAAACAAGTTAGGTAACTCCATATAATTAGTCATGTATATTACCAAACAGGCTCTAAATCTATTGTGAAATTCTTATCCACAAGGTAAATGCTCTTAAAATTGTAATTATTGATTTTGGTTGGAAAAAGCATTGTGTTGTTAGCTTGATGTGGTGTTATTGCTAATATCACGACCAAAGAACTTTTATATACTAATGATGATCATCCGACCTAATTGATTGCTAAAAGAGAATCTTAAGAAGCATTAAGCATAGAGTTCAGGAGAATTCATTATACCAGCAGTTCTCCAATTTATAGTTTTTTTTACAAACATGGAAAACGGATAAGTGTGCATACTTGTGGTGTTCTCAAGTTCCTTTGTAATCTCTTGTGCACGTAATTCGGCAGCCTTTTGAGCTGCCTCAGCATGTCGTTTTTCGGTACGTGCACGAGCTGAAGCTGAAATGGCAGCATCCAGTTCTCGTTCTAAACTTTCAACTCGTTGTTCAAGAACCTGCAGCCAGAAAGATAGATCTAATATACTCCTCTTGGTAACACCCTGATAGTCCTTTGAAATATTAATAATAGAGAGAGACTGCTTCAGAGTAGCATAGATCCAAGATATGGTTTATAGCAGATGCATTATGAAATTATTCACTTTGTTAAACAAGTAGCAAGCTTAACCTCAAGGGATGGGAGAGTACAGAGGTTTTGAGGAGTAACCTCAATGCTCAAGGTCTCTTGTTTCAAACCCCAAACATTGGGCCAAGCTTACCTATTCTGGAAATATATATAGTAGCTTCACATTTAAAGATTAATCCACTGAATTAGTCATATTCTAATACAGGATACATACAGGAAGCCTTATTATCAAGTACATTAATTCAGCACTTTCTTTACAAGTAAGATTTTAAGATGTATAAATCACTACCAGAATAGAGGGGTATAATATTGCATATTCTTTTTAAAGCACTATCTTCTTTTTAAGGCCAAATATCTAAGGTGTAAATAAGATACTAGAATTCATTAATTGGTGGGATAACTACTATTTTTTCCAATATAGTTTTCCCAATGCAGACAACCAAGTTTTATTTTCCCAAACAAAAATTACATTTCTCAAATTCTTCCAAGAAAACCTCAAAACCGGACTCCGTTAACATAGCTGCTTACGTGGCTGACAAAAACTGAGTTTGCTTTTCCCAAAATCTCTATGTACCATTTTCTTCTTTCCTTCTCTCTCTCTCTCTCTCCATCTTATATCCAGATTCCTCATCCCTCTCCTTGCGTTTCTTTTAAATTTTTTTGGTCTTCACTGCCAAAACCTTCAAATACCAATTTGGAACAACCTATAGTCAATAAGCATATCTCTTGATAAATTGAATTCCACCAAGCCTTAGGATGAACTTTGCTCTAAATAAGTTCAGTGGGTTCTTAAAGCTGACCGTAATAGTTGGGATATTGCTTTATTGATTTGAGTTGAATTACACTCCTATGTCACAAATCAGCTAATAAATCATCCTTTCTCCTCTTATCAACATAAATCAACACTTAAACCTTTTGAATCATTTTTCTTAATAGTTAGCTCAAACTAACGGGATCAATTCAATCCAAGCACTACCCACAATAATTCAACCCTTTTTATCTTAAAATACAGCTCAATTCAGCAAAAACTCAAGCATATATTCAAATTGAACTCCATGATTGAATGAGAAAAGACACGGTTACCTTGATTGCTCTGGCTTGTTCGGAGCTGACAGATGCTTTGGCAAAAGTGTCGTCATCGACGTAAACAGCTTTTTGAATAATAAGCTTTTGGAGGGACTGAAGATTATTCGCCATACCCGATAGATTTGCGATTGCTGCGCTCCATCTCTCGCCCCCTTTCCCTTCCTCTTCTCTCCCCTCCATTGTCTTTCTTTCTCTCTCTCTCTCCCCAATTTTTTGGTAAATTAAATAGGAATAATCCTTAATTAGTCCTTCAACTATGACTTTTTTTCAAGTCTAGTCTCAAACTATTTTTTTCTTACGTATTTCATACTAAACTTTATAATTTATATGATTTCAGTTCAACCTCACAAATATTGAGTAATTAAAATTTACTAAATTTGAAAAAAAATAATGATCTAATTTGAAGAGTGAACATGACAAACAGTTATAATTTGAGTAGTGAACATGAAAAATACTATAATTTAATAGCTAACATGAAAAAATAATTATACCGTCAATACTAAAAAATAATTAGTATTAGATCTATTAAAACAATTATAATTTGGGAACTAAGAATTATCCCAATTAAATAATTGAATTGTCCTTTAAAAATTGAATTATATATCGCACTAAAACAACAATATCAATTAAATAAGATGAAATGAGTAGGTAATATAATTTTAGAAAAATTATTTTTTTGTTATAAGGATCATCTTACCTATATTAAATTAAATACGAGGAGATGAGTAGATAATATAATTTTAAAACATTATTTTTTTATTATAAGAATCATCTTGTCTGTATTAAATTGTTATCGTTAAAATATTAGTATAGTATAATAAATTGACCAAATCATATAATTAATTATCAACTAAAAATATAAAAAGTAATTACTCTATTCATTAATATATTTATAAAATATAATAAAATTTGATCATTAGTCTAATATAAGATCCTGTAATTTATAAGAGATGTACATACTATTTGACATCAATCCTTATATATAAAGGCTGCAAAAGCGATCTTTTAAATTATAAAATTTACTGAGTTAATTCTTAATTAATTAAAAATTAATTTGGTCAATTGGAGAACTCAGGCGAGTTTGGAACCAATTTCATCCTTTAATCCACCAAACCAACGGTGTCTCTTCTTCCTCTTCCTCTTCTTCTTCTTCTTCTTCTTCTTCTTCCACTTTCAATTTCTTCCCCTTCCCCTTCCCATTCCCAACTCTTCCATCTTCTCAATTAACCCAATCCTTTTTCTCCTTCTCCTCCTCCTCCTCCTCCTCCTCCTCCTCATTCTTCTCCCTGCAAAATCTAGATTTTCCACTCATCTCATTTCTCCTTTTTCGGCTACAAAATCTAGATTGTCCACTCCTCTTATCTCTCCTTTTTCGGTTCGTCCCTTCCATTCATACTTATCCCCATACATATTTTGTCACATCTTATTTCACAAATTAGGATTATTTCGACCAGTCCTTTTCTGTTTTTTATTTTGTGGTATATATCAAGCGACAATGATCTGCATTGATAATTTCGAATGGACGTGTAACGGAGATTACTTGTCGACTAGGTTTCATTCTCACGTCGACGCCGTTAAATTAATATGTGGAGCCAAAATCCAGGTGAACCAATTTATATCTGTATACTATTGACTATAGGCAAAAGTATTGGTTTTGTTTTATTTGTTGTAAATATTTAATTTGGGAATTAGGGTTTCACCCATCGTTGCGATTGTCCGGTGACTCGAAAGCTCAAATGACTGGATTGGATGGAGTTTGAGTCGAGATTGTTAGAAGTCTCCAATTGTGCACGAACATGGTATTGGGCTACAGGTTTTGAGGATTTTTTTTTGCAACTCTTTGTTGGATATATCGTAGTTTGAGAATTACCAACAAGTTTATTGTAAGACTGACTTTTTATGAATAAAAATTTAATTTTTTTTAAATGTTATTTTGAATAATAAGGTGTGGATTTGATATAATGTTATAGTTGTGGGTAATATTTATAAATTTTTTAAAGTAAGCAAATTGTTATAAAATATTCGTTTTGTCGGAGAATATTCGTTTTGTAGGAGAATATTCAATATTTACGACACAATCATCGCATGACTACACAACTAATTAATTCTTCTTCGATTTAAAAGCGACATAAATAAACTTTCTATAAAAATAATAATGCAAGACTTTTACCTTTAACTGTTGAAATATCCAGGTGTTAAAAGAAATGCATGAATACACGTGATCACAAAAGAAGACACAAGATTGCATAAAGATCTCTTGATTATTGATCTTTACGTGATAAGTGTAGCGTCGTCCCCAAAATAGGTGATACATCACCCATTCTCGAAAATACAAATACATTGCATAAAAAATAACTACAACTTTATTAATACGATTGTCGCAAGAAAAATACAACAACACATAAATCAAGTGAGTTTAAATACAAATATTATCTTTCTAAACAATATTCACACTCAAATGTTTTCATTACAATTATTGATACACTATTTTATAAAATAAATAGGATCGCTAAATAAACCATCATTCCACACCCCGACTACTTTTCGCTATATTCTCGCTTTGTTAAAATGAAACAAAAAGAAAAGGGTGAAATTAACTAACAAATATATTCATCGAAAATCATTCATCTTTGATTATACGCCAAAAGATATATTCAAGAATATCATCATTTAGGACTGAGGATGATGAAAAATAATTTTAAAAAAATGAATCCAGTGAGATAAAAGGACAAGAGTTAAGGATTCGTATTTTAATTCATCCATGTTCAAAAATACTCTATAATAAACCATTATGGAGCAAAATTCAAGAATGATTATTAAAACACGGATATAATCAAAGATAGTAATCCTAATAACCACTTGGACAAAGAATTTTTTTTTAATTTTTTTCCCTGTAAATAGTGCCGTATACGTGAATAATAACCCCAACACAAAAAGACAAGAATTTCACAAGAAAAATCTTAATAATACTCCCGCATAATGATATTGAAAGAAATAATATCATTTATAAAAAAATAACATCTCTTACCTCAAAAGAATAAGATTTCCTACTTAATATCGATACAGACCCCAACTTTTATAAATAAAGATGAATTTTTTCTATAAATATTATTTTTGAATATTATGGAATAAATTTGATATAATGTTATAGTCAGGGTAATATTTATAAATTTTGCAAAGTAAGCAAGTTGTTATAAAATATTCGCTTGGCTCTGGGAATATTCTTTTTGTTTGGGAATATTCGTATTTACTACCAATCATCATCAAGGGACCCTAATAACTAAGTATATTGTCGTAGCTTAAAAACGAAAAATTATCTTTCTATAAAAATAACTACAGAGGTGTTACCGTTAAAACCGCTGAACTACCCTAGAGTAAAAAGTACAAAGAATACGCCAGAATAGTCAGATAAGAAGACACGATATCGATTATCGATGCTTACGTGAGAAGTCACTCACCTATACTCAATTATCACTACAAAATCACGATCATATCTCTTATATTATCGATTCAATTATCACACAAAGATCATCTCAGATAATATGTTATAAGATTAAATCAATAATCGACGATAAGTTATAAATGATTAATAATTGTTGAAAGATTAAATATGTGTCGATTAAAAATAAAATGATTTGTGGTAATATTTATTCAATCCTCGATGTATATAAAGAGTCTCATATGAGACGCTTGTGGTAAGTTTGATTATTTTATGGGGGGCCATATGTCATCATCTAAGAGTCTCTTCACAATAGTCTTACTTTCACAATAATAAGTAATTACCTTCACAATAAGTAATTACCTTCACAATAGTAATTACCTTCACCAATAGTAATTACCTTTACCAACGTAAACCACTTGTCGCTTTACACATTACGGCGAACCACTTGTCGCTTCACATTACAAAGGCCGAACCACTTGTCGCTTCACATTACAAAGGCGCCAAACCACTTGTCGCTTTCACATTACAAAGGCCAAACCACTTTTCTTTTCACATCACCAAATACTGCCACTCGCTTTTCATACACGCAAAAGTAAGCTAGAAATCTTCTATAAATAGAGGCCTAGTGCTTTTCATTATTTTTCACTTAATTCATTCAAGCTTATAGAGAGAAAGTATAGAGAGAATAAGAGAGAAAGAAGAAGAGTATTTTGTTACTACACTATCGCAGATTCAATCTCCTACCAAAAGTAAGGGTGTTATTCTTCTTATTCACGAAGAGAACTGTTGTTATTCCATCGCTTATTATTCTCGCTGAATAACTCAGATAATGCGGTTTACCCTATACTTGGTGACATTCTTCTATTATTCTATTGAACATCCTCGTCAGTTTTTTACACCGACCGGGTTCCGCTTTTATTATTATTATTCTATCGAACATCCTCGTCTCATGTGTTTTTACATCGACCGGTTCCGCCTTTTATTATTATTCTTCTATCGGAACATCCTGCTCTGCAGTTTTACACCGACCGGTTCCGCTTTTTATTATTATTCTGCTGAACATCCTCGTCTCAGTGTTTTACGCCGACCGGGTTCCATTCTTTATTATTCTCGCTGAATATCCTCGTCTCAGGCGCTTTTACGCCGACCGGTTCCGTTATTTATTATTCTTATTCTTGAATAACTCTCGCTGCAAGGCCTATCGCATTTACGGTGATTTCTTTTGTTATTCCATTCTTTATTATACCCAAATAAGTTAAAACTTTCACTTCTATACTCCATGAAATTAGTGGAATATCCTCGATATTTGCAAGGCTTCATCCAAAGATCCTTTCATGGAAATATTCTTCTCAAGATTCTTGAATTTTACTCTACAAAGCAAAGATTATGTCGATAATTGATGTTATCGTTCCTAGATAAATTAATTCTTGAACTTGTTTTATCAATTCTTATATCATTGTCATCATCCTCATGTTTATATTATGTTGAAAGTCATCTCGTGGGCCTCAGAAGGCATGGGGATGGACTTGGTATGATTACGACTTTGAGAGACTATTCTTGTAATCACGACCGTAATGTTACAAAATGATGTGGTAAAAATCCTCAAAGGGTCTGTAGTGCATGATCGATGGACAAATTGTTGGCATGATCATGACTATTATTAATGAATACACAAATATTCTCGCCCGTAGTATGAATAATTGTGGTCGCGATACTAAAGAATATCCTCGTCAGAAAAAGGGGGTGATTCGATGATGTGAATATTTATTAAAGTCGAGTCTCAAATTTATAATAAAGATGAAAAACTTTTAAAATCATAAAAGATAGTAGATTTTATTTTCTACTCGACTTTTTAATGGATCATTGGTTCCACCAGTAGTTAAACTTGATGTTCATTATATTTTATCGCTTAACATCACAGAGGCTAATGATAATTTATTCTCGCATTATCTTAGTCATAATATTTCATATCGAGCTAGTCGAGCTCACCCTTTCTTTCACCGCTTCTCTTCGTGAAATGAGAATATAGCCGGGACGAGCCTGGGAACTGAGTAATGGTCCGTAGGATAAGATTAGTAGTCCTCACTATTCTGTGAAATAAAGGTGATAATAATTGTAATGAGGACTCTTTTCGAGTTCAGATGATCTCTAGTAGACAATATTTGTATTCAAACTCACGCTTTATGTCGATTGCATACCTACGCTTATATTAGTAAGTCAGATTTAAATTTCACTACGATCCGACTACCCAAGACGGGTGATGTATACCTAATTTTGGGGGCGCCACAACAGGTATCGTAGCTAGGATACGATCCCCGCTAAGATGTGAGAATAGTACTAGAGGGGAGAGACGGAATACCTTCGCTAGTATTTACCTACCTAAGTTTATGTGCTATTTTATCGGCTCACGTAATAATATAGGATAATATGTTATACGTCAATTAACCTTTTGTTTTGTGGCAAGATCTCAAAAATGACATCCGAGAATGTTGAGAATAAGAATGGAGCACAAAGCATCGCTGATTCACCACATATCAATAATCGTGATAATGTGCATCGTGAAGGCGATAATCCTCACGCAAACAACAACACCGACCACAAATGATGAATGATCAAATGTTCGTGGGCTTTATACAATTCATGCAACAAAGAAAGCGAGAGCGACTTCGGCCCAAAACGTAGGTGGAAACACTTGAAACTCTCTCCACACACCGCTAAAAACAATTCAAGGAGCCGACCACCGAGTTTAAGGGAGAGCCAAAACCACTTCGCTGGAAGCATGGATAAAGCAGATTACCAAGATATTTGATGTCTCGATGCTCCGAGAGAGCAAAAGGTTCCTTTCACGCTTTTATGTCATGCTTTTAGAGGCAGACATCGGTGGAATCCAGAAACGACTCAACCTCATTGCAGATCAAGATATCTTGGGAGAAGTTCCAGAGTCGTTTCAACGACAAATACTTTCCCGAAAGTATTCGCCATACGGCGGAGGTGGAGTTTATCAAGTCGAACAAAACAATACGACCGTGTCGCAATACGAGGCAAAATTTGCGAGTTATCACTATTATATTCCCCACTCGTGGATAATGAAGAGAGAATGGCGCTAATGTTTTTAAGAGGTTCAAGTCGAGATACGCCAACATCTTATTTCTCATAAACCGTGTTTGTATTCGATGTTGTAAATAGGCTCAAGAAGTGGAGCGCGATAACGAGTCAACGCGAACTAAAAGAGAGCAAATTAAAAAAATTATAATACCAAATGGTAGAGTAGTCATCGGGCTTGACAACAAGCGCGAGGGAATCAATAAAGCCGATATGGTAACCACTTCTATGGTAATCGTACCAAAAATAAGAATGGACATTTCAAGAAAAGGAGATTCAACAATGATGGAAAGACGCCAAGACCAAAGACCACTGTTGTTAAGGAAGGAGAAAGACCACCTATCATATGCTTCAAATGCGAGGAGAGGGACACATCACCCAAACTCACGCCACGCCATTCCAAAGCATGTTATAATTGTGGAAGAGAAGGTCACTTAGCTCGATTTTTGCCATCAAGACAAATTCAAATAGATGGAGGCACCAAAGGTCATTCCCCAAAAAGTCAAAACCTAGAAGGCAAGGGAGAGAGCTTGCTTTGTCAGACCTCCCCCAGAGAGCAAGGAACCCGAATGAGGTCATCACACGTAAGCTTATCATAAACTCTAATGAAGTCTATACTTTATTTGATACCTTGCTTTACCCATTCTTTTATTTCTCCTACTATACCATCGATTTAAATTCGACCGAGAAATTAGACTTCGACTTATCTCGTGGAAACTCCGCTGGGAGAAACCTTCATTACATCCACTCGCTTATAAGTCTTGTTTGGTTCAAATCTGCACTTCACATTACCCGTCGATCTTATTTCATTAAAAATACTCAGATTCGACGTGATTCTAGGATCGATCGTTAACTACTTATCATGCAAAAATCGATTGTTTTCGTAAGTGTCATAGCTTTCATATTCCTAACCAACCTATTATGCTAATTCAAGCGACCAAACCATTAAAATCAATCACTACCATCTCAAGCCATAAAGCTATTCGCTTATCAAAAACTGATGTCAAGCTTTCTTAGCTCATGTCACGATTTAAACAAAATACGCCGCTTTTGAACGATATTTCTATTGTTAATAAATTTCCGACGATTCCCCAAGAACTTCCCCGCCTACCCCAGAGCGCGTGAAATTGAATTTTGTATCGACTCAACCCTAAGAAAAAACTATTTCCAAAGCCCCATATCGAATGGCTCCTATCAAACTTCGTGAGTTAAAGACCCAACCGCAGGAATTGTTAGACATCGGGCTTTATTCGCCCCAGTATTTCCCTCGGGGTGCTCCTGCTCTATTCGTGAAGAAGAAAGATGGGAGTATGCGACTTTTGTATTGATTATCTGGAGTCAATCATGTCACCATCAAAAATAGTATCCATCGCCACGATTGATGACCTGTTTCAACCAACAGCAAGGAGCCAAATTCTTTTCAAAGATCGATCTTCGCTCCGGATATCACCAATCAAGATTAGAATCCGACACATTCCAAAGACGGCCGTAACTCCCAGACGGCATTATGAATTCCTAGTCATGTCCTTTGATCGACTAATGCCCCGCCGCCTTTCACGGATATGATGAACCGAGTATTCAAGGAATATTTGATCACTTTGTGGTCGCCTTTATCGATGACATCCTTATTTATTCCAAAAGCCGTGAAGATCATGAGCAACACTTGAGGTCGACACTCCAAAAGCTTCGTGAATATAAGCTTTATGCCAAGTCAAGAAATGCGAAGTTCGTCAAGAAGT
Organism: Panax quinquefolius; assembly: GCA_020205615.1. Classification (NCBI taxonomy): domain Eukaryota; kingdom Viridiplantae; phylum Streptophyta; class Magnoliopsida; order Apiales; family Araliaceae; genus Panax; species Panax quinquefolius. The sequence goes on along the minus strand of CM035158.1, from coordinate 116,964,393 downwards.
AGTAGCATTCCTCGGGCACGTGGTATCAAGTCATGGAATATCCGCTCACCCCAAAGAAAGATCAAGCTATTCAAAGTCGGGAACAACCTAAATCAAGATCAAGTACGAGCTTTCTTGCTTAATGGGTTATTATCTGAGATTCGTGGAAGGATTTTCTCTAATCGCTACTCCATCGACTCAAATTTACTTTTGAAAGATACAAAGTTCTATTGAGCGAAGAATGTGAGAAGAGTTTTCAAGAACTCAAGAGGAGACTTATTTCAAAGACCGCTCGACAATACCATCCGCCTTGAGGGATTTGTCATCTACAAAGATGCTTCGCAAAGGGTCGGGATGTGTTCTCATGCAACATGGAAAAGTTATAGCCTATGCCTCATGACAACTCAAAGAATATGAGAGGAATTATCCTACTCATGATCTAGAGTCATAAATTGTCTTTGCACTTAAAATTTGGAGGCATTACTTGATGGGGAGAAAGTGAGATCTTTACTTGATCATAAAAGCCTCAAATATTTCTTCACTCAAAAGGAACTCAACACGCGACAACGACGCTGGCTTGAATCTGCTGAAAGATTATGATCATACCATCCAATACCATCCTCGAAAAGTTTAACGTGGTAGCCGACGATTGATCGAAAGAAGATCATATGCAAGCACGAAAAGCGATATTGTCAACGCAAAGGCCCATTTTGTGGTGACTTGCAAAGGATGGAGATAGAGTTAAAGACTCTGTGACGCATGTGATGATAGCGAATACGATAGTAGAACCGACTTTAATCGATAAAGTTAAAGCGCGCCAAGCTACGCACCGAGAGCCGATGCGCATGAGAGAAGAAAGTGCAAGAAGGTGCTACGCCGCGCCAAGCAAGAATCGATGAAGAAGGAATACTTCGAGTCAACTCCGCACTTTGTGTTCCTAACGACCGATTTATTTAAAGTATAATATCATGATGGAGGCGCACAACACACACATTTGCAAATCCATCTCGGAGAGTACCAAAATGTATCATGATATTCGGCTATACATTTTGGTGGAGCAATACGAAGAGAGAGAGATAATGCTGCTTATCTCAAGGTGTCTAACTTGTCAACGAAGTTAAAGCGAGCATCAAGTACCAAAAGGTCCATCAGAACCACTTGAAATTCCGTAATGGAAGTGGGAGCACATTACCATGGATTTCAAGCACGGCCTTCCTAAGGTTTCTCAAGGCATAGATGCGATTTGGGTCATTGTTGATAGATCGACCAAGTCCGCTTCATTTCTTACCGATACGAGAAACTTATACACTTGAACGCCTTGCTCAGATGTATATAAACGAGATTGTAAGATCGCATGGTATGCGCCAAGATCCATAGTTTCCGATCGAGACCCAAGATTCACTTCACGATTTTGGGTTAGTTTGCAAAAAGCTATGGGCACAGATTTCACGATTTAGCTTCTAAGATATCATCCTCGACATCGACGGACAATGGAGAGGACTATTCAAACTCTCAAGATCTATTAAGACTCGTGGTCCTTGATTTCAAGGGAAGTCGGGACAAGTTCTTACCATCGTGGAGTTTTCCTACAACAACAACTTATCAAGCAAGTATCGCACGGGCTCCATTCAAGCGCCAGATGGAAGAAAGTGTCGCTTCCAAAGATGCCGGATGAGGTGGGTGAAGCAACGTTGTTGGGACCGAGTTGGTACGTATGACTACTTTAAAAGATTCAAACGATCCGACAACGATAAAAACCTCACAAAATCGATAAAAGAGTTATACCGATCTTCATCGAAAGGACGGGAATTCGATATAGAGATCATGTGTTGTTAAGAGTCGCTCCATGGAAAGGAGTTACAAGATTTGGAAAGAGAGGAAAACTCAATCCTCGATTCATCTACCCATTTTTAATCCTCGATCGAGTAGGAACCGCGGCCTATAGACTCGCTTTTACCGCCAAGTATGTCTCGTGTTCATAACGCTTTTCACATATCCATGTTACGAAATATGTGAAAGACCCGAACCACATTATCGAAGTTAGAACCGACGAAAATAATAGCAAGATTTGACGTATGAAGAGGTTCCTGCTCAAATCTTGATAAGAAGGAACATATTCTACGCCCCAAGGTTATACCTCAAGTCAAAGTTTTGTGGAGGAACCACGATGTCGAGGAAATGACTGGGAGTTAGAATCAAATGAAATCAAGGTATCCTTACCTCTTCTTCGACATACCAGTGTATCGCACTTCTAATTTCGAGGGCTAAATTTCATAAGTTAAGGGAGGTCAGAAGACCCCAACTTTTATAAATAAAGATGAATTTTCTATAAATATTATTTTTTGAATATTATGGAATAAATTTGATATAATGTTATAGTCAGGGTAATATTTATAAATTTTGCAAAGTAAGTTAAGTTGTTATAAAATATTCGCTTGGCTCTGGGAATATTCTTTTGTTTGGGAATATTCGTATTTACGACTACCAATCATCAGGGACCCCATTAACGGAAGTATCATCGTAGTTAGAAAACGACAAAAATTATCTTTCTATAAAAAATAACTACAGAGGTGTTACCGTTAAAACCGCTGAACTACCCTTAGTAAAAGTACAAAGAATACGCTGTAGTCAGATAAGAAGACACGATATCGATTATCGATGCTTACGTGAGAAGTCACTCACCTACGCTCAATTATCACTACAAAGAATTGCGCGATCATATCTCTTATATTATCGATTCAATTATCACACAAAGATCATCTCAGATAATATGTTATAAGATTAAATCAATAATCGAGACGACAAGTTATAAATGATTAATAATTGTTGAAAGATTAAATATGTGTCGATTAAAAAATAAAATGATTTGTGGTAATATTTATTCAATCCTCGATGTATATAAAGAGTCTCATATGAGACGCTTGTGGTAAGTTTGATTATTTTATGGGGGGGCATATGTCATCATCTAAGAGTCTCTTCATCAATAAGAATTACTTCTCAAATAAGTAATTACCTTCACAATAGTAATTACCTTCACCTTTAATAGTAATTACCTTTACCTTTACCAATATAGCCAAACCACTTGCCGCTTCATATTACCAAAAGCCGAACCACTTGTCGCTTCACATTACAAAGGCGCCGAACCACTTGTCGCTTCACATTACAAAGCGCCGAACCACTTGTCGCTTCACATTACAAAAGGCCAAACCACTTTTCTTTTCACATCACCAAATACCAAGCCACTCATCATTTTTCACACGGCAAAAGTGCTAAGCTAGAAATCTTCTATAAATAGAGGCCTAGTGCTTCATTATTTTTCACTTAATTCATTCAAGCTTATAGAGAGAGAAAGTATAGAGAGAATAAGAGAGAAAGAAGAAGAGTATTTTGTTACTACACTATCGCAAAGATTCAATCTCCTACCAAAAGTAAGGGGTGTTATTCTTTCTTATTCACGAAGAGAACTGTTGTTATTCCATCGCTTATTATTCTCGCTGAATAACTCAGATACGCGGTTTACCCTATACTATACTGGTGACATTCTTCTATTATTCTCGTTGAACATCCTCGTCTCAGTGTGTTTTACACCTGACCGGGTTCCGCTTTTTTTATTATTATTCTATCGAACATCCTGTCTCAGTGTTTTTTACCCGACCGGTTCCGCTTTTTTTATTATTCTTCTATCTGAACATCCTCGTCTGTGGTGTTTTACACCGACCGGTTCCGCTTTTTATTATTCTTCTGAATATCCTCGTCGTGTTTTTTTACGACCGGGTTCCATTCTTTATTATTCTCGTTGAATATCCTCGTCTGCGGCGCTTTTACGCCGACCCGTTCCGTTATTTATTATTCTCGCTGAATAACTCGCCTGCAAGCGGCCTATCGCATTTACGGTGATTTCTTTTGTTATTCCATTCTTTATTATACCCAAATTGGTTAAAACTTTCGACTTTCTATACTCCATGAAATTAGTGGAATATCCTCGATATTTCAAGGCTTCATCCAAAGATCCTTTCATGGAAATATTCTTCTCAAGATTCTTGAATTTTACTCTACAAAGCAAAGATTATGTCGATACTGATGTTATCGTTCCTAGATAAATTAATTCTTGAACTTGTTTTATCAATTCTTATATCATTGTCATCATCCTCATGTTTATATTATGTTGAAAGTCATCTCGTGGCCCTCAGTAGTATGTATGGATGGACTTGTATGATTACGACCAGAGACTATTCTTGTAATCACGAATCGTAATGTTACAAATGATGTGGTAAAATCCTCAAAGGGTCCGTAGAAAGTATCATCGATGGATGTTTTGTTGGTATGATCATGACTATTAATGAATACACAAATATTCTCGCCCGTAGTGCATGAATAATAATGTGGTCGCGATACTAAAGAATATCCTCGTCAGAAAAGTGTGGGGGTGATTCGATGATGTGGAATATTTATTAAAGTCGAGTCTCAAATATAACAAAGTTGATGAAAAACCTTTAAAATCATAAAAGATAGTAGATTTTATTTTCTACTGACTTTTTTAATGGATCATTGTTCCTACCGTAGTTAAACTTGATGTTCATTATATTTTATCGCTTAACATCACAGAGAGCTAATGATAATTTATTCTCGCATTATCTTAGTCATAATATTTCATCGAGCTAGTCGAGCTCACCCTTTCTTTCACCGTTTTCTTCGTGAAATGAGAATATAGCCGGACGAGCCTGGGAACTGAGTAATGGTCCGTAGGATAAGATTAGTAGTCCTCACTATTCTCGTGAAATAAAGGTGATAATAATTGTAATGAGGACTCTTTTTGAGTTTGTATGATCTCTAGTAGACAATATTTGTATTCAAACTCACGCTTTATGTAAGATTGCATACCTACGCTTATATTATTAGTAGTCAGATTTAAATTCGCATCTACGATCCGACTACCCAAGATGGGTGATGTATACCTATTTTTGGGGCTTTCCCGAAAGTATTCGCCATACGAAAGGAGGTGGAGTTTATCAAGTCGAACAAAACAATACGACCGTGTCGCAATACGAGGCAAAATTTGTGAGTTATCACTATTTGCATCCCACTCGTGGATAATGAAGAGAGAATGGCGCTAATGTTTTTAAGAGGTTTGAAGTCGAGATACGCCAACATCTTATTTCTCATAAACCGTGTTTGTATTCGATGTTGTAAATAGGGCTCAAGCTTAGTGGAGCGCGATAACGAGTCAACGAACTAAAAGAGAGCAAATTTAAAAAATTATAATACCAAATGAGAGTAGTCATCAAGCTTGACAACAACAAGCGTGAGGAATCAATAAAGTTAGATATGGTAACCACTTCTGTGGTAATCAGGCCAAAACAATAAGAATGGACATTTCAAGAAAAGGAGATTCAACAATGATGGAAAGACGCCAAAGACCAAAGACCCGTTGTTAAGGAAGGAGAAAGACCACCTATCATATATGCTTCAAATGCGAGGAGAGGGACACATCACCAAAATCACGCCATGCCATTCAAAACATGTTATAATTGTGGAAGAGAAGGTCACTTAGCTCGATTTTGTCGCCATCAAGACAAATTCAATTAGGATGGAGGCACCAAAGGTCATTCCGTAAAAAAGTCAAAACCAGAAAGGCAAGGGAGAAATATTTGTCAGACCTCCCAGAGAGCAAGGAACCGAATGAGGTCATCACGGTAAGCTTATCATAAACTCTAATGAAGTCTATACTTTATTTGATACCTGCTTCTACCCATTCTTTTATTTCTCCTACTTGCGCCATCGATTAAATTCGACCGAGAAATTAGACTTTCGACTTATCTCGTGGAAACTCCGCTGGGAGAAACCTTCATTACATCCACTATTTATAAGTCTTGTTTGGTTCAAATCGGTACTTCACATTACCCGTCGATCTTATTTCATTAAAAATACTTGCATTTGACGTGATTCTAGTGGATTGATTCGTTAACTACTTATCATGCAAAAATTGATTATTTTCGTAAGGTCATAGCTTTCATATTCCTAACCAACCTATTATGCTAATTCAAGCCGACCAAACCATTAAAATCAATCACTACTATCTCAAGCCATAAAGCTATTCGCTTATCAAAAAATGGATGTCAAGCTTTCTTAGCTCATGTCACGATTTAAACAAAAATACGCCGCTTTTGAACGATATTTCTATTGTTAATAAATTTCCGACGATTCTCCCAAGAACTTCCCCGCCTACCCCGTAGCGTGAAATTGAATTTTGTATCGACCTTTGAACCCGCAGATAAAACCTATTTCCAAAGCCCCATATCGAATGGCTCTATATTGAACTTCGTGAGTTAAAGACCCAACCGCAGGAATTGTTAGACATCGGCTTTATTCGCCCCAAGATTTCCCTCGGGTGCTCCCGCTCTATTCGTGAAGAAGAAAGATGGGAGTATGCGATTTGTATTGATTATCTGGAGTCAATCATGTCACCATCAAAAATAGGTATCCATCGCCACGTATTGATGACCTGTTTCACCAAATTGCAAGGAGCCAAATTTTTTTCAAAGATCGATCTTCGCTCCGATATCACCAATCAAGATTGTAACCACGACATTCCAAAGACGGCTTTTAAAATCCCCAGACGGCATTATGAATTCCTAGTCATGTCCTTTTCGATCGACTAATGCCCCGCCGCCTTCATGGATATGATGAACCGAGTATTCAAGGAATATTTGATCACTTTGTGGTCGCCTTTATCGATGACATCCTTATTTATTCCAAAAGCCGTGAAGATCATGAGCAACACTTGAGGTCGACACTCCAAAAGCTTCGTGAATATAAGCTTTATGCCAAGTCAAGAAATGCGAGTTCGTCAAGAAGTAGCATTCCTCGGGCACGTGGTATCAAGTCATGGAATATCTCGCTGACCCAAAGAAAGATCAAGCTATTCAAAGTCGGGAACAACCTAAATCAAGATCAAGTACGTAGCTTTCTTGCTTAGTCGGTTATTATCTGAGATTCGTGGAAGGATTTTCTCGAATCGCTACTCCATCGACTCAAACCGACTCCTGAAAGATACAAAGTTCTATTGAGCGAAGAATGTGAGAAGAGTTTTCAAGAACTCAAGAGGAGACTTATTTCAAAGACTGCTCGACAATACCATCCGCCTCGAGGGATTTGTCATCTACAAAGGATGCTTCGCAAAGGGTCGGGATGTGTTCTCATGCAACATGGAAAAGTTATAGCCTATGCCTCATGACAACTCAAAGAATATGAGAGGAATTATCCTACTCATGATCTAGAGTCATAAATGTTGTTTTTGCACTTAAAATTTGGAGGCATTACTTGTATGGGGAGAAAGTGGAGATCTTTACGATCATAAAAGCCTCAAATATTTCTTCACTCAAAAGGAACTCAACACGCGACAACGACGCTGGGCTTGAACTGCTGAAAGATTATGATCATACCATCCAATACCATCCCGAAAATCGAACGTGGTAGCCGACGATCGATCGAGTAGAAGATCATACGCAAGCACGAAAAGGCGATATTGTCAACGCAAAGGCCCATTTTGTGTGACTTGCAAAGGATGGAGATAGAGTTAAAGACTCTGTGACGCATGTGATGATAGCGAGTATACGAAAGTAGAACCGACTTTTAATCGATAAAGTTAAAGTCGCCAAGCTACGCACTGAGTTCGATGCGCATGAGGAAGAAAGTGCAAGAAGGTGCTACGCCGAAAGCAAGAATCGATGAAGAAGGAATACTTCGAGTCAACTCTGCACTTTGTGTTCCTAACGACCCGATTTAAAGTATAATATCATGATGGAGGCGCACAACACACCATTTGCAATCCATCTCGGGAGTACCAAAATGTATCATGATATTCGCCATACATTTTGGTGGAGCAATATAAAGAGAGAGATAACACTGCTTATCTCAAGGTGTCTAACTTGTCAACGAAGTTAAAGCGAGCATCAAGTACCAAAAGGTCCATCAGAACCACTTGAAATTCCGTAATGGAAGTGGGAGCACATTACCATGGATTTCAAGCACGGGCCTTCCTAAGGTTTCTCAAGGCATAGATGCGATTTGGGTAATTGTTGATAGATCGACCAAGTCCGCTTCATTTCTTACCGATACGAGAAACTTATACACTTGAACGCCTTGCTCAGATGTACATAAACGAGATTGTAAGATCGCATGGTATGCCGGTATCCATAGTTTCCGATCGAGACCCAAGATTCACTTCACGATTTTGGGTTTAGTTTGCAAAAAGCTATGGGCACAGACTTACGATTTAGCTCTCAAGATATCATCCTCGCATTTTATCGGACAAATGGAGAGGACTATTCAAACTCTCAAGATCTATTAAGACTCGTGGTCCTTGATTTCAAGGGAAGTCGGGACAAGTTCTTACCATCGGTGGAGTTTTCCTACAACAACAGCTTATCAAACAAGTATCGCATGGCTCCATTCAAGCGCCAGTATGGAAGAAAGTGTCGCTTCTCCAAAGATGCCGGGACGAGGTGGGTGAAGCAACGTTGTTGGGACCGAGTTGGTACGTATGACTACTTTAAAAGATTCAAACGATCCGACAACGATAAAAACCTCACAAAATCGATAAAAGAGTTATACCGATCTTCATCGAAAAGACGTGGAATTCGATATAGACATAGAGATCATGTGTTGTTAAGAGTCGTTCCCATGGAAAGGAGTTACAATGTGACGACCCCCAAAATAGGTCCATTCCATCCAACCCATTCTCGAGTCGCCAAATACATGGTATGTAAAACAACTACAACTTTATTATTACAACAAGAAACTGTGAGTTTGAATACAAATATTATCTTCTGTATAAATATCTATACTCAAATAAATCCTCATCACATTTATCGATACATTATTTTAAAAAATGGTGAGGACTACTAAACAACTCTCTAAAACCTTCATTCCATACCCCGACTAAGACTCGCTATATTCTCGCCTCCCGAGAAAAAAAATGGAACAAAAAGGAAAAGGGTGAGCTCAACTAGCCCAAGAAAGAATGTTATGACTAAGATAATATACAACAAATTATCGTTAGTCTTCAACAGGAAAAATTTATAGAATACAATAGACAACAAGTTTTAAATCAATATTCGCAATGAAATAATAATTCATTGTAAGAGTTAAGTAGAGAATGAAATCTACTATCTTCTATGAATTTAATTTAAAAGTTCATCATCAATATTTTATCCCCAGAACATCAATCAATATACATCTCAAATCAAATATTCATCTTTGCACTACAGCCAAAGATATTCATCACCGTCATGTTCATCTAAACACTGCTCATCTTTGCACTAAAGGCCAAAGATATTCATCACACCATCATTTAAACATCATTCATTATTCATCAGCACTACAGCCAAAAGATATTCAATAATATCATCATTTAAGACCGAGATGATGAAAATATCATTTTAAGACCGAGGATGAAAAATAAAAGAAACGAATCCAAAGGAAACAAAATGACAAGGATTAAGGATTAAGGATTCAGATTTTGTTTTTATCCACGTCCAAAAATACCTCAAAATAATCATAGTGGTGTAAAATTCAAGAATGATCAAAACATGGATACAATCAAAGCTAGTATCCGTAATAGATATTTTGGACAAAAAGAAAAATTTTATTTTTCTATGAATAAAGGCCGATTCGTGAATAAAGTGTCAGATACGTGAATAAAGGCCAGATACGTGAATAAGAATCAGACACATGAATAAGAATCCGACACCAAAAGATAGAAATTCCACAAAAACATCTTCACGCTTCATTTAATAAGACTCGTGAATAAGAATCTCGTGAATAAGAACTCAATGAATAAGAATCTCGTGAATAAGAACTCATGAATAAGAACCCCGATATGAAAAAAGTTCCAAATTTGATAAAAAGTTCCAACCAATATTTCAAAGATAATGATATCAAGAAATAATATCATTCGAGAAGAAAATAACATCCCTTACCTCGAAAGACAAGATTTCTAAATGAAACACCTGATATAAGTCAAGAGAACTTGCACCAATAAACAATACTCAAAGTATACTCAAAATACTCACAAGAATACGCCGATAATATAGAGAGAGAAAGAGAAAAAACTTGTTCCGTGTGATTTTCAATTCTAACTTAGCCTCTATTTATAGAAAATGTTAAGACGCCAAGGCATTTTAACTCAAGAACCCGATGGCTTTACTCGCTACTATTCCCACCCACCACATTTGAAATAAAATTCAGCACATTTCTTCACCAACCACAAGTGGGGCCCACTCAATTCTAGAATTTTCCACCAAAATCAATTATAAACCTAATTTCCTAATCACCACCTCTTAAAATTCATAACAAATCATTCGCTCATTTTTAACGGCTCAAAATTTGTGGACATATACTCAACTTATGTATGTATAACATATCCAAAAATTACAACGATCCAACTATTTGATTAAAAATTATAACTCACGCAATATATCGTAAAAATACCGATTTGATTTTTAATACCTCCATTCCGGCTAAAATTACCGATAAAACACCTCAACATTAAATCATTCAATTATAACCACATAAAACAAATAAATCCATCATTTATAAATATTTTCTTATCATATAAATCAATAATTAATTATTCACAAATAATATTACGTAATCACAATTATGACAACCAGCCGCTCCTGTGAAAGAGGGGGCTTTCCAATAAGGATCTTCTCCTTATCGCGCAAGCAATTAGGTGACCAAACCTCTCCTTAGATGTAACTTTCTAGACATTGCCAATAATGTTATCTAATAATATTATTCAAATAATATGAATTATTGATCCGATAATGGAGATAATGTGCAAGGACAATTATCGAACAACAATAATATAAAATATCAACGCAAAGAATTATCAATCAATAAAATAAAATATCGAATAAGAATTACCGTGAAAAATTATCGAGTAAAGGCCTTCACGTAAGGATCAATAATTCAACAATATCTGCGTAATACCGCAAAGCTATCGCAAAACCACGCCAGACATCGTATTTTAAACCAACCGGCATTCCAACAAATTTAATTGTGAATAACTACGCCGCTATTTTTAACCAACTTATATTTGTCGCTTTCTTCATCCAATCGCTTCACATGGGGCCCACATACATGGTCACTGGCCGTCATTTAATATTCCCCGACAAAGACGAATATTCCACGACCAAACGAATATTCCCCGACAACAATGAATATTTTATAACCACTTGCTTATTTTGAAATATTTCATGATTTTACCCATAACTATCCACATTAATCAAATCCACCCTTACTATTTCAAAATAATAAATAAAGGAAATTCCTTTTATTTAAAAAATTTTGGTCTTACAACCTCCCTCCTTATGAAATTTCGTCCTCGAAATCGACGACGCACTCTGTTTTTGAAAAGATGAAGATACCTCGCTTTCATTTCCGCTTCCAACTCCCAAGTCATTTCCTCTATAAAGATGATTTCTCCACAAAACTTTAACTTATGGTATAACCTCAGTACATGTAGGCATGCTCTTTCCTATCCAAAATCTTGACAGTACCTCCTCATACGTTAAGTCTTCTATTATCTCGTCCTGCTCTAACTCAATGACGTGGTTCGGTCGTCCACATATTTACGTAACATCGATACGTGAAAAACGTTATGAACACGCCATACTTTTGGCGTAAAACGAGTCTATAGGCCACAGCTCCTATTCGATCGAGAATTTCAACCGGATTAATAAATCAAGGTTCGAGCTTTCCTCACCTCACCGATTCTCTCGCTTTTGAAATAACAACTTCGCACCTCCTTCTTCAAATTCATCACCCCAAAAGTGTAGCTTTAATGCTTTTAACTTTATCGATTAAAGTCGATTATACTCAGATATCATCACGCATCAGATATCATCACGCGGGTACCTTAGAGTTTTCATCTCCATCTCTATTATTTGTATATTATACTTAAATGAGTCTTTGACAATATCGTACTCAGATTTGATATATGATCTTCTACTCAACACGCCGCCTACCACGCTCGCTTTTCCAGATGGCATGGTCGTAACATATGTCAAATGAGTCTCCTCTCGAAGTTCTTCAAGCTCTTACCACATTCCTCGCTCCATTCAATTTTGTATCTCTACGAGTCACCACGTTAATGGAATAGCGATTCGAGAATATCCTTCAACGAATCTCCGATAATAACCAACTAAGCCTGAAGCTACGATTTCGATTACCGACTTAGGTTGTTTCTCAACCGCGACTCATATCCCAACCTTGATAAGACGTTACAATGACACCTATCGCTTTACTATCGCATCTAATATGGTGTCCCCTACGAGAGAGTCTCGCTTAGGTGAATTCCACAAAGGAAGTCACCAGATAAAGGCTCAGTACCAAATTTATAGTTGAATTTTAACTCCTCAAGTTCAATAGAGCCATTCGATATGAGATTTTAGAAATGAGTTTTGTACGGTTCAAAGTCGATACAAAATTTAATATCACTTTGGGAGTAAGCCAAGAAATTCTTCAGAAATACGCCGAAAAATCAATAACAACAAGAATATTATTCAAATCGACGTGTCTTTATTCAAATCCATAACACGGACTAAGAAAACTCGACATCCGTAATAAACGAACGACTTCATGGCTTGATATGAAAATGTTTGATTACAATGGTTTGATTGCTTGAATTCAATAACAAAGTTGCTTAGAATATGAAAACTAACAACCTTACGAAAAGCAATCAATTTTGGCACGATGAGTAGTTAACCTTAAAATCACATCAAAAGCAAATATCTCTATAGTAAATAAGGTTAACAGTAATGTGATAAAGTGCCAACTCAATCAAGCAAGATTTTTAAACAACGATGTAATGAAAGTTTCTCCTAACTGAGTCTCCATAAATAGTCAAAGTCTAATTTCTCCGTAGTCAAGTTCAAACGCTGAGCGCAAAGCAAGAGAGATAAAAGAATGGGTAGAACCCAGATTCAGTAAGGTATAAACTTCGCAAGAATTTATAATTAACTAACCCGTGCTAACTTCGCTCGTGTTCCTCGATTTTTTTGACCGGCCACGACAAACGCCTTCCGTGAATCGCTGACTTTGACTTTTCTCGACATCCTTTTCGAGTCACCATTCCCACCTGATCGGTTTCGATATCGCATAACTCGAGCGATATGTCCTTCTTTTCCACAATTATAGCATACCTTAAACTGTTAGGCGCTTTTGATGATATGTCCTCTTTTCCCGTGATTTGTAACATACGACCGATGGTCTTTTCTCCTCCTTGGAACCAGCCATACACGGCACCGACGACGCCTTCACACGGTCGCTGTTGAATCTCCTTTTTAAAATCTCCTCCCGACTCGCTTCTTCTATTTTCACGGCCACGATTACCACCGTAGTGGTTACCGCTTTTGTCCGTATTCTTCTTTCTCCGCCGTTATCGTTATTCTGATGAATGCTATCTTCTAGATGATCCTCGTTATGGTCCCCATTGAACGTATTCGCGTATCTCGCTTCTAACAACCGAGCCCTCGCTGACAACATCCTAATAGAGAGAAAAATTTACGAGAATGAGATATCGACGACGCCGTTTTCAAACCTCTCGTAAACATCCGCCATATACGCTCCTCATTCTCCACCAAATGAGGTGCAAACTCGATAACTCCGCTAACTTCGCCAGACGGATACCGCCATGTTATTCTCGCTTCCAGCCTAATAAACTCCACTTCCTTCATACGACGAATACTTTCGTGGAAGTACTTGTCATTGAATCGCTTCAAACGCTCTCCCACACACGCCGAAAAGCGGCCGATGGGTACGCTTCACGCATTCCCACCAAAGAATCCGCCGCCACTTTAACATAAAGGTGGCGAATGGAACTTTTGTTCTCTCCGCATCCCAAGACATCGAATATCTTGTAATTTGTTTGACCCATGTTTCCGCCATGATCGGATCCGCTTTTTCCTTAAATTCGTGGTCCCAACTTCAATCGCTGGTCGTGACAACCGTGAATTGCTATCATTTCTCCTATATTTTGAACACGAAGTCTCCTCGTCTCGATTTTGCATGAACCGCAAAAAAAACTTCTAAACATCCCTCGCTCATCATCTCGCCAAAGGTGTTGTTCACAGAGGAACATTGCCACCAAGTACGCTCTCCTCGCTGGTGAAAGACAGCATCTCCACTGGCCTCATTTACTCCATCATTAATATTCTCAATGACATTCTCAAATACCATCATAAAATAAGGGTTAATTAAGGAAATCAATATATCACATAATATCCCTATATATCGACTAACTAACAAATAAGCTTAGGTAGACACACTAGCGAAGGATTTACTCTGCCTCCCTCCTAGTTCTATTCCCCGATCTCCGCCAGAGATCATATCCCTAAGCTCGATATTAACCGCGACGCCCCCAAAATAGGTCCATTCCATCCAACCCATTCTCGAAATCGCCAAATACATGGTACGTAAACAACTACAACTTTATTATTACAACAAAGAAATCTGTGAGTTTAAATACAAATATTATCTTCTGCATAATATCTATACTCAAATAAATCCTCATCACATTTATCGATACATTATTTTAAAAAATGGTGAGGACTACTAAACAACCTTTCTAAAACCTTCATTCCATACCCCGACTAAGCACTCGCTATATTCTCGCCTCCCGAGAAAAAAATGGAACAAAAAGGAAAAGGGTGAGCTCAACTAGCCCAAGAAGAATGTTATGACTAAGATAATATACAACAAATTATCGTTAGTCTTCAACAGGAAAAAATTTAATAATACAATAGACAACAAGTTTTTAAATCAATATTCGCAGCTTTAAATAATAATTCATTGTAAGAGTTACGTAGAGAATGAAATCTACTATCTTCTATGATGAATTTAAAAGTTCATCATCAATATTTTATCCTCAGAACATCAATCAATATACATCTCAAATCAAATATTCATCTTTGCACTACAGCCAAAGATATTCATCAATCGGCCATGTTCATCTCAACACTGCTCATCTTTGCACTAAACATATTCATCACCACTCATTTAAACACTGCTCATCTTTGCACTAAAGGCCAAAGATATTCAACACACTCATTTAAACACTGCTCACTACAGCCAAAGATATTCTTCAGAATCATTCATCTTTGCACTACAAAGCCAAAGATATTCAATAATATCATCATTTAAGACCGAGGATGATGAAAAATATTTTTAAAGAAACGAATCCAAAGGAAACAAAATGACAAGGATTAAGGATTAAGGATTCAGATTTGGTTTTATCCACGTCCAAAAATACCTCAAAAATAATCATAGTGGTGTAAAATTCAAGAATGATCAAAACATGGATACAATCAAAGCTAGTATCCAAAATAGATATTTTGGACAAAAAGAAAAAATTTTATTTTTCTATGAATAAAGGTCAGATACGTGAATAAAGGTCAGATACGTGAATAAAGGTCGTATATACGTGAATAAGAAATCTCGACACCAAAAGATAGAAATTCCACAAAAAACATCTTCACGCTTCATTAATAGTACTCGTGAATAAGAATCTCGTGAATAAGAACTCATGAATAGTAACTCATGAATAAGAACTCATGAATAGTAACCCCATACATGAAAAAAAGTTCCAAATTTGATAAAAAGTTCCAACCAATATTTCAAAGATAATGATATCAAGAAATAATATCATTCGAGAAGAAAATAACATCCCTTACCTCGAAAGACAAAGATTTCTAAATAAAACACCTGATATAAAGGTCAAGAGAACTTGCACCGCCTAACAATACTCAAAGTATACTCAAAATACTCACAAGAATACGCCGATAATATATAGAGAGAGAGAGAGAAAACTTGTTTCTTCGTGTGATTTTCAATTCTAACTTAAATTTCTCTATTTATAGAAAATATTAAGACGCCAAAGCACTTTAACTCCAAGCAACTCCGATGGCTTTACTCGCTACTATTCCCACCCACCACATTTTTGAAATAAAATTCAGCACATTTCTTCACCAACCACAAGTGGGGCCCACTCAATTCTAGAATTTTCCACCAAAATCAATTATAAACCTAATTTCCTAATCACCACCTCTTAAAATTCATAACAAATCATTCGCTCATTTTTAACGGTTCAAAATTTGTGGACATATACTCAACTTATGTATGTATAACATATCCAAAAATTACAACGATCCAACTATTTGGATTAAAAAAATTATAACTCACGCAATATATCGTAAAAATAATTGATTTGATTTTTAATACCTCCATTCCGACAAAATTACCGATAAAAACACCTCAACATTAAATCATTCAATTATAACCACATAAAACAAATAAATCCATCATTTATAAATATTTTCTTATCATATAAATCAATAATTAATTATTCACAAATAATATTACGTAATCACATTTATGACAACCAGTGCCGCTCCTGTGAAAGAGGGGCTTTCCAATAAGGATTTCTCCTCATCGGGCCGCAATTAATTAGTGACCAAACCTCTCCTTGATGTAACTTTCTAGACATTGCCAATAATGTTATCTAATAATATTATTCAAATAATATGAATTATTGATCCGATAATGGAGATAATGTGCAAAGGACAATTATCAAACAACAATAATATAAAATATCAACGCAAAGAATTATCAATCAATAAAATAAAATATCGAATAAGAATTACCGTGAAAATTATCGAGTAAAGGCCTTCACGTAAGGATCAATAATTCAACAATACTGCAATACCGCAAAGCTATCGCAAGAACCACGCCAGACATCGTATTTTAACCACCGTATTCCAATACCTTAATCTGTAAATAACTACGCCGCTATTTTTAACCAACTTATATTTGCGCTTTCTTCATCCAATCGCTTTCACATATGGGGCCCACACACGGGTCGCTACTGGTCGCATTTAATATTCCCCGACAAAGATTTAATATTCCACGACCAAACGAATATTCCCGACAACAATGAATATTTTATAACCACTTGCTTATTTTGAAATATTTATGATTTTACCCATAACTATCCACATTAATCAAATCCACCCTTACTATTTCAAAATAATAAATAAAGAAAATTCCTTTTATTTAAAAAAATTTCGGTCTTACATACAAGATTTGGAAAGAGAGGAAAACTTAATCCTCGATTCATCTCCATTTTTAATCCTCGAAAGAGAGTAGGAACTGGCTATAGACTCGCCTATACCTCGCTTTTACCGCCAAGTATGTCTCTCGTGTTCATAACGCTTTTCACATATCCATGTTACGTAAATATGTGAAAGACCCGAACCACATTATTGAGTTAGAACCGGATTTAAATAAATGGAAGATTTGACGTATGAAGAGGTTCCTGCTCAAATCTTGATAAGAAGGAACATATTCTACGCCCAAGGTTATACCTCAAGTCAAAGTTTTCATGTGGAGGAACCACGATGTTGAAGAAATGACTTGGGAGTTAGAATCAAATGAAATCAAGGTATCCTTACCTCTTCGACATACCAGTGTATCGCACTTAATTTCGAGGGCTAAATTTCATAAGAAGGGAGGTTGTAAAGACCCCAACTTTTATAAATAAAGATGAATTTTTCTATAAATATTATTTTTGAATATTATGAAATAAATTTGATATAATGTTATAGTTGTGGGTAATATTTATAAATTTTGCAAAGTAAGCAAGTTGTTATAAAATATTCGTTTGGTCGGAGAATATTCTTTTTGTCGGGGAATATTCGTACGACGGCTCAATCATCGGTGGACCCCACAACAGAAGTATTGTCGTAGTTAGAAAATGACAAAATTATTTTTCTATAAAAATAACGACAGAGGTGTTACCGTTAAAACCGCTGAACTACCCTAGAGTAAAAGTACAAGAATACGCGTGGTTGATAAGAGTAGACACGATATTGATTATCGATGCTTACGTGAGAAGTCACTCACCTATGCTCAATTATTGCTATGAGAATTGCCGCATCATATCTCTTATATTATTGATTCAATTATTGTCACAAAGATCATCTCAGATAATATGTTATAGTATTAATCAATAATCGAGACGATAAGTTATAATGATTAATAATTGTTGAAAGATTAAATATGTGTTGATTAAAAATAAAATGATTTGTGGTAATATGTATTCAATCCTTGATGTATATAAAGAGTCCATTATGAGACGTTTGTGGTAAGTTTGATTATTTTATGGGGGCCTATATGTCATCATCTAAGAGTCTCTTCTACAATAAGAATTACTTTCGTCGATAGTAATTACCATCAGAATAGTAATTACCTTTGTCAATAGTAATTACCTTTACCAGACGTCGAACCACTTGTCGCTTCACATTATAAAAGGCCGAACCACTTGTCGTTTCACATTACAAAAGGCCGAACCACTTGTCGCTTCACATTACAAAGCGCCAAACCACTTTTCTTTTCACATCACCAAATATTGCCACCACTTTTTTCTTTTCACACTGCAAAAAGCTAAGCTAGAAATCTTCTATAAATAGAGGCCTAGTGCTTCATTATTTTTCACTTAATTCATTCAAGCTATAGAGAGAGAAAGTATAGAGAGATAAGAGAGAAAGAAGAAGAGTATTTTGTTACTACACTATCGCAGATTCAATCTTCTACTAAAAGTAAGGGTGTTATTCTTTCTTATTCATGAAGAGAAATCTGTTGTTATTCCATTGCTTATTATTCTCATTGGAATAACTCAGTATACGTGGTTTACCCTATACTTGGTGACATATTTCTATTATTCTTTGAACATCCTGTCATGTGTGTTTTACACCTGGATCCGTTCCGCCTTTTTATTATTATTCTATTGGAACATCCTCGTCATGGTTTTACACCCACCGGGTTCCGCTTTTTTATTATTATTCTCGCTGGAACATCCTGTCATGTGTTTTACGCCGGACCGGGGTTCCATTCTTTATTATTCTGTTGAATATCCTCGCATGCATTTTTTACGCCGGACCGGGTTCTATTCTTTTTATTATTCTCTTGAACATCCTCGTCATGCATGCGTTTTCTGGCCGACCGTTCCGTTATTTATTATTCTGTTGAATAACTCTGCTGCAAGGGCCTCATCGCATGCATGGTGATTTCTTTTGTTATTCCATTCTTTATTATACCCAAATGGTTAAAACTTTGACTTCTATACTCCATGAAATTAGTGGAATATCCTCGATATTTGCGGCTTCATCCAAAGATCCTTTCATGGAAATATTCTTCTCAAAGATTCTTGAATTTTACTCTACAAAGCAAAGATTATGTCGATAATTGGATGTTATTGGTTCCTAGATAAATTAATTCTTGAACTTGTTTTATTGAATTCTTATATCATTGTCATCATCCTCATGTTTATATTATATTGAAAGTCATCTCGTATTCGTAGTGCATGGATGGACTTGGTATGATTATGACCGAGAGACTATTCGTAAATCATTTAATCGTAATGTTACAAATGATGTGGTAAAAATCCTCAATTGGCCATAGTGCATTGATGGACAATTGTTGGCATGATCATGACCATTAATGAATACACAAATATTCTCGGCCGTAGTGCATGAATAATTGTGGTCGTGATACTAAAGAATATCCTCGGCCGTAGTAAGTGGGGTGATTCGATGATGTGGAATATTTATTAAAGTCGAGTCTCAAATATAACAAAGTTGATGAAAAACTTTTTAAAATCATAAAAGATAGTAGATTTTATTTTCTACTTGACTTTTTAATGGATTCTTTGTTTCACCGTAGTTAAACTTGATGTTCATTATATTTTATCGCTTTAACATTGTTGTGAGACTAATGATAATTTATTCTCGCATTATCTTAGTCATAATATTTCTTCTTGAGCTAGTTGAGCTCACCCTTTCTTTCACCGCTTTCTCTTGTGAAATGAGAATATAGCCGGGACGAGCTCGGAAACGGAGTAATGGTCCGTAGGATAAGATTAATAGTCCTCACTATTCTTTGAAATAGTGTGATAATAATTGTAATGAGGACTCCTTTTGAGTTTGTATGATCTCTAGTAGATAATATTTGTATTCAAACTCACGCTTTATGTCGATTGCATACCTACGCTTATATTAGTAAGTTGTATTTAAATTACGCACTATGTATCCGACTACCCAAGATGGGTGATGTATACCTATTTTTGGGGCGTGACACTTTAGTATTGTGGTATTCGGTATTTGGGTACAATATTATTCCACGAGGAGATGTGCTAATTTTTAGACCATCGTTGAAGTTATATTAGTGAATCATTATGGATCACCGGTGGAAAGTTATAATAGTGAATCAATATGGATCATTTGGTTTAAAGTTTTAATAAGAAATCGGTATGGACCGTTGCTTTAAGTTTTAATAGTAAATCGATCTGGATCGTTCGTTTAAAAGTAAATCGATCTGGACCATTCATGAATTAGTTACTATTCATTCCATTCTTCTATAAATAGAAGTTCTTTCCTTCATTATTTTCTTATGAATTCACTGAAACTCTAGAGAGAGAAATTATAGAGAGAAAGAAGAAGACTATTCTGCTACTTCACCACTTCTATTTTCAGCTTTTTTTTCTTGGTGAGGGTGTTATTCTTTCTTATTCATGAAGAGAACTTCTGGTTATTCCATTCTTTATTATTCTCGTTGAATAACTCAGATATCTGTACATACCCTATACATAACTTCGTATAAGCGGCATACCACATGACTTGGTGAAATCCTTATGTTATTCCATTCTTATTTATTTTGTTGGAATAATCAGATACGTGGACTCCCTATACTTGGTGAAATCCTTATATTATTCCGTCTTTATATTCTCGTTTTAATATCCTCGCTTGCGTGAATTTCACGACTGGTACCATTATTTATTATTCCGCATTTAATATTCTCATTTAATATCCTCGCTTGCGAATTTCACCCGACTCGGTTCCATTATTTATTATTTCGCATTTAATATTCTCGTTGGAATAACTCGTCATCTGCCAAGTACCACATGCATGGTGATTTCTGTTGTTATTCCATTCTTTATTATACTCAGTTGGTTAAAGTTTTGACTTCTATACTCCATGAAATTAGTGGAATATTCTTGATATTTGCGCTTTATCCAGTATCGTTTTATGGAAATATTCTTCTGAGCATTCTTAAATTTTACCCCACAAAACAGTATCTTGTTGACAATTTGGACATTATTAATTCGTGGATAAATAAATTCTTGAAGTTGTTTTTTTGAATTCTTATATCATTGTCATCATACTCATGTTTATATTATGTTGAAAGTCATCTGTAACCTGTAGTGCATGGATGGACTTGGTATAATTATGACCAGGTATTATTCGGTATAATCATGACCATAACGTTACAAATGATGTGGTAAAAGTCCTCATTGGCCCGTAGTGCATTGATGGACAGTTGTTGGCATGATCATGACCATTGATGAATACACGAATATCCTTGGCCTGTAGTGCATGGATAATTTGTGGTCGTGATACTAAAGAATATCCTTGGCCGTAGTGCAGGGGTGATTCGATGATGTGGATTATTTATAAAGCTGAGTCCCAGTAATAAAAATAATGAAAAACCTTTTAAATCATAAAAGATAGTAGATTTTATTCTCTACTTGACTCTTTTAATGGATTGTTTCTAGACATTGCCAATAATGCTACCTAATAATATTATTCAAATAATATGAATTATTGATCTGATAATGAGAAATACTATGCCGTGACAATTATTGAAATAACAATAATATAAAATATCAACGCATCAATTATTGAATCAATAAAATAAAATATTAAACAGTAATTACTGTAATAATTATTGAGTAGTGCCTTCTTACGTAAGAATCAATAATTGGTGCAATACTGCAGCTATCAGTTAACACCGCATATTATTATTCTTTTAACCAACCATGTATTCTAACAAAGTGTTAATTCAGTGAATAACTACGCCAAGTTATTTATAAAAACTCATACTTGTCATTTTTTCATCCAATCGCTTTCAAGCATGGGCCCATTAAGAGTCGCTACTTGTCGTATTTGGATATTCCTCGACAGCAAGAATATTCCCAACAACAATGAATATTTTATAACCACTTACTTATTTAAAATATTTGCGCATTTTACCCATAACTAACCACATTAATTAAATCAACCCCTTACTATTTCAAAATAATAAATAGAGAAAATTTTATTTTATTCATAAAAGTTGGGGTCTTACAACCTCCCCTCTTTATGAAATTTCGTACTCGAAATTGATGTACGTACCTGGTGTTTCAAAAAGGTGAGGATACATCGCTTTCATTTTCGTTTCCAACTCCCAGGTCATTTTCTCAATAGCATGGTTTCTCCACAAAATTTTGGCTTGTGGTATAACCTTTGTTGTAAGACCCCGAATTTTATGAAATAAAAGTATTCAATTTTTTATAATTACTATTCATGAGTTACTATTCACGATTACTATTCATGAGTTACTATTCATGAGAGTTACTATTCACGAGTTACTATTCACGAAAGTACTATTTATGAGTACTATTTATGAAGCATGATAATTTTTTTTTAGTAAGAAGGCATTACTCAATAATTGTTACACGATAATTACTGCTCAATATTATATTTTATTGATTCAATAATTGCTACGTTGATATTTTATATTATTGTTGTTTCAATAATTATCACGACACAAGATTTTCCATTATCGAGCAATAATTCATATTATCTCGAATAATATTATTGGATAACATTATTGGCAATGTCTAGAAAGTTCTGCTTCAAGGAGAGGTTTGGTCACCTAATCATGCTGGCGCAAGAAGTGAGAAATTCTTATTGGAAAGCCCTCTTTCCTGGTGAATCGCCTCGGTTGTCAATATTGTGATTATGTAATATTATTTGTGAATAATTAATTATTGATTTTTATGATGAGAAAAATATTTATTTTATGTGGATATAGATGGAGAAAATTTTTAAAGTGACAATTGTTGAAAATTAATATTTTATCTTTTTCGATAATAAAATAATTCATTTAAATATATTATTTTAATAATATATTAATGATGATATTTTTACGATGAATGTGGGATATATGAGTATATGTGGAGGAGAAGTATTTTGTTACCAAAAATATTTAAAACATGTTTTATGTGTTTGGTGGACCCCATTTCTTGATCGAAATTTGATTATAAACAGTAAAATCGTCTGTTTGTGGATTTCGATCAATTTCTGTTTGGAATTTGGAAAAACTTTTTTCTGAAAAGTTGTAGAGAATTGAATTTCCTATAAAAACACGCGAGATTAGAATTTTCTGATAAAGGGCTATTTATTATGAATTATTGAAGTTCTGAAGTTCAAAATAATTGATTTTTGGAAGTTTTATTTATTTTATTAATAAAACGTTTTTTATATTTTGTGGCCTCATTAAACATGTGCAAAATAAGCTGATTTCAAATGTCTAGAGGTGGGCTTGAAATTTGATAATAATATTATTATTATATTCAATTTTCTGCTTTGGTGTTCTAAACAATTTTCTATAAATAGGGTGCTTAGGTTAGAATTGAAAATCACACCAGAAACTGAAGTTTTCTCTCTCTATATTATCGAGCGTATTTTTGTGAGTATTTTGAGTATACTTTGAGTATTGCTATACGGTGCAAGTTCGTTCAGCGTTATATCCGACATTCCAGTACTGCTCTTTTGAGGTAAGGGATAGTAAGGGATTTTTAAGGGTGATTATGTTTTTCAGTTTTGTATTTTTCCGGACCTTCAAAAATTCTGGAAAAATTTAAAATGATATTTTGATGAGTTTTGTAGAGTGTGTCCAAAATGGCGATTTTTGGATGTATAGATTAGAGTTATGGATTTTATGAGAAAAAACTATTTTAAAAGTAACTATTTATAACTCCTTGTGATTAACTCCAAAATTGATGAAATTTTTATTGGGAGTACATCTATATAATATCAGTATACCGTGTAAATTTCAGAATTTTTGGATAAAAGTATAATTTATGATAAATGTTTAAATATTCGGTGGTTTTGGCCATATGAAAAATAGTAAATGAGTTTTAAAAATTCTGAGAAAAATATATATTCAATATGGGACTATATTCTTCTAAATCCCAGAAAATAAATATTTTTGGAACTGATTTGGTATTTTTCATGAAAATGTTCTAGTTATGAGTAAATGAATTAAATATGTTATGTGAACTAAGAAAATTGGAAAATATGATTTTATGGCTTGAGAATCATATATGAGGTATATGCAGATTTTTGATGAGGGTTTTGGTTATTGGTGATGAAATCTTATGAGTTTGGCATTTTATGATGATTAAATTCATTAATTAGTAAAGTGTAAACAATTTAATTAAATTGTTTATAAGTTTAAGAAATAATTAAAATATTATTATAATATTAATAATATTAGATTATGAGATTTCTAAGTGATTTATAACATT
Source organism: Panax quinquefolius (assembly GCA_020205615.1). NCBI lineage: Eukaryota > Viridiplantae > Streptophyta > Magnoliopsida > Apiales > Araliaceae > Panax > Panax quinquefolius. The sequence goes on along the minus strand of CM035158.1, from coordinate 116,939,945 downwards.
TGGATTAAGGTGTTATAAATATGGATATGAATTTTATTATGAAACTTTATCTTTTCGTATTTCGAGGTTACTTATGCACGATATAATGGACTACGTATTATGTCGAATACGGGTACTATTCACGACAAATTGGTTTCTTCTCCGACCAAATTATCGCTGATTTATGAATCTTACTCTTAAAATTAAAACCATGTTTTGATTATATTATTTTTATATAACATTCTTATAACCCTAATGATGATATTTCTCTTTGACTTGAGTGTAAAGATGGGTAGATTATTGGTATGATCGTGACCATAGGTTCTCTTTGGCCAAGAAAGTGCAAAAGTTGAATTGTTGGTGGTATGATCATGACCATTGAATTTACAATTGAATATTTTTAGCTTAAGTGCAAAGGTGAATCGATCAACACGGTTATAATTATTGTTATATAACTTCCGAAATGATTATGTATTTCTTTGATATATGAATATCTTTTGCTTTCGTTGTGCAAAGATGACTTGTTGATGAATATCTTAGCTTCAGTAGTACAAAGATGAATTATTAATGAATATCTTTTGCTCAGTAATGCAAAGATGACTTTGTTGTTGAATATCTTTAATTTGTAGTGCAAAGATGAATTATTGATGAATATCTTTGGCTCGTAATGCAAAGATGACATGTTGTTGAATATCTTTAGCCTGTAGTGCAAAGATGAATTATTGATGAATATCTTTGGCTCGTAGTGCAAAGATGACCGTTGTTGAATATCTTTAGCTTTGTAGTGTAAAGATGAATCATTGATGAATATCTTTGGTAGTGGTGCAAAGATGAATTTATTAAGATGATTATGAATGTGAACTGTGATTTGGTATAACCATGATCTTTGATATTTCGTAAAGACAATTGATGAAATTATCTTCATCTCCGGATGAGAAGAGAATTTAGAACTACAATTATGATTATGAGTTATACATGTGATTGTGGATGCGAGAATTGTTGATTGATGTTACAGTGGATAAAATATTGTTGGTGGACTTTTAACGAGGAGAAGACAATAGACTTTATAGTCTATTCGACTCTTTTAATGGATTGCTTCGTTCACCGCAACTATGGTTGAAAAGTTTTATCATCTACCATATGTTCTAAATCTACGATTTATTATTGATGAAGACTATTGATAATTTATGTATCTTTAGTTATAATATTCTTTATCGAAATTAGTTGTGCTCACCCTTTTGTTTCACAATTCCTTTCGTAATAAAAGTGTAGCTGGGTTGAAAGTGGATAACAAGGGAATAGAATCGGTGGTCTATAGTTGTTGAGGTTCTCCCTAAAGAGGTGAAAGCGAACCCAACTTTGGAAGGGTGTTTTGTCATTATCATACAAGATGTCTAATGACATACAAAATCGTGTTATCATAAGACATGGTTGTGCTTTCATCCACTTGCTTTGAGTATATTTACAAGCACTACCTATATAATCTTGGTGTTTGTTTGGAGTATAATACCCAATTAGAGACAAAGTGGAGATAATGATATGTCAAGAAGACTCACCATTAGGAAGAATATGATAGTAATCTTCTCGCTTTTCTTTAGGGTCTATTGGGTCAACCAAGGATAATTCTCGTGGCCATATGATATCTACCATAACCTAAAAGCATGCCTCCCATGTACGAAGGTTTCTTTGAGCACTTCCCAAAGATTCTAATTTCTAAAACAGCTTTTTGACTATACTTTTATGTAAGGTGTCATTGTGACGTACACAGATTGGTATATATTTGTATCCAAACTCACAAAGATATGTGTTGTTGTATTTTGCACGACAAATTGTTGTAATAAAGTTGTAGTTGTTTTTCCGCACTATGTATTTGGCGACTCAGAATGGGTTGGATGGAATGGACCTATTTTGGGGCGCTCACATTTGTCTTGCAGGACATGCTCCTTCCTATCCAAGATTTTGACAGGTACCTCCTCGTACGTTAAGTTTTCAGCTATCTCGTATGGTTCTAACTCAATAATGTGGTTCGGGTCTTTCACATATTTATGAAGTACAGATATGTGAAAAACATTATGAACACGAGACATACTTTGAGGTAACACGAGTCTATAGGCCACATTTTCTACTCGGTCAAGAATCTGAAATGGACCAATAAATCGTGGATTGAGCTTTTCTCTCTTTCCAAATATTGTAACCCCCTTCCATGGAGCAACACGTAACAATACATGATCCCCAATATTGACGTATTTCGGGTTTCAAACCTCTTAGAAACATTCTGATAAGTGGGTTTTATACCTACTTATTGTATATCAATTCACGCGAACTATGCCCATCTCAAGTACATTTTAGTGTGTTTTTAGTTGCATTTCATGTTATTTTGCATTGCATTTACTTAAAACTTCTTTTGTGGAAAAAGTACAGAAAATGGCCTAATTTGGTGGTATTAGAGGGCACGAGGCTAATGGACGCATGGCGCGAGGAGCAAGTGGGAATATGTATGGCATGAGAGTCAAGTGGAGCTGAAGACTAAGCATGGAATGACAAAGGAAGGAGCAGTAAAGCAGATCAGTGCAGCAGCAGAACCAGAATCACAGACTGCAGCGGAATAAACAATCCATTAGAAGAGTCAAGTAGAGAATAAAATCTACTATCTTCTATGATTTAAAAGGTTTTTCATCACTTTTATCGCTGAGACTCAACTCAATAAATAATCCACATCATCAAATCATCCCCGCACTACGGTGCCAAGGATATTCTTTAAGATCACGACCACGAATTATCCATGCACTCGGGCCAAAGATAATCATGTTTTCATCAACTGCTTATGATCATGCCATAAAACAATTCATCTTTCGCTCCCTCGTCAAGAGAATCCATAGCCATAATCATACCAAAACTCGTCCATCAATGCACTACGGCCAACGAGGACTTTTTACACATCATTTGTAACATTACTACCATGATTATACCGAATAATCCTCGGTCATAATCATACCAAGTCCATCTATGCACTACAGCCATAGATGACTTTCAACAGAATATAAACACGAGGATGATGACAATGATATAAGAATTCAATAAAACAAGTTCAAGAATTAATTTATCCAGGAACCAATAACGTCCAAATTGTCAACCTAATACTGCTTTATGATGTAAAATTCAAGAATGCTTAGAAGAATATTTTCATGAAAAGATATTGGATGAAGTGCAAATATCAAGGATATTCTACTAATTTCATGGAGTGTAGAAGTTAAAACATTAACCAACTGAGTATAAATAAGAATGAAATAACATAAGAAATCACCATGCATGCGGTAGATTGTGATGTATGTGTTATTCCAATGTAATAATAAATAACGGAATCAATTCGAATTTAAATTCGCACCAACAGGATGTTCCAATAGAATAATAAAGAATGGAATAACAACATAAATCACCACGCATGCGGTAGATTGCATGTAGACGTTATTCCAATGAATAATAAAGATTTAAACCAGTCCCACAGAAAAGCGCATGTATACGATATTCCAACAGTAATAATAAAGATTTTAACCGTGTCCCACGTAAAACGCATGTGAACGTGATATTCCAACGAATAATAAAGAAATGGAATAATGTAAGGATTTCACCAAGTATAGGGTAGCTGCACAGATACTGAGTTATTCAATGTAATAATAAAGAATGGAATAATGAAATTCTCTTCATGAATACAAAAGAAATAATACCCCTTACGGGTACAATAAATAATATTCCTTACCGTAAAAGAAACTGGATATAAGAGTAGGTAAGTAGCAGAATACTTTTCTTCTTTCCCTCTATAATTTCTCTCTCTAGAGTTTCAGTAAATTCGTAAGAAAATAATGAAGGAATGTGCTTCTATTTATAGAAGAATGGACTGCATAGTAACTAATTCACGAACGGTCCAGATTGATTTACTTTTAATCGGACGGTCCAGATTTAAAGCAAAATCTTTTAAATAAAATATAATATATTCTATTTATAATCTAATAAAACGAATAACTTTATAAAAGTATTTTATTTTATATAAAAAGATTTTACTATGCAAACACTATACATGCACTATGCAAATACTATGCATAATAAAATATAATATAATCTAATTATTGTCTAATAAAACGAATAACTTTATAAAAGTATTCTGTTTTATATAAAAAGATTTTACTATTAGCCTAATAAAACGAATAACTTTATAAAAGTATTCTGTTTTATATAAAAAGTTTTTCTGTTTTATTACATTAATAATACTAATAAAATAAAAATGAGTGACTTATAACATAAGCATCAATAATTAATACCGTGTGCTACTATGCAACCACACGTATTACTGTACTTTTACTACCGAGTAGTTCAACAGTATTAACGGTAAAACTTCCGCTGTTATTTTCAATTAAATATTTTTGTCGTTTTCTTCATCCGACAATAATTCTGTTGTGGGGTCCACCAATGATTGAACCGTCGTACGGATATTCCCTGAAAAAAAGAATATTTTTCGACCAATCGAATATAATATGACAACTTACATACTTTGCAAAATTTATAAATATTACCCACAACTATAACATTATATCAAATCCACACCATACTATAAAAAAAATTATTTCGAGAAAATTAAATCTTTATTCATAAAATCTGGGGTTTCACAACGCATACGCACATGCATGTAAAGCATCCTACCGGACCGGTTTAACATATCATGCAAGTCATATACTACCGCGAGAAAATATATCGAGGAAGCCTTGCTGCCGCATGCTGCGATACTGAAGTCATTGATTTGTTTTATTTTAATTTTTAATTAAAAGTGTTGTAATTGATTAAAACGATATCTAACTGGCGTCAGACATATATTTTATTACTTTTTACGTATTTTCATAGTAGGAACTAGGGTTTACACTATGGGGAGAGATTCCAACGTAGAACGACGCTAATCCTTCATCTTTTCTATTTCATCGTTGGATTCTTTATTCATTGTGGAAGACTATTATTTTTATTGCTGGATTTTAATGAGGAATTGAATAATAACAATGGTATACAATCAGCGATTGGGTTTGATCGTTCTTATCTCTTTCTATCTCAATTGTTTGCTTAATAACCATGATTAGCTTCAATCCCATAATGGCTTTTGGTTCAGCCATGAACTAAAATCCATTATGGGATTCTAACAGATTTTAATATGTAGTTTGATTACATGCTTGAATGCTAGGGCTGTTTTGCATATCATATGGGATTTCTATCGTTATTGTTTTGCATGTATGAATGCTTGATCACCATTCGTTCTCAGTACTTGTATGGAATTGACAATGAACATGCGAGTATGGATTGTAATTATGATAACATACGAATATAGGGTTGTTTTGTATGGCTTGTGTATTTTGTGAACCAAATAGACATATACTATTTCGCCGTATGAGTTAAAATAAGGGCTTGTGCTTAAAATCAATATTGTTGCAATTTCACATAGACATATAGCGATTTTAATTATATTGATGATTACATGGAGTCTATCATTTGTGGATGCTATGTAAGTAGGTCTTAGTGCATTGAAAAGTGGCTATGACTCTATTAGTGCTCTTGGCTACTTTCCTGTGATATGTGAACAATTCTTGCATGATAGTGGTAATTAGATGAAATATTAAATGAAGTTAGGATCCCATTATTTCCATATTTGATTTATTTCATTATTATTCTTATTTTATTTGTTAATTAATTTTATTATAATTTTTAATCATAACCTTAATCATTAGTTTAAGCATATAAATTTAGTGATTTAATTGGTGCATAGTAATTTGAATTGACAACTTTCCCAATGGATCGATACTCGACTTACTCTGTATTACTTGTTGACGCATGTATACTTGCATGAGTTAGAGCTCTTTTGTCAAAATTGAAAAAGAGGCAACAAGTTTTTGGCGCCGTTGCCGGGGATAGGCGTTAAATTTAAATAATTATCATCAGTTTAAAGCTATATTGTATGACTTAGACAATTCTGTTCGTTTCTCATTTCTATTTTTGCTTTATTTTTGTTTTCAAGTACTTGTAGATTTTTATGCACACGAGATCACCCAACTCGGAATTAACACTAGCACAGGATAACATCAACGGGAGAGGTTGGAAAACAAGTGTGCGGAGAAATTTGCAAGCTTAGTTAGAAAGTATTCCATCTGTCATGGCAGAAGAACAAAGAATTGAGCAAAGAGAAGAGCATCGGGCTCTAAGAGACTACTCCATGCCAAATATAAATGGACTACAGTCTAGCATAGTCGGACCGGCGATAGTAGTAAACACTTTTGAGATTAAATCGTGCACTATTCAAATGGTGCAGAACTCGGTACAGTTTGGGGGTGCTGTTACGGATGATTCGAATGAACACCTGTTGAGTTTCATCGAGATTTGCGATATGTTCAGGTACAATGGGGTGACGGAGGATGCTATCCGACTAAGGCTATTCCCATTCTCATTGAGGGATAAGGCGAGAAGTTGGCTACATTCTTTTCCATCAAGGTCAATCATTACATGGGAGGACTTAGCACAGAAATTTCTAGCCAAGTTCTTTCCAATGGCTAAGACTGCAAAGATGAGGATAGCTATCTCTCAGTTTGAGCAACAACAGGGCGAGTCTTTATATGAAGCATGGGAGAGATAAAAAGAGATGTTTAGAAAGTGTCCGCATCACGGTATGCCTGATTAGATGGTGATCAACTCATTTTACAACTGATTGGGATGACAGTCGAGACCGATAGTGGATGCAGCTGTAGGAGGGGCATTATGGGCAAAGAGCTATGACGAGGCCTATACACTTATTGAGACAATGGCTTCAAATGATTACCAGAATGACGAACGATGGAACGTTTAGGAGTTTTCTAGAATTCATGCAAAGCCAAACGAGAGAGACTCCTGTTCATAATGCAGGTGGAAACAATGGTAATCCACGGTCGGTCACCGCGAAGCAGTTCAAGGAACTGGTGTGAGACCCCAGATTTTATCAATAAAGATTTAAATTTTGTCGAAATAATTTTTAATATTATGGTGTGAATTTGAGATAATATTATAGTTGTGGGTAGTATTTATAAATTTTGCAAAGTATGCAAGTGGTTATATTATATTCGATTGGTCTGGGAATATTCGGCTTAGTAGGGAATATTCGCATAACTACTCAATCATTGGTGGACCTCATAGAATGTAATTATTGTCGGATTGAGAAAAAACGACAAAAATATTTTTTATTGAAATAACGGCGGAAGTTTTACTGTTGATCTTTGTTGAACTACTCATTAGTTAAAGTACGATATACGTGTGGTTGCATAAGTAGACACTACCTGTATTGATTATCGATGCTTATGTGAGAAGTCACCCATTTTGATTCCATTATTGTCGATTAATAATATGAATTATTATAGCGATAATGACGTTTTGTTTTATTCAGATTATTAACGTAATAAAATGAAACATCTTTTATATAAAATAGAATACTTATTAAAGTTATTCTATAAATAGAATATATTATATTTTATTATGCATAGTGTTGCATAGTGTTTTGCATAAAGGTTTGCATAGTATTTGCATAGTAAAATGTTTTTATATAAATAGAATATATGATATTTTATTTAAAAGATTTTGCTTTAAATATGGATAGTCGATTAAAGTAAATCAATCTAGACTGCTCATGGATTAATTACTATGCATTCTATTTTCCTATAAATAAAGCTCATTCCTTCATTATTTTTTACTTAATTCAATTGAAACTCTGTAGAGAGAAATTATAGAGAGAAGTCAGAAGACCACAATTTTTTTTTAAATAAAAAGGAATTTCCTTTATTTATTATTTTGAAATAGTAAGGGTGGATTTGATTAATGTGGTTAGTTATGGGTAAAATGCGCAAATATTTCAAAATAAGCAAGTGGTTATGAAATATTCATTGTTGTTTGGGAATATTCTATTGGTCGTGGAATATTCAGATCGCTTGAAATATTCGATTTACGGCGCAGCGACCATGTGCCCCATAACTGAAAGCGATTGGATGAAGAAAACGACAAATATAAGTTGGTTAAAAATAACTTGGCGTAGTTATTGTTACCGTTAAGATTGTTGGAATACCCGGTGGTTAAAATACGATGAATACGCTGTGGTTGCACAAAGAATACACCAGATTGCATAAAGATTGTTGAATTATTGATCCTTACGTAAGAAGGCACTACTCAATAATTTTCACAAGTGAGCTCTTGCTCAATATTTTATTTTATTGATTCAATAATTCTTTGCGTTGATATTTTATATTATTGTTGTTCAATAATTGTCATTGCACATTATCTCCATTATCGGATCAATAATTCATATTATTTAAATAATATTATTAGATAGCATTATTATCGCAATGTCTAGAAAGTTCTCATCAAGGAGAGGTTTGGTCACCTAATTGCGCGCACCGAAGGAGAAATCCTTATCTGAAAGCCCCTCTTTCCTCGGAACTACTTTGGTTGTCATAATTGTGATTCTAATATTATTCGTGAATAATTAATTATTGATTCATATGATAAAGAAATATTTATTTTATGTGGATATAAATGATGGATTTATTTATGTGGTTATAAATGAAGAAATTAATGTTGAGGTGTTTTATCGGTATTTTATCGGATTGGAGGTATTAAAAGATCAAATCGGTGTTATTACAGCTTTATTGTGTGAGTTATAATATTTAATCCGACCGTTGGATCGTTGTAATTTTTGGATATGTTATACATATATAAGTTGAGTATATATCCACAAATTTTGAACCGTTAAAAATGAGCGTATAATTTATTATGAATTTTAAGAGGTGACTGATTCAGAAATTAGGTTATAAATGATTTTGGTGGAAAATTCTAGAATTGGTGGGCCCCACTTTTGGTTGGTGAGAAATGTGCTCAATTGAATTTTCAAATGTGGTGGGTGGGAATAGTAGCGAGTAAAGCCATCGGAGTTGCAGTTAAGTCTCCCTTGAGCGTCTAAACATTTTCCTATAAATAGAGGGCTAAGTTAGAATTGAAAATCACACCGTAAACAAGTTTTCTCTCTTCTCTCTCTATATTATCGAAGCGTATTCTTGTGAGTATTTTGAGTATACTTTGAGTATTGTTAGATCGGTGCAAGTTCCTTCAAAGACTATATCCTGTTTCAACTAAGTCATCGCCTTCTTTTCGAGGTAAGGGGATGTTATTTTCTTTCTCGGATGATATTATTTCTTCAATATCATTATCTTTGAAATATTGATTGAACTTTTTATCAAATTTGGAACTTTTTCATGTCGGGGTTACTATTCATGAGTTACTATTCACGAAGTTACTATTCATGAGTTACTATTCACGAGTTACTATTCACGAGTACTATTCATGAAAGCGTGAAGATGTTTTTTTGGAATTTCTATCTTTTGGTGTCGGGAGTTACTATTCACGATATCTAAGACTATTCACGATACTCTGACTATTCACTTCATCAATCGGACTATTCAATAGAAAAATGAAAATTTTTCTTTTCGTCTAAAATATCTATTCGGATACTAGCTTTGATTGTATCCATGTTTTAATCATTCTTGAATTTTACACCACTATGATTATTTTTGAGGTATTTTTGGACGTGGATAAAACCAATGCAAAGATGAACAGGTGTTGAGATGAACATGACCGACTGATGAATATCTTTGGCCAGTAGTCTGAACGATGAATATTTGATTTGAGATGAATATTGATTGATGTTACGAGGATAAAATATTGATGATGGATTGTTAAATTCATAGATTATAGTAGATTTCATTCTCTCACGTAACTCTTCTACATGAATTATTATTTCACCGCTATAATATTGATCCAAAACTTGTTGTCTTATCAGATTCTATCGTAATTTTTCCTGTTGAAGACTAACGATAATTTGTTCTATATTATCTTAGTCATAACATTCTTTATTGGGCTAGTTGAGCTCACCCTTTTCCTTTTTTGTTCCATTTTTCTCGGGAGGCGAGAATATAAATGAAAGTATGCAGCCTGGGTATGGAATGAAGGTTTTAGAAAGGATTGTTTAGTAGTCCTCACCATTTTTTTATGTATCAATAAATGTGATGAGGATTTATTTGAGTATAGATATTGTCTGTAAGATAATATTTGTATTCAAACTCACGCTTTCTTGTTGTAATAATAAAGTTGTAGTTGTTTACATACCATGTATTTGAATGATTAAATGCATTATATGGTAAAGCGTAAACAATTGAGATAAATTGTTTATAAATTTAAGAAGTGATTAAAATATTATTATAATATTAATGATATTAGATTATGAGATTATTAAGTGATTGATAACATGGGGATATTCTTGAATCTCGGATAAATTATATTTTAAATATTTAATATTTATCCTTTATCTCATTTGATTGATTCTTTATATCATTATCCTCATGTTTATATTATGTTGAAAGTCATCTCGTGGCTGTGAAGTGCATAGATGGACTTGGTATGATTATGACCGTGGATTGTTCGGTATATAATCATAACCGTAATTGAATACACGATTATCTTTGGTAGTAGTGCATGGATAATTTGTGGTCGTGATACTAATGAATACACGATTATCTTTGGTAGTAGTAGTGCGTGGATAATTTGTGGTCGTGATACTAAATGAATACACGATTATCTTTGGTAGTAGTGCATGGATAATTCGTGGTCGTGATACTAATGAATATCCTCGGCCGTAGTGCGGGATGATTCGATGATATGGATTAATTATTGAAATGAGTCTCAAAGAATGAAATATTAATTCATGGATGTGGTAAAAGTCATCTTTGGTAGTAGTGCATTGATAGACTTGGTATGATTATGACCGAGGATTATTCGGTATAATCATGATAGTATTGAAAACACGAATATCCTTGGCGAAGAAAGTGCATGGATAATTCGTGGTTGTGATACTATTAAGTCGAGTCTCGATATTATTGGTTTTATGAATGTATATCTTTGCCTATAAAGTGCAAGATGAATTGTTAATGAATATCTTTGCCGGATTGCAAAGATGAATTTAATGTTTTCAACGATAAGGGTATTCAAGGTATCCTCACCTCTTTATCATTCCAGTATCGCACCTAATTTCGAGGGGCTAAATTCCATAAGGAGGGGAGATTGTGAGACCCTTTATTTTATCAATAAAGATTTAAATTTTGCAAAATAATTTTTAATATTATGGTGTGAATTTGAGATAATATTATAGTTGTGGTAGTATTTATAAATTTTGCAAAGTATGCAAGTGGTTATATTATATTCGATTGGTCGGGAATATTCTTGTTTAGTAGGGAATATTCGCATAACTACTCAATCATTGGTGGACCCCAGAATGTAATTATCATGCCGGATTGAGAAAAACGACAAAAATATTTTATTGAAATAACTACGGAAGTTTTACTTGTTGATCTTGTTGAACTACTCCTAAGTAGTAAAAGTACGAAGAATACGTGTGGTTGCATAGTAGACACCACCAGATTGATTATCGATGCTTATGTGAGAAGTCACTCACTTGATTCCATTATTGTCGATTAATAATATGAATTATTATAATGATAATGACGCTTTTATTTTATTCGTATTATTAACGTAATAAAACGAAACATCTTTTATATAAAATAGAATACTTTATTAAAGTTATTCTATAAATAGAATATATTATATTTTATTATGCATAGTGTTGCATAGTGTTTTTGTATAAGATTTTGCATAGTGTTGCATAGTGTTTGCATAGTAAAATGTTTTTATATAAATAGAATATATGATATTTTATTTAAAAGATTTTGCTTTAAATATGGACCGCCGATTAAAGTAAATCAATCTGACCGCTCATGGATTAATTACTATGCATTCTATTTTCCTATAAATAAAGCTCATTCCTTCATTATTTTCTTACGAATTCACCTGAAACTCTGAGAGAGAAATTATAGAGAGAAGCTATAGAGAAAAATCTATAGAGAGAAAAGAAGAAGAGTATTCGGTACTTCACTACTTTGATATCCAAAGGTCTTTTTTTACTAGTAAGGGATATTATTTGTTTGTACCGTAAGGGGTGTTATTCTTTTTTTTCATGAAGAGAACTTCTGTTTTCCATTCATTATTATTCTTGTTGGAATAACCCGGTAAAAGTGGCATACCCTATACATAACTTGTATACGCGCATACCCTATACTTGGTGAAATCCTTATATTATTCCATTCTTATTTATTCTGTTGGAATAACCTGTATACGCGGAATCCCCTATACTTGGTGATCTTCTTCTGTTATTCCATTCTTTATTATTCTGTTGGAATATCCTGTCTCAATGTTTTACACCTACCGGTTCCATTGTTTATTATTCCGCATTTATTATTCTCGCTGGAATATCCATCGTCTGTGTGTTTTACCTTAACCGGTTCCATTGTTTATTATTCAAAGATTTATTATTCTGTTGGATCATCCTCGCGATGAATTTCACCGACTGGTTCCGTTATTATTATTCTATTGAATAACTCCGCTACATGCAAGCACCGCATGCACGGTGATTTCTTTTGTTATTCCATTCTTTATTATACCCAAATGGTTAAAACTTTGACTTCTATACTCCATGAAATTAGTAGAATATCCTTGATATTTGCGTTTCATCCAAAGATCTTTCATGGAAATATTCTTCCGATCATTCTTGAATTTTACTCTCAAAGCGATGATCATGTTGACAATTTGGACGTTATTAGTTCTGAATAAATTAATTTGTGAACTTGTTTTATTGAATTATTATGTCATTGTCATCATCCTCATGTTATATTATGTTATCTTTGGCTTACGTGCATAGATGAACTTAGTATGATTATGACCGTGGATCATTCGGTATAATCATGGCTTGTTATAAATGATGCGAAAAAAGTCCTCGATGGCTCGTAATGCAAATGATGGATAGTTTTTGGTATGATTATGACCGGGGGTGATTTGGTATAGTCATGACCATTGATAATTTGATGAAAATCCTTGACCGTGGTGATGCAGGATGATTAGATGTGGTGGTTTATTTATTAAAATTCGAGTCTCAAATGATAAAAATTGATGAAAACCTTTTAAAACCTAAAAGATAGTAGATTTTATTCTCTACTTGACTCTTTTAATGGATTGCATATTCCACTGCAGCTTAAACCGGTTGTCTATTGTATTTTATCGCTTTAACACTCGTTGAAGGCTAATGATAATTTGTTACGCATTATCTTAGTCATAATATTTCTTCTTGGGCTAGTTGAGCTCACCTTTTCTTTCACCGTTTCTCTTGAAATGAGAACATAGCCGGACGAGTCTGGGAAGCGGAGTAATGGTCCGTGAGGATAGCATTAGTAGTCCTCACTATTCTCCTACAAATAGTGTGATAATAGTTGTAATGAGGACTCCTTTTGAGTTTGTATAATATCTAGTAGACAATATTTGTATTCAAACTCACGCTTTATGTCGTATTGTACACCTACGCTTATATTAGTAAGTTGTATTTGAATTTATGTACCATGTAAGTGGCGACGACCCAAGACGGGTGACGTATACCTAATTTTGGGGGCGTCACAACAGGTATCGAGCTTAGGGATATGATCCCTGGCTGAGATGTGAGATAAGAACTAGGAGGGGAGAGACGGGGAATACCTTCGCTAGTATGACCTACCTAAGTTTATTTGGTATTTAATTGGTCGGTCAGAGTAAAGGGATAATATGTGATATGTTAATTAACCCTTGTTTTGTGACAGTGTTTGTATTCAGATGTTGTGAATAGGGCTCAATTATTGGAACGCGATAATGAGTCAGCATAAATAAAAGGTAACGACCAACAACACGATAATAATCATATTGGTGGCAACGGCTATCAGAACAATGATAACCATCGTGGGGGAAATTATCATGCCAAGAATGGTAACCACTTCGGTGGTAATCATGGCAAAGATAATAGAAGTGGAAATTACAAGAAGAGAAGGTCATTTAGCTCAATTTTGTTGTGCACCAAAGTCAAGTCTAGCTGGGACGGTGGCACTAAAGGTGGATATAGAAAAAAAAAAGTCGTTGGTTTTAGGAAGTGCATTTTTCATGACTTCTCAAAAAGCGAGTAAACCGAACGAAGTTAGCACGAGTTAGTTAATTATAAATTGCAAAGTCTATACCTTATAAGATACCGGTTCTACCCATTATTTTATCTCTCTTGCTTGCGTTCAACGTTTAAATTTGACTCCGAAGAAGTTAGACTTTGACTTATTGGTTGAAACTTCGTTGGGAGAAACCTTCGTTACCTCCACTGTTTATTAATCTTGTTGTTTCAAATAAACACTTACACGATCTTATCTCTTTGAAAATACTTTCCTTTGAGGTAATTTTTGAAAATGATTGATTAACTACTCATTATTCTTTTTGTAAGGTTGTTAGCTTTCATATTCCTAACCAACCTGTTATACGAATTCAAAGTAACCAAACCCTAAAGTTAATCACTGTTATATCAAGCCATAAGTAAAGAGCCCCGATCCTTTCATTGTTGACTTTCTTGTATGGAATGCACTAAAGCCAGACTTTCTGTAGGCGACGTCGTGACTGAAGATGGCAAGTTGATAGGTATCATTGTGAGGTCTTATCCGGTTAAGGGATAGAAGTCACAGTTGGTATTAATGTGACGTCTTATCCAAGTCTTGGACGAGAAATATATTTTGAATGATATTTCTGTCATTAATAAATTTCTTGGCGTATTCTTGAAGACTTCTAGCCTACCCTAGAACGTGAAATCGAATTTTGTATTGACCCAAAGACAAAAAACTCATTTCTTAAACCCTCAAATATTTCTTCAACTAAAAGGATCATTTTACGAGGATTATGATGAAAGTCATAATAAAAGCATTGGACTAATGAAAATCATGGGTATATGAAGTATTAGTAAGTGTTATGATGAGTTATGTTGGTTATTATGTGAAAACATGAAAGTTTCTTAGAAATCACAAAGAGTTGAAAATCGATTTTGGTGAAAACGTAATATGAAATTCAATTGACCATATCTCCTATTATATTTTGAATTTTTAAGTGTGGTCAAGTCCTAGAGTTAGATCTATGAGTTACCTAACTAATACAAGTGGAATTACTGGAAAAGTGTTGTAGATTTTTGTGTGGACTGATTTTAGCAAAGGAGTGCAAAGCTGCAAAAACCGAAAAAGTGCTGCCATGATTTTAGAGGGCTGTTTCGGCCACTTAAATTATGAGAAAATTCTGGCCTTTTGGGACATGAAGGTATATGGTATAAAGTACCTCCTGTCCAAAAATGAGCTCATTCTCGACTTAAAATGAGCAAGTTATGACTATTTCAATATTTAGATTTTTCCGACGAAAAACGCTATAACCGGAGTTCTATAACTCCGATGACCATGAAATTTAAACTGGAAGCTCATGTTAACATGTGTAAGGTCCTTCCAAGATTTGGGAATTTTGGAGTTAAACTTGAGGTAGCTAATTTCTTAAGGAATTAATTAGAAATTAATTTTTGAAAAATAGTAAATGAATTTTAAAATTCTTAGAAAAATATATTTTCATTATGGGACTATATTATGCTAAATCCTAGAAAAGAAATATTTTTGGGACTGATTTGGTATTTTTTATGAAAATAGTTTAGTTACGAACTTATGAGTTAAATATGTTATGTGAAGTAACAAAATTGGAAAATAGGATTTTATGGCTGTAGAATCCTATATAGAGTATATCGTATTTTGTTTTGAGGATTTGATAATTGGTGATGATATCTTATGAGTATGACATTTTTGAATGATTAAATGCATTATATGGTAAAGCGTAAACAATTGAGATAAATTGTTTATAAATTTAAGAAGTGATTAAAATATTATTATAATATTAATGATATTAGATTATGAGATTATTAAGTGATTGATAACATGGGGATATTCTTGAATCTGGATAAATTATATTTTAAATATTTAATATTTATCCTTTATCTCATTTGATTGATTCTTTATATCATTATCCTCATGTTTATATTATGCTGAAAGTCATCTACGTGGCAGTAAGGTGCATAGATGGACTTGGTATGATTATGACCAGGATTGTTCTAAGATAATCATAACCGTAATTGAATACACGATTATCTTTGGTCAGTAGTGCATGGATAATTTGTGGTCGTGATACTTAATGAATACACGATTATCTTTGGTAGTAGTGCATGGATAATTTGTGGTCGTGATACTAATGAATACACGATTATCTTTGGTAGTAGTGCATGGATAATTCGTGGTCGTGATACTAATGAATATCCTTGGCACAGTAGTGCGGGGATGATTCGATGATATGGATTAATTATTGAAATGAGTCTCGTGAATGAAATATTAATTCATGGATGTGGTAAAAAGTCATCTTTGGTAGTAGTGCATTGATAGACTTGGTATGATTATGACTGAGGATTATTCGGTATAATCATGACCAGTATTGAAAACACGAATATCCTTGCCAAGAAAGTGCATGGATAATTCGTGGTTGTGATACTATTAAGTCGAGTCTCAAAGATTATTGGTTTTACGATTGTATATCTTTGCCCATATAGTGCAAAGATGAATTGTTAATGAATATCTTTGGTAGGATTGCAAAGATGAATTTAATGTTTTCAACGATAAGGGTATTCAAGGTATCCTCACCTCTTTATCATACCAGTATCGCACTCTAATTTCGAGGGCTTAAATTCCATAAGGAGGGAGATTGTGAGACCCCAGATTTTATCAATAAAGATTTAAATTTTATAAAATAATTTTTAATATTATGGTGTGAATTTGAGATAATATTATAGTTATGGGTAGTATTTATAAATTTTGCAAAGTATGCAAGTGGTTATATTATATTCGATTGGTCAGGGAATATTCGGTTTAGTAGGGAATATTTGTACAACTACTCAATCATTGGTGGACCCATGAATGTAATTATTATTATCGGATTGAAAAACGACAAAATATTTTATTGAAATAACGGCGGAAGTTTTATTGTTGATCTTTGTTGAACTACTTTCGGTAGTAAAAGAATCTGATAATCGTGTGGTTGCGTAGTAAGCGCACCAGGTATTGATTATCGATGCTTATGTGAAGTCACTCAACATTCCATTATTGTCGATTAATAATATGAATTATTATAGCGATAATGACGTTTTATTTTATTAAGTATTATTAACGTAATAAAATGAAACATCTTTTATATAAAATAGAATACTTTATTAAAGTTATTACATAAATAGAATATATTATATTTTATTATGCATAGTGTTGCATAGTGTTTTGCATAGTATTTTGCATAGTATTTTGCATAGTGTTGCATAAAGGTTTGCATAGTAAAATGTTTTTATATAAATAGAATATATGATATTTTATTTAAAAGATTTTGCTTTAAATATGGACCGTCGATTAAAGTAAATCAATCTGGACCGCTTCATGGATTAATTACTATGCATTCTATTTTCCTATAAATAGAAGCTCATTCCTTCATTATTTTCTTACGAATTCACCTGAAACTCTGAGAGAAATTATAGAGAGAAGCTATAGAGAGAAAATCTATAGAGAGAAAAGAAGAAGAGTATTCTACGGTACTTCACTACTTTGATATCCAAAGGTCTTTTAAGGTAAGGGATATTATTTGTTGTATCTGTAAGGTGTTATTCTTTTTTTCATGAAGAGAACTTACATTATTCCATTCATTATTATTCTGCTGGAATAACTTTTGTAAAAAGTGGCATACCCTATACATAACCTCGTATACGCTGCATGATACCTATACTTGGTGAAATCCTTATATTATTCCATTCTTATTTATTACATTGGAATAACTCAGTATACGCGTGAATCCCCTATACTTGGTGATCTTCTTCTCATTATTCCATTCTTTATTATTACATTGGAATATCACATGCGTGTGTTTTACACCTTACTGGTTCCATTGTTTATTATTCCGCATTTATTATTCTCATTGGAATATCCTCATGCATGTGTTTTACACCTGACCGTTCCATTGTTTATTATTCAAAGATTTATTATTCTGTTGGATCATCCTGCTGGTGTGAATTTCACGACTGGTTCCGTTATTATTATTCTATTGAATAACTTTGTCTGCATCACAATCTTGCATGCACGGTGATTTCTTTTGTTATTCCATTCTTTATTATACCCAGGTTGGTTAAAACTTTGACTTATACTCCATGAAATTAGTAGAATATCCTTGATATTTGCGTTTCATCCAAATCTTTTCATGGAAATATTCTTCCGATCATTCTTGAATTTTACTCTACAAAACAAGATCATGTTGACAATTTGGACGTTATTAGTTCTGAATAAATTAATTTGTGAACTTGTTTTATTGAATTATTATGTCATTGTCATCATCCTCATGTTATATTATGTTATCTTTGGCTTACGTGCATAGATGAACTTAGTATGATTATGACCATGGATCATTCGGTATAATCACGGCTTGTTATAAATGATGTGATAAAAGTCCTCGGTGACACATGAATGCGATGATGGATAGTTTTTGGTATGATTATGACGAGGGGGTGATTCGGTATAGTCATGACCATTGATAATTTGATGAAAATCTTTGGCCAAGTAGTACGGGATGATTAGATGTGGTGGTTTATTTATTAAAATCGAGTCTCGGCGATAAAAATTGATGAAAACCTTTTAAACCTAAAAGATAGTAGATTTTATTCTCTACTTGACTCTTTTAATGGATTGCATATTCATTGCAGCTTAAACCGGTTTGTCTATTGTATTTTATCGCTTTAACACCGTTGAAGGCTAATGATAATTTGTTCGCATTATCTTAGTCATAATATTTCTTCTTGGGCTAGTTGAGCTCACCCTTTCTTTCACCGTTCTTCTCTTGAAATGAGAACATAGCCGGGACGAAGTCGGGGAACGGAGTAATGGTCCGGAGGATAGCATTAGTAGTCCTCACTATTACGTGAAATAGTGTGATAATAGTTGTAATGAGGACTCCTTTTGAGTTTGTATAATATCCGGTAGACAATATTTGTATTCAAACTCACGCTTTATGTCGTATTGTGTACCCTACGCTTATATTAGTAAGTTGTATTTGAATTTATGTACCATGTAAGTGGCGACCCAAGATGGGTGACGTATACCTAATTTTGGGGGTGTCACAACTGGGACCACCAGAGTTTTTGGGAAAGCCAGAACCACTTAAGGCAGAGACGTGGATAAAGCAGATCACCAAGATATTTGATGTCTTAGAATGCTCAGAGGAGCAAAAGGTTCCATTCGCCACCTTTATGTTGCGTAAAAAAGCAGATCATTGGTGGGAATCTGTAAAACGTACCCAGGCTGACGCACTCAAGATGTCTTAGGAGAAGTTCCAAGAATTGTTTAACGACAAGTACTTTCCTAAAAGTATTTGTCACATGAAGGAGGTGGAGTTCATCAAGCTGGAGCAAAACAATATGACCGTGTCGCAGTACGAGGCTAAGTTTGCCGAGTTATCCCGGTTTGCATCCCATTTGGTTGATAATAAGGAGCGAATGTTTTTGCGAGGTTTGAAACCCAATATACGTCAATACCTCATTTCTCACAAACATTGTTTATATTCAGATGTTGTGAATAGGGCTCAGTTAGTGGAGCGCGATAATGAGTCAGTACAACCAAAAGGCAACGACCAACAACACGATAATAATCGTACCAGTGGCAACGACCATCAGAACAATGATAACCATCGTGGGGGAAATTATCATGCCAAGAATGGTAACCACTTCGCTGGTAATCATGGCCAAGATAATAGAAGTGAAAATTTCAAGAAGAGAAGGTACAATAATGATGGAAAGACAGCAGCACCAGCACCCGTTTTCAAAGAAGAAGAATGACCATCGGTCGTATGTTTCAAATGCGGACAGGAGGGACACATCCGTCCAAATTGTACGCAGCAATCCAAAGCGTGTTTCAATTGCGGAAGAGAAGGTCACCTAGCTCAATTTTGTCGTACAGTGAAGTCAAGTCCAGCTGGGATAGTGATGCCAAAGGATGTCTCAGACATGTCAAAGTCGGTAGTTTAAGTGAGAACGTTTGTCGAGGAACCCGAACGAAGTTATTACGGGTAAGTAAATCATAAACTCTTGCGAAGTCTATACCTTATTAGATATCGTTTCTACCCATTCTTTTATCTCTCTTATTTGCGCTCAACGTTTAAATTTGACCCCAGAGAAGTTAGACTTTGACTTATTGGTTGAAACTGCGTTGGGAGAAGCCTTCATTACATCCACTGTTTATAAATCTTATTTGATTCAAATCGACACTTTCACGTTATCTGTCGATCTTATCTCTTTGAAAATACTTGTCTTTGATGTGATTTTAGGAATCGATTGGTTAACTATTCATCATACTAAAATTAAGTCTTTTCGTAAGGTTGTTAGCTTTCATATTCCTAACCAACCAATTATGCGAATTCAAGTAACTAAACCACTAAAGTCAATCACTGTTATATCAAACCATAAGTAAAGAGCCCTGAGCCTTTCGTTGTTGACTTCCTTGTGTGGAATGCATCAAAGCCAGACTTTCTGTAAGGGAAGCCGTGGATAACGGTGGAGAGTTGATAGGTATCAATGTGACATGTTATCCAAGTCTTGGGATGAGAGTCACAGTTTTGAATGATATTTCTATTGTTAATAAATTCCTGACGTATTCCTGAAGACTTCTTGGCCTACCCTAGAACGTGAAATCGAATTTTGTATTGACCTCAGTACAAAACCCATTTCTAAAACCCTCAAATATTTTTTTACCTAAAACGATCGTATAATGTACCAAAGGCGTTTGTAATCACCAAGAATTTCTGTGGTACATTGTAAATAAATATATTAAATAATCTGTAATAGATTATGGATGATTAAGTGATTATGTGAATAATATGATAAAATACTTAAAGGAAGTCTCACTAATAAGTTAAATAAGTTAGTGACCTAACCTAAGTATTTCAATAATCTAGAAAATAGATTTAAGGTGTTAAACCCTAATTAAATACTCAATAAACTTGAATAAGACAAGTCTAATTGGGTTATATAAGTTAATTAACATTATTGATTGATGTGAATGTGTAAATGTCAATAATAATGAGTAAAAGTTCATGTGATAGTAGAATTAATGTTACTAAGGATGGCAAGTAATTAAACAAGCCTAATAATTTATTTAAGCATTGGACTTGTAGATAAGTTGAATTAAGAGCAACTAAATTGTTAATTTAATAGGCAAGTATATTAGTACCACAATTATTTAATTTATAGAGGCCCAAGTTCATGTTAATTAGTACACCAAACTAATTAAATTCAAGCCCAAAACATCTTATAGGTTGGCCCAATTTGTAGCCCAGTTGAAGAGGGCACTTTAGACATTAAGAATACTAGATATTTCAATTAAAATAAAGCAAAACTTGGGGGATAAGAGGGCCATGTGGCCGGCCATAAGAGGGAGAGAAAGGGGGATGCACTTAATCATTTCAAGCACCACATTGTCAAAAGTTATCTCCAAGCTTAGCTAGGTGTCAATTGTTTTAAGGGACACAACATTTAGCAAATCTAGTAAGTAATATTGTAATGATTAAGGAGAAAGATAGAGCAAGAAGGTGGAGGACATGTGTATAGAAATTTGTCTAATATCTATACAATACTTTCCAACAAAAATCTAGCACATTTCTCTTTCATATCTTATCTTAGTTTTATTTTCTACTTTACTATCAAAGCAAAAGCTAGAGAGGTAGAGAGAGAGAGAGATATTTCGGTGGGAAGGAGAAGAGGAAGAGAGGTTGGATCTTGATGCATCCCAAATTCATTTCATGCTTTCGAAAAGTAAGGAGAGTTGCAAGCAAGTCAAGGTGAAAATTTAATCTAGCTTAAATCTTGTTAGTTTGTTTGGTTTTGGTTATTTCAAGTTTATGATCTTGAGATCTAAAACCATCTATCTACATGTTTTATATGGTTTCATGTATGGTTCTAACATATTTGAGTGTTAGAAAGTAAATCAAAAGGTTATAAGAGAAACTAGTTTTGTTTTGTAAGAAAACTCTAGTTTTGTTCACTTCCTTTGATTACTTACCATTTTTGATCTACACCTTCTTTTTGTGATTTATAAAAGGGAGGTGCTAGATATGTAAGTTAACTACTAAACCCAAGTGGTAGCACTCAAAAATATTGAATACACAAGTTCTAGCAACTATTTTAGCAAAAACAGTTTTGTCTTTTGAAAGAAAAACTAACTGTTTTTGGACAGTCAAAGCTAAGGGTATTTTCGTCATTTTTTTGACATTTAAAAATCTTGGGAAAATTTGTGATGATAGTATGATGAGTTAGCTTTCAAACCCAAGTGGAATCACCGAAAATGGAGTTGAAGATTTCCGTATGGATTTTTTTTAACAAAGTACGAAAACTGCCAAAACGCTAAAATGTTTCTGTCCAAGATTTTAAGAGGGCTGTTTCGGAAACTTAAAATGTGAAATAAATTCCGGCCTTTTGGGACATGAAAATATATGGTATTAAGTACCTTGTGTCCAAAAATGAGCTCATTCCGACTTAAAACGACCAAGTTATGACCATTTTAATATTTGGGGTTTTTGGACGAAAATCGTTATAACCGGAGTTCTATAACTCCGATTGCCACGAAATTTAAACTGGAGCATCATGATAACACGTATAACATTATGCCAAGAGATGGGAATTTCTAGAGTTGAGCACGATAGGGCTAATTTCTTAAGCCACACACTAAAAATGATTTTTGAAAAATACTAAAAGAAATTGAAAAATTTCGGAAAAATACTTTTTGTGTGTGAAATATATGTATATAGATTTGGCCAAAAGATAGAAAAATAATAAGTTGATTTGGTATTTTCGTTAAAGGAGATATGGAATCCAGCCTGCTGGATTGAAAAATAGTTGAATCCAGTTTGCTGGATTGAAGGAATTGGAATCCAGACTTGCTGGATTGGAAGTTTATTGAATCCAGTTTGCTGGATTAGCCAATCCAGGTACCTGGATTGCATGTTTGAATGATCTAGGCTATGATGTTAGTATTTGGCTTACTAGATTATAAGAAAGAACAAATAAATGGAAAGATTAAGTGTTAAATCCTAATGTATATAATAAAGTAATTAGAATATTATCAAAGAATGATAATGATAATAATAAAGATGTTCTCAGGTAATTGAGTATGTGGTTAAGTGTTAACTAAATTACTGTTAGAGTAATTGTATTTGATATAAAGTATGATATGCTGATTGTCAGATCAATCTTAATAATGATAGGTCTTTACAATAAAGAGATTAAATTAAATTGCGTAGCAGTAGATCGCAGTCAAGGCAAGTTTTCTAACTCAACTTGAGTTATTATTTTCAAAGCATGTTAGTGAATAATTATTGTTGATTAGTCACGTCTATAAAGATTATTGATACTCGCACTTGGTGCAATTAAATTCTTGTTCTATAATTATTGAACTGTGAATTCGTTAAAGTTCTTTTATTCATGAACTGTTTAAGATATGGATCTATGCTCATCGTATCGGCTAGATCAAGTATGTTTAAATTGTTAAATCAATTATGTTGCTAAAAGCTGTTCTTTACCACTTGACTTGGTAAGAACTCAAGACTGAGAAAAAGAACAATTTGATTAAAGCATTATTGAAAAACAATTATTGCTCGTACATTAAGTGTTTATGCATAATACAAGGTATGAAATCTTTGATCCCTCGATTACCAAAACTTATTAAAAGGACCGGTTTAAATCTTCGACAACCTTAGCATATGTTCATGGTCATTATGACCACTCAGCATCTGTTATTCAATTATTCGAATATTCAGTTATCAAGACTTAATTCATGTTCTTTCGTAATTAGTTTCTATTGTTGAACATTGAATGATAAATTTCTTGCTAATCATGATATATCTTCCTTGTACTTCAACTTGCTAAGCAAATTAGTTGCTTTCCCTTGCTTTATCATGACAATTATTTCAGCTAAGCCAGAGAGCTCAACTAAGAAGGACAAGGACAAGGGAAAAGTCCAAGAATAATTAATGTAAATGTTTAAGTACTATGATATAATATGTTTAATGTTGATGTAAACCTTTTGTGTTACTTTATGTAACTTTATCAAGGTATGTGTATGTTAAGGTAATAGACCTTGGGGTATTGTATAAGACTTTATTATAATGAACAATGTATGTTTATTATTCCGCAATAGTTTGTAGAATGTTATGATGATGATGTATCGTGAGTACCAAACCCGAGGTTGGAGAACCCGGATTTGGGGGCGTCACAGCGTTGGCTTGAGCTATTGAATATTACGATCGTACCATTCAATATCATTGTAGACGAGCGAACGTGGTAGCTGACGCGTTGAGTAAATGATCGTATGCGTTTACGAGTGCAATGTTGTTAACACAAAGACCCATTTCGTATAACTTCCAAATGATGAAGATAGAGTTAAAGACTCTAGGGACCAACGTGAAAATAACGAATATACGAGTAGAATCGACCTTAATCGATAAAGTTAAAGGCCGCTCAAGCTACACACCCGGAGCTGATGAATTTGAAGAAGAAGGTTAAAGAAGGCGTTATTCTAGAAGCAAGAATCGATGAAGAGGGAAAATCTCAACCCTCGATTTTATTGGCCCATTTGAAATCCTCGATCGAGTAGGAACTGTGGTCTATAGACTTGTTTTATTGCCAAGTATGTCGCATGTTCATAACGTTTTTTATGTATCGATGTTACGTAAATATGTGGACGACCTGAACTGCATTATTGATTTAGAACCGGACGAGATAACGGATGATTTAACGTATGAAGATGTACCAGTTAAAATCTTGGATAAGAAGGAGTATATTTTACGCTCAAAGATTATATCTCAAGAGTTAGAATCTGACGAGGTATCCTCATCTGTTCGACATACCATGTAAGACCCCGAATTTTATGAAATAAAAGTATTCAATTTTTCTATTCAGTAAATGGTTAAATTGATAAAAGTTAAAGTTAAGGGTGATATATGAATTTTTTTTTCAAAATACGCAAGGGGGTATAAAGTATTCATTATAGTCGGGGAACGAAGTAATGGTCCAGAGGATAGCATTAGTAGTCCTCACTATTCTGTGAAATAGTGTGATAATAGTTGTAATGAGGACTCCTTTTGAGTTTGTATAATATCTAGTAGACAATATTTGTATTCATTCCTTATTAAATTGTGAAAATAATCTGTCTAAAGTGGATTACCACATGGCGGTGGAAATCCATTTGCAGTTTCATATATTCTTTATTATCTTTGTTGGTTATTGGTTTTACAATTGTATGTTTTTTGACCTATAGTGAAAAGATGATATGTGGTCGACTATCTTTGGCTTACGTGCAAAAGATGACCATTGTTGAATATCTTTGCTTTTGTAGTGCAAAGATGAATTATTGATGAATATCTTTGGCTTGTAATGCAAAGATGTCCCGTTGTTGAATATCTTTAGCTTTGTAGTGTAAAGATGAATCTGTTGATGAATATCTTTGGCCGTGGTGCAAAGATGAATTTATTAGTATGATTATGAAGCGAACCTGTGATTTGGTATAACCATGATCTTTGATGTTTCGGTAAAGACAAGTGATGAAAATTATCTTTGTCTTGGATGAGGAAAGGAATTTAGAACTACAATTACGATTATGAGTTATACACGTGATTGTGGATGAGAATTGTTGATTGATGTTACGGGGATAAAACATTGTTGGTGGATTTTTAACATGGAGAAGACAATAGACTTTATAGTCTATTTGACTCTTCTAATGGATTACTTCATTCACGTACTTGACTATGGTTGAAAAGTTTTATCATCTACCATATGTTCTAAATCTACGATTTATTCTCGATGAAGACTATTGATAATTTATTTATCTTTAGTCATAATATTCTTCTTGAGCTAGTTGTGCTTTCCCCTTTGTTTCACAATTCCTTTACGGTAATAAAAGTGTAGCTTTGGGTCGAAATGGGAATAGCGAGGAATAGAGTGGTGGTCTATTAATGTTGAGGGTGAAGTGAATTTAACTTGGAAGGGTGTTTTGTCACTATCATACAAGATGTATAATGACATACAACCTCGTGTTATCATAAGACATGGTTGTGCTCATCCACTTGCTAAGTATATTTACAAGCACTACCTATATAATCTTGGTGTTTGTTTGGAGTATAATACCCAATTAGAGACAAGTGGAGATAATGATATGTCAAGAGAAGACTCACCATTGGGAAGAATATGATAGTAATCTTCTCATTTTCTTTGGGGTTTATTAGGTCAACCAAGGATAATTACGTAGCCATATGATATCTACCATAACCTAAAAGCATGGCCTCCCACGTATGAAGGTTTCTTGAGCACTTCCCAAAGATTCTAATTTCTAAAATGCTTTTGACTATACCTTTATGTAAGGTGTCATTGTGACGTACTTCTGATTTGGTATATATTTGTATCCAAACTCACAAAGATATGTGTTGTTGTATTTTACCCGACAATTGTTGTAATAAAGTTGTAGTTGTTTTTCGTACCATATATTTGGCGACTCGAATGGGTTGGATGGAATGGACCTATTTTGGGGTCGTTACATTTGGTATCGAGCTATAAGTAAAGAGCCCCGAGCCTCTCATTTGGTGACTTCTGTTGATGGGGGATGCACCGAAGCCGACTCTCCGTAGGGGACGCCTGCTTCATGCGGTGGCAAACCGATAGTACCAATGTGAGGTCTTTGTCCAATCGATGGGACATTTGTTACATTTGGTATCGAGCTATAAGTAAAGAGCCCCGAGCCTCTCGCACCGGTGACTTCACATTGATGGGGATGCACCGCCCGGACTCTCCGTAGGGGCCTTGCCGCTCACGGTGGGCAAACCGATAGGTATCAATGTGAGGTCTTGACACAAGTTGGTGTCCGAGTTACATTTGGTATCGAGCTTAGGGATATGATCTCTGGCGGAGATCGGGAATAGAACTAGGAGGGAGAGATGAGTAAATCCTTCGCTAAGTGTCCTACCTAAGCTTATTTGTTGGTCGGTCCATAATATCGAGATATTATGTGATATGTTAATTGCTTTCAATTAACCTTTGTTTTGAAGTCGTATTCTAGAATGATATCTAAAATACGTAAGATGAAAGCAATGGAGAAATCATGATGACGGGGAGATAGAATCAAATGAAAACAAGGTATTCTCAACTCTTTGAAATACAGTGCGTAAATTTTGGGGACGAAATTTCATAAGGAGGGGAGATTGTAAGACCGAATTTTATGAAATAAAAGTATTCAATTTTTCTATTCAGTAAATGGTTAAATTGATAAAAGTTAAAGTTAAGGGTGATATATGAATTTTTTTTTTCAAAATACGCAAGGTGGTATAAAGTATTCATTATAGTCGGGGAACGAAGTAATGGTCCAGAGGATAGCATTAGTAGTCCTCACTATTCTGTGAAATAGTGTGATAATAGTTGTAATGAGGACTCCTTTTGAGTTTGTATAATATCTAGTAGACAATATTTGTATTCATTCCTTATTAAATTGTGAAAATAATCTGTCTAAAGTGGATTACCACATGGCGGTGGAAATCCATTTGCAGTTTCATATATTCTTTATTATACTGTTGGTTATTGGTTTTTACAGTTGTATGTTTTTGACCTATAGTGAAAAGATGATATGTGGCTGACTATCTTTGTCTTACGTGCAAAGATGACCTGTTGTTGAATATCTTTAGCCTGTAGTGCAAAGATGAATTATTGATGAATATCTTTGGCTTGTAATGCAAAGATGTCCCGTTGTTGAATATCTTTAGCCTGTAGTGCAAAGATGAACTGTTGATGAATATCTTTGGCCCGTGGTGCAAAGATGAATTTATTAGTATGATTATGAACAGGAACTGTGATTTGGTATAACCATGATCTTTGATGTTTCGGTAAAGACAAGTGATGAAAATTATCTTTGTCTTGGATGAGGAAAGGAATTTAGAACTACAATTACGATTATGAGTTATACACGTGATTGTGGGCGAAATTGTTGATTGATGTTACGAGGATAAAACATTGTTGGTGGATTTTTAACATGGAGAAGACAATAGACTTTATAGTCTATTTGACTCTTCTAATGGATTGCTTCATTCATTGCAACTATGGTTGAAAAGTTTTATCATCTACCATATGTTCTAAATCTACGATTTATTCTTGATGAAGACTATTGATAATTTATTTATCTTTAGTCATAATATTCTTTATCGAGCTAGTTGTGCTCACCCTTTTGTTTCACAATTCCTTTCCGGTAATAAAAGTGTAGCATTTGGGTCGAGCGAGAATAGCGAGGGAATAGAGTGGTGGTCTATTAATGTTGAGGGTGAAGTGAATTTAACTTGGAAGGGTGTTTTGTCACTATCATACAAGATGTATAATGACATACAACCTCGTGTTATCATAAGACATGGTTGTGCTCATCCACTTGCGAGTATATTTACAAGCACTACCTATATAATCTTGGTGTTTGTTTGGAGTATAATACCCAATTAGAGACAAAGGTGGAGATAATGATATGTCAAGAGAAGACTCACCATTGGGAAGAATATGATAGTAATCTTCTCGTTTTTCTTTGGGGTTTATTAGGTCAACCAAGGATAATTACGTGGCCATATGATATCTACCATAACCTAAAAGCATGGCCTCCCATGTATGAAGGTTTCCTTGAGCACTTCCCAAAGATTCTAATTTCTAAAACAGCTTTTTGACTATACCTTTATGTAAGGTGTCATTGTGACATGCTTCTGATTGGTATATATTTGTATCCAAACTCACAAACATATGTGTTGTTGTATTTTACGACAATTGTTGTAATAAAGTTGTAGTTGTTTTTCGTACCATATATTTGGCGACTCAGAATGGGTTGGATGGAATGGACCTATTTTGGGGTCGTTACATACCAGGTACGTACGTAAATTTCGAGGGCGAAATTTCATAAGGAGGGGAGATTGTAAAATCCCAAATTTTACGAATAAAGATTTAATTTTCTCAAAATATTTTTTTCAAAATTATGGTGTGGATTTGA
Source organism: Panax quinquefolius (assembly GCA_020205615.1). Classification (NCBI taxonomy): domain Eukaryota; kingdom Viridiplantae; phylum Streptophyta; class Magnoliopsida; order Apiales; family Araliaceae; genus Panax; species Panax quinquefolius. The sequence goes on along the minus strand of CM035158.1, from coordinate 116,910,843 downwards.
GAAAATGTTATAGTTGTGGGTAATATTTATAAATTTTGCATAGTACGCAAGTTGTTATATAATATTCGATTGGTCGGGAAATATTCATTTTAACAGGGAATATTCGTACGATGGCACAATCATTGGTGGACCCTACAACGGAAGTATTGTCGTAGTTAGAAAACGACAGAAATATCTTTTTATAAAAATAATGGCGGAAGTGTTACCGTTAAAACTCTTGAACTACTCGGTAGTAAAAGTACAGTAATACGCGTGGTTGCATAGTAGCACGCGGTATTGATTATTGATGCTTACGTGAGAAGTCACTCAGTTATACTCAATTATTGCTATAGTAATTGTTGCATCATATCTCTCATATTATTGATTCATTTATTGTCACAATATTATCTGCATAATATGTTATGTTATTAAATTAATAATTGAGATGACAAAGTTATTAATATTATTAAATTGCAATATTGACAATGTCTAGAAGTTCTTTCAAAGACAGGTTAGGTAATTGTGCGCCGATGAGGAGAAATTCATACCGGAAGGCCCCCTCTTTCCTGGGAACGACCTGGTTGTTAAATATTATGAGTTATGATATTAATGATGAATAAGTTGTGTTGATTAAAGATGAAATGGATAGTTCCATTGTGTTGGGATTATTAGCGTTAGTAGAAATCGACATTTATTTTGATGATAGTTGATGTCTGGGGGTTATATTGATAAATTGGGTAATTTATCGGATAAATGAGCAATTAATTGCTACTAATTCACATGCTTATATAACTATTTGTTCACATGTGTGTACTATTGATTCATATTCATTTACTATTAGGGGAGTTGGTGCAAGATTGATAATACTTGCATGACTAAGTTAAAAATAGAAGTATAGATGGAGGTACTATACTGTAATTAATTTTTTCACATCTTTAAAACTATTGAGTCACATGATTTACTATTAATTCACATGATTTACTATTAGGGGAGGTGGTGCAAGTTTGATAATACTTGGAGGACTAAATTAAAAATAAAGAAAAAGTGGAAGGTATTAAACTGTAATATTTTGAGCCCCAAAATGTGCAATTATTGAAACTATATTTTTCTATAAATAAAAACTCATTTTTCCTTCATTTCTCACCAATTCACCAAAGCTATAGAGCAATTATTATAGAGAAATTATAGAGGTAGAAGCTATAGAGAGAAATTATAGAGAGAAAGAAGAAGAGAAGCTTACTACCTCACTACTCCAGTATCCAATCTTCTTTTGAGGTAAGGGATATTATTTGTTGTACTCGTAAGTGGTATTATTCTTTCGTATTCATGAAGAGAGTTATTTTCTTTCAATACTCGTTATTCCATTCTTTATTATTATGTTGGAATAACCTGTCTATGTGAAGTACCGCATACATGGTGAAATTCTTCTGTTATTCCATTCCTTATTATTATGTTGGAATAACCTATCTATGCGAAGTACCGCATACATGGTGAAATTCTTCATTATTCCATTCTTTAATATTACGTCGGAATATCACGTATATCGTTTACTGGCATGACACAATTCCATTATTTATTATTACATTGGAATATCCTCATGCATGCTTTCTACGCATTTACTTCGTTCCATTATTTATTATTACATTGGAATAACATATGCATATGCGATTTCATCGTATGCATGGTGATTTACATTGTTATTCCATTATTTATTATTACATCGTCGAATATCCTATCTATGCGTTCTGTGGGACTGGTTCCATTATTTATTATTCATTGAATATCATATACATGCTTTTACGCATGACATGGTTCTATTATTTATTATTCAGTTGGAATAACCTGTATACGCGGATTACCGTATACCAGATGAATTCTGTTGTTATTCAATTCTTTATTATACTCAGTTAGTTAAAGTTTTGGTTTTTATACTCCATAAAATTAGTGGAATATCCTTGATATTTGCGCTTCATCCAATATCTTTTCATGAAAATATTCTTCTGAGCATTCTTGAATTTTACACCACAAAGCATTATCAGGTTGACAATTTGGACGTTATTGGTTCCTAGATAAATTAATTCTTGAACTTGTTTTATTGAATTCTTATATCATTGTCATCATCCTCATGTTTATATTATGTTGAAAGTCATCTGTGGCCTGTAGTGCATAGATAGACTTGGTAAGATTATGACCAGGGATTATTCGGTATAATCATGACCGTAATGTTACAAATGATATGGAAAAAAGTCCTCATTGGCCCGTAGTGCATTGATGGACAATTTTTGGTATTATTATGGCTATGGATTCTCTTCGGCCAAGGGTGCAAAGATGAATTATTTTATGGCATGATCAGGACTGTTGATGAAAACACGATTATCTTTAGCCTGTAGTGCATGGATAATTCGTGGTCGTTGTAACAACCCCAAAATAGGTTCATTCCATCCAACCCATTCTGAGTCGCCAAATATATGGTAAGAAAAATAACTACAACTTTATTACAACAATTGTCATGCAAAATACAACAACACATATGCTGTGAGTTTGGATACAAATATATACCAACTGTAGCACGTCACAATGACACCTTACATAATGGTATAGTCAAAACTGGTTTTAGAAATTAGAATCTTTGGGAAGTGCTCAAGGAAACCTTCATACATGGGAGGCCATGCTTTTAGGTTGTGGTAGATATCATATGGCCACAGAATTATCCTTGGTTGACCCAATAAACCCCAAAGAAAAACGAGAAGATTACTATCATATTCTTCCCAATGGTGAGTCTTCTCTTGACATATCATTATCTCCACTGTCTCTAATTGGGTATTATACTCCAAACAAACACCCAGATTATATAGGTAGTGCTTGTAAATATACTCAAAGAAGTGGATGAGCACAACCATGTCTTATGATAACACGAGGTCAGTATGTCATTAGACATCTTGTATGATAGTGACAAAACACCTTCCAAGTTAAATTCACTTCACCCTCAACATCTATAGACCACCACTCTATTCCTCGCTATCCCCCGCCGACCCAGCTACACTTTTATTACACGAAAGGAATTGTGAAACAAAAGGGTGAGCACAACTAGCTCAAGAAAGAATATTATGACTAAAGATAAATAAATTATCAATAGTCTTCATCAAGAATAAATCGTAGATTTAGAACATATGGTAGATGATAAAACTTTTCAACCATAGTTGCAGCAATGAATGAGCGATCCATTAGAAGAGTCAAATAGACTATAAAGTCTATTGTCTTCTCCATGTTAAAATCCACCAACAATGTTTTATCCTCAGAACATCAATCAACAATTCACATCCACAATCACGTGTATAACTCATAATCGTAATTGTAGTTCTAAATTCCTTTCCTCATCCAAGACAAAGATAATTTTCATCACTTGTCTTTACCCCAAACATCAAAGATCATGGTTATACCAAATCACAGCCTCGCTCATAATCATACTAATAAATTCATCTTCGCACTACGGGCCAAAGATATTCATCAACAGTTCATCTTTACACTACAAAGCAAAGATATTCAACAACGGGTCATCTTTGCATTACAAGCCAAAGATATTCATCAATAATTCATCTTTGCACTACAAAGCAAAAGATATTCAACAACAGTCATCTTTGCATTACGAGCAAAAGATATTCATCAATAATTCATCTTTGCACTACCGGCTAAAGATATTCAACAACAATCATCTCATCTTTGCATTACGAGCAAAAGATATTCATCAATAATTCATCTTTGCACTCATCACAAAGATATTCATCGATTAATCATGTTCATTTAAACACTGCTCATCTTTGCACTACAGGCCAAAGATATTCTTCGAAAATCATTCATCTTTGCATTGGTTTTATCCACGTCAAAAATACCTCAAAAATAATCATAGTGGTATAAAATTCAAGAATGATCAAAACATGGATACAATCAAAGCTAGTATCCGAATAGATATTTTAGACTAAAAAGAAAAATTTTCATTTTTAGGTGAATAGTCTGCCAGTATTCGTGAATAGTCTTCAGATACGTGAATAAAGTCCAGATATCGTGAATAAGAACTCAAACACCAAAAGATAGAAATTCCACAAAAAACATCTTCACGCTTCATGAATAGTAACTCGTGAATAAGAACTCATGAATAAGTAACCCAGACATGAAAAAGTTCCAAATTTGATAAAAAGTTCCAACCAATATTTCAAAGATAATGATATTGAAGAAATAATATCATCTCGAGAAGAAAATAACATCCCTTACCTCGAAAGACAAGATTTCTAGTTGAAACACCTGGGATATAGTCTTTGAAGGAACTTGCACCGCCTAACAATACTCAAAGTATACTCAAAATACTCACAAGAATACGCTCGATAATATAGAGAGAAAGAGAGAAAACTTGTTTACGGTGTGATTTTCAATTCTAACTTAGCCTCTATTTATAGGAAAATGTTAAAGACGCAAGAGGCGACTTAACTCAACTCACGATGGCTTTACTCGCTACTATTCCCACCCACCACATTTGAAAATTCAATTGAGCACATTTCTCACCAACCAAAAGTGGGGCCCACCAATTCTAGAATTTTCCACCAAAATCATTTATAACCTAATTTACGAATCACCACCTCTTAAAATTCATAACAAATTATACGTTCATTTTAACGGTTCAAAATTTGTGGACATATACTCAACTTATGTATATATAACATATCCAAAAATTACAACGATCCAACGGTCGGATTAAAAATTATAACTCACACAATATATCGTAAAAATACTGATTTGATTTTTAATACCTCCATTCCGACAAAATTACTGATAAAACACCTCAACATTAAATCATTCAATTATAACCACATAAAACAAATAAATCCATCATTTATAAATATTTTCTTATCATATAAATCAATAATTAATTATTCACAAATAATATTATAGAATCACAATTATGATGACGGTAGTTTCCTGGAAGAGAGGGCTTTCCGATAAGGATTTCTCCTTCTTGGTAGCATGAATTAGGTGACCAAACCTCTCCTTGATGAACTTTCTAGACATTGCCAATAATGCTATCTAATAATATTATTTAAATAATATGAATTATTGATCGATAATGGAGATAATGTGCAAATGACAATTATTGAACAACAATAATATAAAATATCAACGCAAAGAATTATTGAATCAATAAAATAAAATATTGAACAAGAACTCTTGTGAAAATTATTGAGTAAAGCCTTTTTACGTAAGGATCAATAATTCAACAATATCATGCAATACCGGTGTACATCTTGTGCGACCACGCCAGACATCACATCGTATTTTAACCAAGGGTATTCAAATGATCTTAATTTGTAATAACTACGCCGTTATTTTAACCAACTTATATTTGTCGCTTTTCTTCATCCAATCGCTTTCCGTTATGGGGCCCACATTATTCGCATAGTAAATATTTAATATTCCCGACGATTTAATATTCCACGACCAAACGAATATTCCCCGACAACAATGAATATTTTATAACCACTTGCTTATTTTGAAAAAAATTTCATATATCACCCTTAACTTTAACTTTTATCAATTTAACCATTTACTGAATAGAAAAATTGGATACTTTTATTTCATAAAATTCGGGGTCTTACAGTCGTGATACTAAAGAATATCCTTGGCCTGTAATGCAGGGATGATTCGATGATGTGGGTTATTTATTAAGCTGAGTCTCAGCGATAAAAATGATGAAAAACCTTTTTAAATCATAGAATATGGTAGATTTTATGCTCTACTTGACTCTTTTAATGGATTGCTTATTTTCGCTGCAGTTTTTGATCTAAAACTTGTTGTCTATTATATTCTATCAGTTGTTATATTGTTGAAGGCTAAGGATAATTTATTCTGCGTTATCTTAGTCATAATATTTCTTACTGGGCTAGTTGAGCTCACCCTTTCCTTCACTGTTCTCTTCAGAAAATGTGAATATAGCTGGGACGAGTCGAAGAACGGATTGATGGTCCAGATGGTTGTTTTAGTAGTCCTCACTATTCTGTGAAATAGTGTGACAATAAATGTAATAAGTTTGAATTTGAGTATGGATATTGTCTAGATGACAATATTCGTGTTAAAACTCTCAGATTATGTTTTGTTATATTTTACACGATTGTTGTATAATTAAGTTTGTATTTGTATTTAGTACCATGTAAGTGGCGACCCAAGATGGGTGATGTATACCTGTTTTGGGGGCGTCACATCAAATGTAGAGTATGAGAAACCAAATGCACTCATTAAACATCTGGATACCACTCCACAGTATAGAACCATTGTAGTATGTGATAAGTTTCCGGTCAAGCTTCGTAAAGTGAATGAACAGAGACTGAAGCGTTATTCTGGTGGTGAGGTGGATAGAAAGAAAATCACCTCAATTCTATCTTCAACATGAGATTCAGAGACAGTCAAGCTAATTGACTATAACTTAGCGCTTAATGGGAGGTAACCCATTGTTTCTATCTCTGTTTTCTTTTTATTTCGTTTAGATTGTTCTAGTTGGTTCATCTTTTGTCATTATTGATTGTTTGTCAGATTTGCATGATTAAGTGTGTAACAGAATTTATATTGAGAATGTTTGAAAGAGGTTAGAGTTTATTTGGTCATTAATTCATGCCCTAATAGTGTACATTAATGTTTATGCAGGTATCTACAATCGAAGATCATCATTATCTGAGTGGGATTGAACATCGGCAATCTGCAGAGATCGTCGAGCCGTGCTGCCAAGCAGAAAAAGCAAGATGAATCTTGCGGCGCCACCAAGCCAATCGAGCAAGAATTCACCACCGCATACCTTCACAACACATTGAATAACCACGCGGCCACATGCCATGGCAATCAGACGCATACCTGCGGTTTTAACAGATTTTAAAATAAGTTGGGGACCATATGGACTCTTATTTGAAACACAACAGACGCAAAATCCTCTCAGTCTCCATAACACATGACTCTCTCCCTCTATCAGTTACCAAATTAAAGTCGTACATCTCTCAATCACATATCCATGATTCTCTCCACGTTCAAAACTCAACCCACGCTCTCATCCTTTATATAAAGCTAGGGTTCCGGATTTGGGTTTGTAGAAACGAGTTTGGGGGTTATCATTTCATAAGCTTTCACTCATTCTCAATTGAAATCATCTGCATTATCTCTTTCAAAGCAAATGGGTCCGAAAAGAGCTCGCTCCATTTCATCTTCTTCTTCATCTTCCTCTGGCAGTAAAGAGGATATTGTCGACCATACAAAATTTTTGGATTTGGAAGCCCAGCAGGAATATTACAGAATTGTGGCGAAAACGTTTGTTAAGGAGCGAGGTTTCAAACCTGAGGGATAAGATGGTCAGTTGTGTGCCATGATTCGTGAACGAGGATGGACTGGTTTAGCTGCGACTCTTATGCCAATTCCGATGGCCATAGTCAGGGAATTTTACGCGAATGCGAAAGGCACCATGAACGATACATCGTTGGTCCGCGGTACTGAAATAGACTATCGACCATCTGCCATCAGAACAGTTTTTCGAATTATTGACACTCTACCAACATGGGCTGCAAATTGGGAGACAGACTTGGAATTGGTTATTGCGGAATTGTGCGTGCCTGGCACGAAATGGACTTAAAAGACTGGCACGAATCAACCTCGCATATTCCCAGTCGCAGCCCTGAACTGTTATGCACAAGCGTGAAATTTGTTCATATGTGCCAAATTAGTGCCTTCGTCGCATCAGCACGAGATCACAGCGGAAAGGGAGATCATTCTGTGGGGCATAATCACTGGTAAATATATTGATGTGGGCCATCTTATCAATCAAAACATATTGCGATACCTGCGGGGAGGCACTACAGGTAGCATTTCACACGCGTCAGTGGTAGCTATGTTGTGTGCTCAACAGGGCTTCTATTGGGGCAATAAACAGATGCTGAACCCAAGTCAGGACATCACCCATGCCACTATTGCAAAATTCTAGGAGTGGGCAGGAGGCGACCCACACCCGCGCGGACGAGGATTCATTCTCTGACCCACTTTTCTAGATCCACCACCACAGCAGCCCACTCAGCCAGACGAAGCAAGCCCGTCCACCCAAGCCCACACTGTTCCCCTAGCGATCGATAACTCCGAAGGTTGGAGCGCAAAGTTGATGCCCTGTACGATAATTTTGGCGCATTTGCCACGGGTCTCACAAGGTCGCTCGCCGCGTTTGCGCAGCAAGGGACAATGCTCGAGTGGCCTCAATTTTGGACAACTGTGTCTTATCCTCCACCAGATTCACCACCCGCAGAGGGTGGTACGGCCGATCATTAGGGGAGTTTTTCTTTACCCTTTACCTTTATTTATTGGGACAATGAATATTATAAGTTTGGGGGTATTGGGTCATATTAGTTGCATTTAGTTTAGTTTAGTTTTTGCATGATTAGTTAAGTTAATTTAGTATTCGCATGTTTAGTTTAAATTTAGCATGTTTATGTGTTAGATAATAAAATTTTGCAGAAATTTTTTAATTTTTGATGTTTTTAGTTTGCATGTCTCACAAAGTTTTGCTTTATGGAAAATCTGTCTAGCCGATGATGATAGTGAATTTTGAAAGATTCTTGAGTATTTTGGATAACATGAGCTGAGATATAATGTTTTACATGATGAAATTCATATTGCTATTTAAATGCTTTTGGTTTGCACTAAAGTGTTCACAATCACTTGTAGGTATAAGAATTATGTATTGCATTGCTTGATAGAAAACGTAGTTTTAAAAAGAGAAATATGTGGAAAGTGAACTTAGATTGGATAAAACATGAATATTCATACTTTGGGAAAACATGAGTATGTTATGTATAAAAAAAATATAGCAATAACGTGACTAGTCTTATTTCGGGGCCCTGGCTACTTGAGTAAGTACGTCCGTAAGGGTGTCTTAACACCTAGCGCCCTAAGGTCTTTTATGGTCTGGAAGTCGTTGGTTGAAAGCTCCCTAAGGGGTGGCAGTGTTGCCTAATGGAATAAGACATTGCACAGTCATGTGAAAAAAAAAAGAAGAAAAGAAAAAAAAATAGCAATAAATACCGCGGGAAAGAGCGAAAATCGCCCTCGTGAGTAGCAATAAACAGTTAAGCCCATTGTGGAACCTTAGTTTGTGTTGATATGTTAAAACAGTTTTTGTTGCATAAGTATACATGATTCTCGATTTAGGCTATAATTTTCTATTTTGAGCAGTTTAGCATGTGCATTCTTTGCTTGAATCAAAAATTGATGAACACAACACACACACACAACATCTCTATAGCAATTATGAATTATCTGAGTGTATGATATTATGTCCACAGTTTGGTTTGAATGTGTATTCTTGAATCTGGATAATTCACTGAGGCAAATTTGGACTAAAATTTTGTTTTGGCTGGAACTATGTGAGACTAGTTTGCATCATAACTTAGTTGCATAGTAGTGTAGCTGCATTTTTCATTGTTCATTAGCATGCATTGCTTGAGGGCAAGCAACAGTTTAAGTTTGGGTGTATTTGATAAGTGGGTTTTATACCTACTTATTGTATATCAATTCACGCGAACTATGCCCATCTCAAGTACATTTTAGTGTGTTTTTAGTTGCATTTCATGTTATTTTGCATTGCATTTACTTAAAACTCCTTTTGTGGAAAAAGTGCAGAAATGGCCTAATTTAGTGGTATTAGTGAGCAAGAGGCTAATGGACGCATGGCGCGAGGAGCAAGTGGGAATATGCATGGCATGAGAGTCAAGTGGAGCTAAAGACTAAGCATGGAATGACGAAGGAAGGAGAAGTAAAGCGGTCGGTCTTGTGAGAACCATAATTCACAAACTGCAAGCCGCTGCAGACAAGTTGAAACGCATGCCTTGCATGCGAGCATCCCACCGGACGGGCTGAACATCTCGCAAGTCGCGCACTTTTGAAAAAAATATATATTAGGGGAGCGCTGCCGCCTACGCCGCAATACTAAAATTTGATTTTTTTATTTTAATTTTTAATTAAAAGGGTTGTAATTGATTAAAACGATATCTGATTAGTGTCAGACGTATCTTTCATTACTTTTTACGTATTTTCATAGTAGAAACTAGGGTTTACACTCTGGGGAGAGATTCCAACGTAGAACGACGCTGATTCTTCATTTTTTCTATTTCATCGTTGGATTCTTTATTCATTGTGGAAGACTATTATTTTTATTGCTGGATTTTAATGAGGAATTGAATAATAACAGTTGTTTACAATCAGCGATTGGGTTTGATCGTTCTTATCTCTTTCTATCTCAATTGTTTGCTTAATAGCCATGATTAGCTTCAATCTCATAATGGCTTTTGGTTCAGCCATGAACTAAATTCCATTATGGGATTCTAACGGATTTTAATATGTAGTTTGATTGCATGCTTGAATGCTAGGGTTGTTTTGCATATCATATGGGATTTCTATCGTGATTGTTTCACATGTATGAATGCTTGATCACCATTCGTTCTCTGTACTTGTATGGAATTGACAATGAACATACGAGTATGGATTGTAATCATAATAGCTTACGAATATAGGGTTGTTTTGTATGGCTTGTGTATTTTGTGAACCAGATAGACATATATTGTTTCGCCATATGAGTTAAAATAAGGGCTTGTGCTTAAAATCAATATGGTTGCAATTTCACATAGACATATAGTGATTTTGATTATATTGATGATTACATGGAGTCTATTATTTGTGGATGCTATGTAAGTAGGTCTTATGCATTGAAAAATGGCTATGATTCTATTAGTGCTCTTGGCTACTTTCCTGTGACATGTGAATAATTCTTGCATGATAGTGGTAATTAGATGAAATATTAAATGAAGTTAGGATCCCATTATTTCCATATTTGATTTATTTCATTATTATTCTTATTTTATTTGTTAATTAATTTTATTATAATTTTTAATCATAACCTTAATCATTAGTTTAAGCATATAAATTTAGTGATTTAATTGGTGCATAGTAATTTGAATTGACAACTTTCCCTGTGGATCGATACTCGATTTACTCTGTATTACTTGTTGACGCATGTATACTTGCATGAGTTAGAGCTCTTTTGTCAAAACTGAAAAAGAGGCAACACATTCGCGTCATTCGCTCTTCATTATTGTCCAAATGGGATGCAAACCGGGATAACTCCGTAAATTTAGCCTCGTATTGCAACACGGTCATATTGTTTTGCTCCAACTTGATAAACTCCACCTCCTTCATGTGGCGAATACTTTCGAGAAAGTACTTGTCGTTGAACAACTCTTGGAACTTCTCCCAAGACATCTTGAGTCGTCGTCAATTACGCTTTCTGATTCCAACCAGTAATTTGCCTCTTCACGCAACATAAAGGTGGTGAAGGGAACCTTTTGCTCTTTTGAGCATTCCAAGACATCAAATATCTTGGTGATTTGCTTTATCCACGTCTCCGCCTTAAGTGGTTCTGGATTTCCCAAAAACTCTGGCGGTCCCAGATCCTTGAACTGCTTAGCAGTGACCAGCCGTGGGTCGCCATTGTTTTCACCTGTATTATGAATAGGAGTCTCTATCGTTTGGTGTTGCGTGAATTCTAGAAAGTTCCTAAACATACCATCGTTCGTCATTTGGTCAGTGTTGTTGTTTATACGAGGATTATTGCGTTACTGATGCACATTATCCCGGGTATTGATCGTTGGTGACTAAAAGGTCTCATGTGCTTCATTGCTTATATCAGCATTTTCAGATGCCATTCTCAAACACTGTCACAAAACAAGGGTTAATTGACATGTCACATATTATTCCTATACTATGACCGACCAATTAAATACCAAATAAACTTAGGTAGGTCATACTAAATGAAGAAATTCCCCGCTCTCCCTCCTAATTCTTGTCTCACATCTCACCAGGGATCATATCCTAAGCTTTGATACCAATTATGTATGCCCCCAAAATAGGTATACATCAGCTATCTTGGGTCGCTAAATAGATGGTACAGAATACAAATACAAACTTAATTATACAACTGTCGTGTAAAATATGACAAAACATAGTTGAGAGCTTTAACAGGAATATTGTCTTCTAGATAGTATTCAAACTCAAATGGAGTCCTCAATACATTTATTATCATACTATTTCATAGAATAGTGAGGACTACTATAACACCATCTCGAACCATCACTCCGTTCCCCGACTAGTCCCGACTACGTTCTCATTTCCTGAAGAGAACAATGAAAGTAAAAGGGTGAGCTCAACTAGCCCAGTAAAAAATATTATGACTAAGATAATGCAGAATAAGTTATCGTTAGCCTTCAATAATGTTAAACTGATAGAATATAATAGACAACAAGTTTAACTGCAGTGGAACAAGCAATCCATTAGAAGAGTCAAGTAGAGCATGATATCTACTATCTTCTATGATTTAAAAAGTTTTACATCAACTTTATCGCTGAGACTCAACTTAGTAAATAAACCACATCATCGAATCATCCCTGCACCACGGCCAAGGATATACATGTAATCATCAATGGTCATGATTATACCGAATAATCCCTGGTTATAATCATACCAACAACTGTCCATCAATGAACTACAGGCCAATGAGGACTTTTACCATATCATTTGTAACGTTACGGGTCATGATTATACCGAATGATCCCTGGTCATATTCATACCAATCAACAGTTCATCTATGCACGTATGCCAAAGATGACTTTCATCACAATATAAGTATGAGGATGATGACAATGATATAAGAATTCAATTAACAGAAACAAAAGATAATTTTTTAAAGATTTATAACTTAATTTATCCAGAATTCAATAATGTTCAAATTGTCAATATGAGACTGCTTTGTGGAGTAAAATTCAAGAATGATATTGCATCAAAAATGATTTGAACCGAAAAGAAATCAATTTTTGTCATGAATAGTATTGTGGATGAATAGTACCCGGGTGAATAGTACCCCCTGAATAGTATTTTGAAAATTGTACTCTGTGAATAGTACTTTATGAATAGTACACGTGAATAGTACTTTTGTGAATAGTACCGTATAAATGAATAGTACTAATGGACAGTAATTCGGAATGAAAAACTAAAAATGTAACAAAAATATGCAGAAAATATCCTTGTGAAACGATACTAGATGAAGCACAAATTTCAAGAATATTCTACTAATTTCATGGAGCATAGAAGCAATACTTTAACAGAATGAGGGTATAATCAAGAATACGAGACGAAATAATATTACTCACATACTACAGAGTATGGAAGAAAATATTATTCCCTATGAATACTGAACAAAAATAATATCCCTTACAACAATTGAACGAAAATAATATTCCAACGAATATTGAACGAAGATAATATTCCTTGCGAATATTGAACGAAAAAAATTTTCTTTATGAATATTGAACGAAAATAATATTCATACGAATACGAAAAATAATATCTCTTCTGAATATGAAATAAATAATACCCCTTACCTTAGAAGAAGATTGGATACTGGAATAGTGAGGTAGCAGACTTCTCTTCTTCTTTCTCTCTATAGCTTCTCTCTCTATAATTGCTCTTGTGAGTCTTAGTGAATTGGTGAGAATGAAAGAAGAATGAGCTTCTATTTATAGAAAAATATAATTTCGATAATTGCACGTTTTGGGGCTCGAAATATTACAGTACAATACTTTCATCTTTTCCTTTATTTTTAATTTAGTCCTGCAAGTATTATCAAACTTGTACTACCTCTCCTAATAGTATATCATGTGAATTAATAGTACATTCATGTGAATCAATAGTTCTATACATATGAAAAATATAATTACGGTATAGTACTTTCATCTATACCTCCGTTTTTAATTTAGTCATGCAAGTATTATCAATCTTGCGCCACCTCTCCTAATAGTACATACATGTGACTCAATAGTACACACATGTGAACACATAGTTATAAGCATGTGATCAATTAATAGCAATTAATTACTTATTTATCCGATTAATTACCCGATTGGTCAATATAACTTCAAGACATCAATTATTATCGAAATAAATGTCGATTTCCACTAACACTAATAATTTCAACACAATGAAACTATCAATTTCATCTTTAATCAACATGAACTTATTCATCATTAATATTATAACTCACAATATTTAACAACCAATGTCGCTCTAGAAAGAGGGGCTTTCCGATAAGGATTTCTCCTTATTGGCCGCAATTGATTAGTGACCAAACCTCTCCTCGATGTAACTTATAGACATTGTCGATATTACAAATAATAATATGAATAAATTTGTCGTCTCAATTATTGATTTAATAATATAAAATATTATGCAGATGATACTGTGACAATAATTGAATCAATAATATGAGAGATATGATGTAGCAATTACTGTAGCAATAATTGAGTATAACTGAGTGATTTCTTACGTAAGCATCAATAATCAATACTGGTGTCTTACTTATGCAACCACCACGCCAGACATCAGATTTTTTTACTATCGGGTAGTTCAACGGTTTAACGGTAAAACTTTCGCCGTTGTTTTTATAAAAAGATATTTTTGTCGTTTTCTAACTACGACAATACTTTCGTTGTGGGGTCCACCAATGATTATGTCGTCTTACGAATATTCCCCGACCAATCGAATATTTTATAACAACTTGCTTACTTTGCAACTTTTGTAAATATTAGCCACAACTATAACATTATATCATATCCACACCATAATATTCAAAAATATATTTCAAGAAAAATTTAATCTTTATTCATAAAAGTTGGGGACTTACAACCGGTGGTCGTTCTCCTCCCCTAGAAACAGTTGATGCTGACGTCTTCACGTTGTTATTGTTGTACCTTCTCTTTTTGAAATCACCCCCCGACTCGCTTCTTCTACAATCATGGCCATGATTACCATCAGAATGATTACCGTTTTTGTCCGTATTCTTTCTTCCTCCCTGGTTATCATTGCTCCAATGACTGTTGCCACCGGTCTGTCCATGATTATGGTCCCTCGGTTGAACATACTCATTATCTCGCTCTAATAATTGAGCCCTATTGACAGCATCTGAATATAGAGAAAATTTGTAAGAAATGTGGTATTGACGAATGTCGGGTTTCAAACCTCTCAGAAACATCCGGGTCATACGTTTCTCATTCTCTACCAAACAAGGTGCAAACCTGAATAACTTTGCGAACTTAGCCTCGTACTGAGACACAGTTATGTTGTTCTATTCCAATCTGGTAAACTCTACCTCTTTTATATGACGAATACTTTTAGGAAAGTACTTATCATTGAACAATTTCTAAAACGCTTCCCAAGACAAATTGAGTGTGGCTGGCTGGGTACGCTTCACAGATTCTCACCAGCAATCTGCCTGACCACGGAGCATAAAGGTGGCGAATGGAACCTTCTATTCCTCCGTGCATTCCAAGACATCGAATATCTTGGTAATTTGCTTGACCCATGTTTTCGCCTTAATCGGATCCAAATTTTCCCCTGCATTGCAGTGGTCCCAACTCTTTGAACTGCTTGGTCATGACAAACCAGCGTTCTATCATCATAACCGCATGAATCGCAAAAAGCTTCTAAACATCCCATCGTTCATCATCTCGATCGTGGGTGTTGTTTATAAGAGAACATTATCCGGATTGTTGCACGCTTATCGTTAGGATTAAATGGTGTCTCCACGGTCTCATTTATTCCATTGTTATATTTTGCACGTTCTTAAATACTACCACAAAACAAGGGTTAATTAAAAGAAATTGACATCCAACATAAAAACCATATATTCCATTAAGCTTAGGTAGGACCTCTTAGCGAAGGATTTTCTCTCCTCTCCTCCCTAGTTCTATTCTTAAACCTATCCACTTTGATACCAGCTGTAGGCGTTAAAATAGGTATACATCACCCATTCGGTCACCAAATACATGGTGCAAACAACAACTAAAATTAATACGATTGTATACAAAATAATGACAACACATAAACTGTGAGTTTAAATACAAATATTGTCTTAGAACAATATCCATACTCAATAAGTCCTCATTACAAATATTGATACACTATTTTACAAATAAAGAGGATTTAAACAACTGCTCTAGAACCATCATCCCACCCCCGAGTTATATTCCCAACAAAAGGAAAAGGGTGAGCTCAACTCCGAAAGAATATTACGACTAAGATAATATAGACAAATTATCATTAGTCTTCAATAGGGAAAAATCGATGAATATAATGAGCCCCCAAAATGATTCGATGATGTGGATTAATTATTGAAATGAGTCTCACCAAAATATTAATTCATGGATGTGGTAAAAAGTCATCTTTGGCAACTTGATAGACTTGGTATGATTGACCGAGGATTATTCGGTATAATCATGGCCGTAATTGAAAACACAATATCCTTGGCGATGAGTCATGGATAATTAAGTGGTTGTGATACTTATTAAAATTCGAGTCTCGGTATTATTGGTTTTTACTGATTTATATATCTTTGGCACGTAGTGCAAAGATGAATTGTTAATGAATATCTTTGGTATATTGCGAAGATGAATTTAATATTTTTAACGATAAAGGTATTCAAGTATCCTCACCTTTATCGATAAAAGATTTAAATTTTGTCGAAATAATTTTTTAATATTATGGTGTGAATTTAATTTAAGATAATATTATAGTTGTGGGTAGTATTTATAAATTTTGCAAAGTATGCAAGTTGTTATAAAATATTAGTTTGGTGGGAATATTCTTTTTTGTGGGGAATATTAAATACGACTCAATCATTAGTGGACCCCTGAGCGGAAGTATTGTAAGTAGTTAAGCGACAAAATTATCTTTCTATAAAAATAACGGCGGAGGTGTTCTGAATTAAAAGCTGTTGAACTACCGGTAGTAAAAATAATATGATGTCTGGCGTGGTTGTATAGTAGCGCAAGTTACGATATTGATTATTGATCTTTACGTGAAAAGTCACTTCGGTATGCTCGAATTATTACTTTCTGATAATTCTTTGCATCATATCTCTTATATTATTGATTGATTATTGTCACGATTATCATACATATAATATGTTATAGTATTAAATCAATAATTGAGGCGACAAGTTATAAATGATTAATAATTGTTGAAAGATTAAATATGTGTTGATTAAAAATAAAATGATTTGTGGTAATATTTATTCAATCCTTGATGTATATAAAGAGTGCATTATGAGACATTTGTGGTAAGTTTGATTATTTTATGGGGGCCCATATGTCATCATCTAAGAGTCTCTTAAATCGATAATAATTACCTTCGTCGATAGTAATTACCTTTGTGAATAATAATTATCTTCGTCGATAGTAATTACCTTCGTCGATAGTAATTACCTTTGTGAATAGTAATTACCTTCGTCAATAGTAATTACCTTTACCCAAAGGCGTCGAACCACTTGTCGTTTCATTACAAAGCGTCCAACCACTTGTTCGTTTCACATTACAGCGCGTCGAACCACTTTTCTTTTCACATCACCGATTAAATCGAGCCACTTGCCTTTTCACATGGCGGTCTTAAGCTAGAAATCTTCTATAAATAGAGGCCTAGTGCTTCATTATTTTTCACACAAATTCAATTTGAAACTTAGAGAGAGAAACTATAGAGAGAAAGAAGAAAAGTATACTGCTACTTCACCTTGCCAATATTCGGTTCTTCTAAGGTAGGGAATATTATTTGTTGTACCGTAAAGTGTGTTATTCTTTCTTATTCATGAAGAAACTGTTGTTATTCCATTGTTTATTATTACATTGGAATAACTTTGTATCGTGGTTTACCTTGGTACTTGGTGACATTCTTCTATTATTACATTGGAACATCCTGTTTGTGTGTTTTTACACCAAACTGGTTTCCGTCTTTATTATTATTACATTGGAACATCACATGCATGTGTGTTTTACAGGACTGGTTAAAATCTTTATTATTACTGTTGGAACATCACATGCATGTGTTTTACAGGACTGGTTCCGCTCTTTATCATTACATTGGAATATCTATCATGTGTTTTACACGGATCTGTTCCATCTTTATTATTACATTGGAACATCACATCCTGGGTGTGAATTTCACGACACAGTTCCGTTATTATTATTACATTGGAATAACTTTTACATCTGATACCGCATGCATGGTGATTTCTTTTGTTATTCCATTCTTTATTATACCCGGTTGGTTAAAACTTTGACTTATATACTCCATGAAATTAGTAGAATATCCTTGATATTTGCGTTTCATCCGATATCTTTTCATGGAAATATTCTTACGATCATTCTTGAATTTTACTCTACAAAAGCAGATATCTTGTTGACAATTTGGGCGTTATTAATTCTGGATAAAATAATTCTTGAACTTGTTTTATTGAATTATTATGTCATTGTCATCATCCTCATGATATATTATGTTATCTTTGGCTTACGTGCATAGATGAACTTAGTATGATTATGACCGAGGATCATTCGGTATAATCATGGCTTGTTATAAATGATGTGATAAAAGTCCTCGGTGGCACATAATGCGATGATGGATAGTTTTGGTATGATTATGACCGAGGGTGATTCGGTATAGTCATGACCATTGATAATTTGATGAAAATCCTTGGCCAGTGGTATGCGGGGATGATTAGATATTGTGGTTTATTCTTTAAAGCGAGTCTTAATGATAAAAATTTATGAAAACCTTTTAAAACCTAAAAGATAGTAGACTTTATTTTCTACTTGACTCTTTTAATGGATTACATATTCATTACTGATTAAACTTGTTGTCTATTGTATTTTATCGGTTTAACATTTTGAAGGCTAATGATAATTTATTACGCATTATCTTAGTCATAATATTTCTTCTTGGGCTAGTTGAGCTCACCCTTTCTTTCCTTTGTTCTTGAGGAAATGAGAACATAAATGGAGACGAGTCGGGGAGCGGAGTAATGGTCTAGATGATAGCATTAGTAGTCCTCACTATTACGTGAAATAGTGTGATAATAGTTGTAATGAGGACTCCTTTTGAGTTTGTATAATATCTAGTAGACAATATTTGTATTCAAACTCACGGTTTATGTAATTATTACCACAGAGTTATATTAGTAAGTTGTATTTGAATTTATGTACCATGTATAAGTGGCGACCCAAGATGGGTGGCGTATACCTAATTTTAGGGCGTCGCGGTTGGTATCGAGCTTAGGGATATGATCCACAGCTAAGATCTTGAGATAAGAACTAGGAGGGAGAGCGAGAATTCCTTCGCTAGTATGATCTACCTGAGTTTATTTGTTATTTAATTGGTGGAATTCGAGTATAGGGATAATATTTGATATATTAATTAACCCTTGTGTTGTGGCGGTGTTTGGAAATGGCGGTGAAAATATTCACATGGAGTGAATGTGGCCAGTTGTGACACCTTTAATCACTAATCGAGTTAATGCGATTGTCGAGACGAGGAACAAATTAGAGATATCCACGTAGTGAATGAAGAACTAATTGTTGCACCCAGAGAGCTAGTCTGCGAGAGGTAGCGGTGAGAGTGAGGAAGAAGAGGAAGAAGAAGAGAACACAGGAGAATTGGTTAGAAGAAGTTTATGATCAAAACTTAGAATTACAAAATCGTGTTAAGTGAGCTAGAAGAAACGAGGTTGAAGAAGCGGCAAGCGATTAAGTGGAACAAAGGGATACAACAATTCAAAATTGGGTTACCCGATATGTGATGCTCGAACAAAATCACGCTTTGGCGAGGGTGTAAGATATTAAAGTTGGAATCGAGAATTTAAAAATCAAAGATCAAATTTGAAAGAAGAAACAAGCGAGCGAAGGAGAATAGGCGATGCATGGGTAAAAAGGCGCACTGCAGCGTTGATAATGTAGAAAAAGGCGTCCAGATCGATAAAGCGAAATAGATGAAATGGACTTTGCTTTTTGGACAACAATTGGGAGAACCCAACATCGAATTATGAATTACCACAATGCGCATGGCGGTCGACCCGAATTCGATATGGATCGAGAGAATAATGATTCAAATCATGGATCGGGGAATGTGAAGAAGCACTTAAGGGTGGAATGTACCTATAGTAAAAAGTCGAACTTCGGTAATTTAAGCGAGCGAGGCGTTTGTCGAAAACCGAACGAAGTTATTACGGGTAAATTAATTATAAATTATTACGAAGTCTATACTTTATTCAATACAAGTTCTACCCACTCTTTTATTCTACTGGTTGTGTTCAATGTTTAAATTTGACTCAGGAAAAATTAGACTTTGATTTATCTATTGAAACTTCGTTGGGAGAAACCTTCGTTACCTCCTTTGCATTTATTAATCTTGTTGTTTCAAATAAACACTTTCACGATCTTATCTCTTTGAAAATACTTGCCTTTGAGGTAATTTTTGAAAATGATTGATTAACTACTCATTATTCTTTTTGTAAGGTTGTTAGCTTTCATATTCTAACCAACTTTGTTATCTGAATTCAAAGTAACCAAACCACAAAGTTAATCAACATGTTATATCGAAGCCATAAGTAAAGATCCCCGATCCTTTCGTTGTTGACTTCCTTGTGTGGAATGCTGCAAAGCGGACTTTACGTGGCGGCGTCGTGAATGAAGATGGCAAGTTGATAGGTATCATTGTGAGGTCTTATCCGGGTTAAGGGATAGAAGTCACGATTGGTATTAATGTGACGTCTTATCCAGTCTTGGATGAGAGTCACAGATTTTGAATGATATTTCTATTATTAATAAATTTCTGGCGTATTCTTGAAGACTTCTTAGCCTACTTAGGCGTGAAATCGAATTTTATATTGACCCCGATCTGAAAACCCATTTCTTAAACCCTCGAATATTTCTTGACTAAAAGGATGCATTTACGTGGATTATGATGAAAGTCATAATAAAAGTATAGAACTGATGAAAATCATGGGTATATGAAGTATTAGTAAGTTTTATGATGAGTTATGTTGGTTGGTATGTGAAAACATGAAAGTTTCTTAGAAATCACAAAGAGTTGAAAATCGATTTTTGGTGAAAAACATAACATGAAATTCAATTGACCATATCTCCTATTATATTTTGAATTTTTGAGTGTGGTCAAGTCCTAGAGTTAGATCTATGAGTTACCTAACTAATCCAAGTGGAATTACTGGAAAAGGTGTTGTAGATTTTTGTGTGGACTGATTTTTAGCAAAGGAGGGCAAAGCTGCAAAAAAAAAGAAAAAAGCTGCTTTGCCATGATTTTAGAGGGGCTGTTTCGGCCACTTAAATTATGAGAAAAATTCTGGCCTTTTGGGACATGAAGGTATATGGTATAAAGTACCTCCTGTCCAAAAATGAGCTCATTCGACTTAAAATGAGCAAGTTATGACTATTTCAATATTTAGGTTTTTAAATGAAAAAAAATGCTATAACTTAGGAGTTCTATAACTCAGATGACCATGAAATTTAAACTGGAAACTCACGTTAACATGGGTAAGGTCCTGTCAAGATTTGGGAATTTTTGAGTTAAACTTGAGGTAGCTAATTTCTTAAGGAATTAATTAGAAATTGATTTTTGAAAAATAGTAAATGAATTTTAAAAATTAGAAAAATATATTTTCATTATGGGACTATATTATGCTAAATCCCAGAAAAGAAATATTTTTGGGACTGATTTGGTATTTTTCATGAAAATAGTTTAATTCTGAACATATGAGTTAAATATGTTATGTGAAGTAACAAAGTTGAAAATAGGATTTTATGGCTAGAGAATCCTATATAGAGTATATATGCATATTTTTGATGAGGATTTGATAATTGGTGATGATATCTTATGAGTATGGCATTTTGAATGATTAAATGCATTATATGGTAAAGCGTAAACAATTGAGATAAATTGTTTATAAATTTAAGAAGTGATTAAAATATTGTTATAATATTAATGATATTAGATTATAAGATTATTAAGTGATTGATAACATGGGGATATTCTTGAATCTGGATAAATTATATTATAAATGTTTAATATTTATCCTTTATCTCATTTGATTGATTCTTTATATCATTATCCTCATGTTTATATTATGTTGAAAGTCAAATCTGTAAATGCTTGGCATGTAGTGCATAGATGGACTTGGTATGATTATGACGAGGATTGTTGGTATAATCATATCTTTGCCGTAATTGAAAACACGATTATCTTTGGTAGTAGTGCATGGATAATTTGTGGTCGTGATACTTAATGAATACCACGATTATCTTTGGTAGTAGTGCATGGATAATTTGTGGTGCGTGATACTTAATGAATACACGATTATCTTTGGTAGTAGTGCATGGATAATTTGTGGTCGTGATCTTAATGAATACGATTATCTTTGATGCATGGATAATTTAATGAGTGGTGATCTTAATGAATACGTTATTATCTTTGTACGTAGTGATGGATAATTAATACTTAAGAATATCCTTGGCACGTAGTGCGGGGATGATTCGATGATGTGGATTAATTATTGAAATTTGAGTCTCGTGATGAAATATTAATTCATGGATGTGGTAAAAGTCGTCTTCTTTGGTAGTAGTGCATTGATAGACTTGGTATGATTATGACCGAGGATTATTCGGTATAATCATGGTATAGTAATTGAAAACACGAATATCCTTGGCGATGGTGCATGGATAATTAAGTGGTTGTGATCTTATTAAGTTGAGTCTCGGCATTATTGGTTTCTGATTATATATCTTTGGCACATAGTGCAAAGATGAATTGTTAATAATATCTTTGGTAGGATTGCGAAGATGAATTTAATATTTTTAACGATAAAAGGTATTCAAGGTATCCTCACCTCTTTATCATACTGCGTACGTACCCTAATTTTGAGGCGAAATTCCATAAGGAGGGAGATTGTGAGACCCAGTTTTATCGATAAAGATTTAAATTTTGTCGAAATAATTTTTTAATATTATGGTGTGAATTTAAGATAATATTATAGTTGTGGGTAGTATTTATAAATTTTGCAAAAGTATCTGAAGTTGTTATAAAATATTAGTTTGGTGGGGAATATTCTTTTTGTCGGGGAATATTAAATGCGGCGGCTCAATCATTAGTGGACCCCTGGCGGAAGTATTATCGTAGTTAGAAAGCGACAAAATTATCTTTCTATAAAAATAACGGCGGAGAGTATTCTGAATTAAAAGCTGTTGAACTACCCGGTAGTAAAAATGCGATGTCTGGCGTGGTTGTATAGTAGCACGATATTGATTATTGATCTTTACGTGAGAAGTCACTCGGTATATGCTCGATTATTACTATAGATAATTCTTTGCATCATATCTCTTATATTATTGATTCATTATTATTGTCACGATTATCATACATATAATATGTTATAGTATTAAATCAATAATTGAGGCGACAAGTTATAAATGATTAATAATTGTTGAAAGATTAAATATGTGTTGATTAAAAATAAAATGATTTGTGGTAATATTTATTCGATCCTTGATGTATATAAAGAGTGCATTATGAGACATTTGTGGTAAGTTTGATTATTTTATGGGGGCCCATATATGTCATCATCTAAGAGTCTCTTAAATCGATAGTAATTACCTTAAATCGATATAGTAATTACCTTTACCTTTGTGAATAATATAATTACCTTCGTCGATAGTAATTACCTTACGTAGATAATTATTAGTAATTACCTTTACCTTCGATAGTAATTACCTTTGTGAATAGTAATTACCTTTTCGATAGTAATTACCTTTACGATAGTAATTACCTTAATAGTAATTACCTTTACCGTTTCACCATTCGTTTCACATTCTGAGGCGTCGAACCACTTGTCGTTTCACATTCTGACTGTCCATTCTGAACCACTTGTTGTTTTTCACATTCTGAGCGTCGAACCACTTTTCTTTTCACATCACCGATCGTCGAGCCACTTGCCTTTTCACATGGCGGTCTTAAGCTAGAAATCTTCTATAAATAGAGGCTAGTGCTTCATTATTTTTCACGAATTCTTTGAAACTCTAGAGAGAAACTATAGAGAAAAAAGAAAAGTATTACTACTTCACCTTGCCCCGATATTCGGTTCTTCTAAGGTAGGGAATATTATTTGTTGTACCGTAAGAGGTGTTATTCTTTCTTATTCATGAAGAAGAACTGTTGTTATTCCATTGCTTTATTATTACATTGGAATAACTTTGTATCGTGGTTTGGTTTACCTATACTTGGTGACATTCTTCTGTTATTACATTTGGAACATCACATATGTTGGATGTGTTTTTACACAGGGACTGGTTAAATCTTTATTATTATTACATTGGAACATCACATGCATGTGTTTTTACAGGACTGGTTAAAATCTTTATTAATTCACATGCACATTGGAACATCACATGCATGTGTTTTGTTTTACGGACTGGTTAAAATCTTTATCATTACATTTGGAATATCCTATCATGTGTTTTACAGGATCAGGTTCCATCTTTATTATTACATTGGAACATCACATCGGTGTGTGAATTTCACGACACACAGTTAAGATTATTATTATTACATTGGAATAACTTTGTATACATCTGAATCTGCGTGCGTGGTGATTTCTTTTGTTATTCCATTCTTTATTATACCCGGTTGGTTAAAACTTTGACTTATACTCCATGAAATTAGTAGAATATCCTTGATATTTGCGTTTCATCGATATCTTTTCATGGAAATATTCTTGATCATTCTTGAATTTTACTCTACAAAAGCGATATCTTGTTGACAATTTGGGCGTTAATAATTCTGGATAAAATAATTCTTGAACTTGTTTTATTGAATTATTATGTCATTGTCATCATCCTCATGATATATTATGTTATCTTTGGCTTACGTGCATAGATGAACTTAGTATGATTATGACCGAGGATCATTCGGTATAATCATGGCTTGTTATAAATGATGTGATAAAAGTCCTCGGTGGCACATAAATGCGATGATGGATAGTTTTGGTATGATTATGACCGGGGGTGATTCGGTATAGTCATGACCATTGATAATTTGATGAAAATCCTTGGCCAGTAGTGCGCGGGGATGATTAGATATGATGTGGATTATTTATTAAAAGCGAGTCTTAATGATAAAATTTATGAAAACCTTTTAAAACCTAAAAGATAGTAGACTTTATTTTCTACTTGACTCTTTTAATGGATTACTTATTCATTGCGATTAAAACTTGTTTGTCTATTGTATTTTATCGGTTTAACTTTTTTGAAGGCTAATGATAATTTATTACGCATTATCTTAGTCATAATATTTCTTCTTTGGGCTAGTTGAGCTCACCCTTTCTTTCCTTTATTCTCTTGAAAATGAGAACATATTTGGAGACGAGTCGGGGAGCGGAGTAATGGTCGGATGATAGCATTAGTAGTCCTCACTATTACGTGAAATAGTGTGATAATAGTTGTAATGAGGACTCCTTTTGAGTTTGTATAATATCTAGTAGACAATATTTGTATTCAAACTCACGGTTTATGTCGTATTATACCACAGCAGTTATATTAGTAAGTTGTATTTGAATTTATGTACCATGTAAGTGGCGACCCAAGATGGGTGGCGTATACCTAATTTTGAGGCGTCACGGTTGGTATCGAGCTTAGGGATATGATCCACAGGCTAAGATCTGAGATAAGAACTAGGAGGGAGGCGGAAATTCCTTGTTAGTATGATCTACACGAGTTTATTTGTTATTTAATTGGTCGGTCGAGTATAGGGATAATATTTGATATATTAATTAACCCTTGTGTTGTGGCGGTGTTTGGAAATGGCGGTGAAAATATTCACTGATGGAGTGAATGTGGCCGTTGTGACACCTTGAATCACTAATCGGTTAATGCGATTATCGGGACGAGGAACAAATTAGAGATATCCACGTAGTGAATGAAGAACTAATTGTTTTTACGAGCTAGTTGCGGAGGTAGCGGTGAGTGAGAGAAGAAGAGGAAGAAGAGGAACACGAGGAGAATTGGTTAGAAGAAGTTTATGATCAAAACTTAGAATTACAAAATCGTGTTAAGTGAGCTAGAAGAAACGAGGTTGAAGAAGCGGCAAGCGATTAGTGGAACAAAGGGATCTGACAATTCAAAATTGGGTTACCCGATATGTGATGCTCGCTCAACAAAATCACGCTTTGGCGGGGTGTAAGATATTAAAGTTGGAATCGAAATTTAAAAATCAAAGATCAAATTTGAAAGAAGAAACAAGCGAGCGAAGGAGAATAGGCGATGCATGGGTAAAAAGGCTGCAATAGCGTTGATAATGAAAAAGGCGTCCAGATCGATAAAGCGAAATAGATGAAATGGACTTTGCTTTTTGGACGACAATTGGGAGAACCCAACATCGAATTAGAATTACCACATGCATGGCGGTCGACCCGAATTCGATATGGATCGGAGAATAATGATTCAAATCATGGATCGGGAATGTGAAGAAGCACTTAAGGGTGGAATGTACCTATATAGTAAAAGTCGAACTTCGGTAATTTAAGCGAGGCGTTTGTGTCGAAAACCGAGCGAAGTTATTACGGGTAAATTAATTATAAATTATTACGAAGTCTATACTTTATTCAATACAAGTTCTACCCACTCTTTTATTCTACCTAGTTGTGTTCGATGTTTAAATTTGACTCAGGAAAAATTAGACTTTGATTTATCTATTGAAACTTCGTTGGGAGAAACCTTCGTTACCTCCAACATTTTTATTAATCTTGTTGTTTCAAATAAACACTTTCACGATCTTATCTCTTTGAAAATACTTGCCTTTGAGGTAATTTTTGAAAATGATTGATTAACTACTCATTATTCTTTTTGTAAGGTTGTTAGCTTTCATATTCTAACCACTTTGTTATCTGAATTCAAAGTAACCAAACCCTAAAGTTAATCAACTGTTATATCAAGCCATAAGTAAAGATCCCGATCCTTTTTCGTTGTTGACTTCCTTGTGTGGAATGCAAAAAAGGACTTTACGTAAGGCGGCGTCGTGAATGAAGATGGCAAGTTGATAGGTATCATTGTGAGGTCTTATCCGGGTTAAGGGATAGAAGTCACGATTGGTATTAATGTGACGTCTTATCAAGTCTTGGATGAGAGTCATGCGATTTTTGAATATTTCTATTATTAATAAATTTCTGGTGTATTCTTGAAGACTTCTTAGCCTACTTAGGCGTGAAATCGAATTTTATATTGACCCCGATCTGAAAACCCATTTCTTAAACCCTCGAATATTTCTTGACTAAAAGGATGCATTTACGTGGATTATGATGAAAGTCATAATAAAAGTATAGAACTGATGAAAATCATGGGTATATGAAGTATTAGTAAGTTTTATGATGAGTTATGTTGGTTGGTATGTGAAAACATGAAAGTTTTCTTAGAAATCACAAAGAGTTGAAAATCAGTTTTTGGTGAAAAAGCGTAACATGAAATTCAATTGACCATATCTCTATTATATTTTGAATTTTTGAGTGTGGTCAAGTCCTAGAGTTAGATCTATGAGTTACCTAACTAATCCAAGTGGAATTACTGGAAAAGGTGTTGTAGATTTTTGTGTGGACTGATTTTTAGCAAAGGAGGCAAAGCTGCAAAAAAAAAAAAAAAAAAAGCTGCTGCCATGATTTTAGAGGGGCTGTTTCGGCCACTTAAATTATGAGAAAAATTCTGGCCTTTTGGGACATGAAGGTATATGGTATAAAGTACCTCCTGTCCAAAAATGAGCTCATTACGACTTAAAATGAGCAAGTTATGACTATTTCAATATTTAGGTTTTTCAAATGAAAAAAAGCTATAACTTGGGAGTTCTATAACTCAGATGACCATGAAATTTAAACTGGAAGCTCACGTTAACATGGGTAAGGTCCTGTCAAGATTTGGGAATTTTGGAGTTAAACTTGAGGTAGCTAATTTCTTAAGGAATTAATTAGAAATTGATTTTTGAAAAATAGTAAATAAATTTTAAAAATTAGAAAAATATATTTTCATTATGGGACTATATTATGCTAAATCCCAGAAAAGAAATATTTTTGGGACTGATTTGGTATTTTTCATGAAAATAGTTTAATTCTGAACATATGAGTTAAATATGTTATGTGAAATAACAAAGTTGAAAATAGGATTTTATGGCTAGAGAATCTATATAGAGTATATGCATATTTTTGAGGATTTAATAATTGGTGATGATATCTTATGAGTATGGCATTTTTGAATGATTAAATGCATTATATGGTAAAAGCGTAAACAATTGAGATAAATTGTTTATAAATTTAAAGTGATTAAAATATTGTTATAATGATAATGATATTAGATTATAAGATTATTAAGTGATTGATAACATGGGGATATTCTTGAATCTGGATAAATTATATTATAAATGTTTAATATTTATCCTTTATCTCATTTGATTGATTCTTTATATCATTATCCTCATGTTTTATATTATGTTGAAAGTAAATACATGGCTGTAGTGCGTAGATGGACTTGGTATGATTATGACCGAGGATTGTTGGTATAATCATAACCGTAATTGAAAACACGCTCACGATTATCTTTGGTAGTAGTGCATGGATAATTTATGGTGCGTGATCTTAATGAATACTACGATTATCTTTGGTAGTAGTGCATGGATAATTTGTGGTGTGATCTTAATGAATACGATTATCTTTGGTAATGATGGATACCACGTGGTTATACTTTGAATACTACGATTATCTTTGGCCGTAGTAGTAGTGCATGGATAATTTATGGTGTGAATCTTAATGAATACGATTATCTTTGGTACGTAGTGCATGGATAATTTATGGTGCGTGATCTTAATGAATACGATTATCTTTGGCACGTAGTAGTGCGGATAATTATAATTCGTGATCTTAAGAATATCCTTGGCACGTAGTGCGGGGATGATTCGATGATGTGGATTAATTATTGGTGAGTCTCGTGATGAAATATTAATTCATGGATGTGGTAAAAGTCGTCTTTGGTAGTAGTGCATTGATAGACTTGGTATGATTATGACCGAGGATTATTCGGTATAATCATGGTAGTAATTGAAAACACGAATATCCTTGGCGATGGTGCATGGATAATTAATTGGTTGTGATCTTATTAATTGAGTCTCGGTATTATTGGTTTCTGATTATATATCTTTGGCACATGTGCAAAGATGAATTGTTAATGAATATCTTTGGTAGGATTGCGAAGATGAATTTAATATTTTTAACGATAAAGGTATTGAGGTATCCTCTCACTCTTTATCATACAGTGCGTACCCTAATTTGAGGCGAGGCAATTTCCATAAGGAGGGAGATTGTGAGACCCAGATTTTATCGATAAAGATTTAAATTTTGTCGAAATAATTTTTTAATATTATGGTGTGAATTTAAGATAATATTATAGTTGTGGGTAGTATTTATAAATTTTGCAAAGTATGCAAGTTGTTATAAAATATTAGTTTGGTGGGGAATATTCTTTTTGTGGGGAATATTAAATGACGGCGGCTCAATCATTAGTGGACCCCAGCGGAATTATTGTAAGTAGTTAAGAAAGCGACAAAATTATCTTTCTATAAAAATAACTAACGGCGGAGGTATTCTGAGTTAAAAGCTGTTGAACTACCGTAGTAAAAAATGCGATGTCTGGCGTAGTTGTATAGTAGCACCGATATTGATTATTGATCTTTACGTGAGAAGTCACTCATTATGCTCGATTATTACTTCTGATAATTCTTTGCGTCATATCTCTTATATTATTGATTCAATTATTGTCACGATTATCATACATATAATATGTTATAGTATTAAATCAATAATTGAGGCGACAAGTTATAAATGATTAATAATTGTTGAAAGATTAAATATGTGTTGATTAAAAATAAAATGATTTGTGGTAATATTTATTCGATCCTTGATGTATATAAAGAGTGCATTATGAGACATTTGTGGTAAGTTTGATTATTTTATGGGGGCCCGTATATGTCATCATCTAAGAGTCTCTTAAATCGATAGTAATAATTACCTTAAATCGATAGTAATTACCTTTGTGAATAGTAATTACCTTAATATAATAATAATTACCTTTGTCGAGTAATTACCTACCTTGATAGTAATTACCTTAAATCGATAATAATTACCTTTGTGAATAGTAATTACCTTTGTCGAATAGTAATTACCTTTACCGATAATAATTACCTTTACGGAGCGTCGAACCACTTGTCGTTTCACATTCTGATTACGTCGAACCACTTGTCGAACCACATTGTCGTTTCACATTGTCGTTTCACATGGCGTCGAACCACTTTTCTTTTCACATCACCGATCGTCATTCGAGCCACTTGCCTTTTCACATGGCGGTCTTTAGCTAGAAATCTTCTATAAATAGAGGCTAGTGCTTCATTATTTTCACGAATTCAACTTTGAAACTCTAGAGAGAAACTATAGAGAGAAAGAAGAAAAAATTGATACTGTACTTCACGCGCGATATATTCGTTCTTCTAAGGTAGGGAATATTATTTGTTGTACCGTAAGTAAGGGGTGTTATTCTTTCTTATTCATGAAGAAAAACTGTTGTTATTCCATTGTTTATTATTACATTGGAATAACTTTTGTATCGTGGTTTACCTATACTTGGTGACATTCTTCTATTATTACATTTGGAACATCACATGCATGTGTTTTACAGGACTGGTTTCGTCTTTATTATTATTACATTGGAACATCACATGCATGTGTTTTACATCTGGACTGGTTAAAATCTTTATTATTCTGTTGGAACATCACATGCATGTGTTTTACAGGACTGGTTCCGTCTTTATCATTACATTTGGAATATCTATATGTGTGTTTTACACCGGATGCAGTTCCATCTTTATTATTACATTGGAACATCACATGGGTTGTGAATTTCACGACACAGTTAGTTATATTATTATTACATTGGAATAACTTTTATCTGTCTGAATCTGCGTGCATGCATGGTGATTTCTTTTGTTATTCCATTCTTTATTATACCCGTTGGTTAAAACTTTGACTTATATACTCCATGAAATTAGTAGAATATCCTTGATATTTGCGTTTCATCGATATCTTTTCATGGAAATATTCTTACGATCATTCTTGAATTTTACTCTACAAAAGCGATATCTTGTTGACAATTTGGGCGTTATTAATTCTGGATAAAATAATTCTTGAACTTGTTTTATTGAATTATTATGTCATTGTCATCATCCTCATGATATATTATGTTATCTTTGAACTTACGTGCATAGATGAACTTAGTATGATTATGACCGAGGATCATCGGTATAATCATGGCTTGTTATAAATGATGTGATAAAAAGTCCTCGGTGGCACATAATGCGATGATGGATAGTTTTGGTATGATTATGACCGGGGTGATTCGGTATAGTCATGACCATTGATAATTTGATGAAAATCCTTGGCCAGTAGTGCGAGGGTGATTAGATATTGTGGTTTATTCTTTAAAAGCTGAGTCTTAATGATAAAATTTATGAAAACCTTTTAAAACCTAAAAGATAGTAGACTTTATTTTCTACTTGACTCTTTTAATGGATTACTTATTCATTGCAGATTAAACTTGTTTGTCTATTGTATTTTATCGGTTTAACATTTGTTGAAGGCTAATGATAATTTATTACGCATTATCTTAATCATAATATTTCTTCTTGGGCTAGTTGAGCTCACCTTTCTTTCCTTTATTCTCTTGAAATGAGAACATAAATTTGGAGAGACGAGTCGAGGAGCGGAGTAATGGTCGAGATGATAGCATTAGTAGTCCTCACTTTATGAAATAAATAGTGTGATAATAGTTGTAATGAGACTCCTTTTGAGTTTGTATAATATCTAGTAGACAATATTTGTATTCAAACTCACGGTTTTATATATATATTATACGACAGTTATATTAATAAGTTGTATTGTATTTAATTTATGTACCATGTAAGTGGCGACCCAAGATGGGTGGCGTATACACAATTTTACCCTAATTTACCTTATAGTAAAGTCAAACTCTAATTTAAGCGAGAGCGTTATCGCTAAAACCCCGAACGGCGATGACGATTACTAAATGTTTGCATTAAGAGTTCTCTCACTATCATGACGCCTCCCAAAATTAGGTATACGCCACCCATCTTGGGTCGCCACTTACATGGTACATAAATTCAAATACAACTTACTAACCTAACTCGTCAGGTACAATACGATATAAATCGTGAGTTTGCATACAAATATTGTCTACTAGATATTATACAAACTCAAAAGGAGTCCTCATTACAACTATTATCACACTATTTCACGTATAAATAGTGAGGACTACTAATGCTATCCTCTCGACCATTACTTCGCTCCCCGACTGTCCCTCAAATGTTCTCATTTCAAGAGAATAAAGAAAAGAAAGGGTGAGCTCAACTAGCCCAAGAAGAAATATTATGACTAAGATAATGCGTAATAAATTATCATTAGCCTTCAACAAAGTTGTTAAACCGATAAAATATAATAGACAACCGCTTAAATCACAATGAATAAGCAATCCATTAAAAGAGTCAAGTAGAGAATAAAGTCTACTATCTTTTAGGTTTTAAAAGGTTTTCATCAATTTTTATCACGAGACTCAAATTTTAATAAATAAACCACCACATCTAATCATCCCCGTACTACGCATACCAAGGATTTTCATCAAATTATCAATGGTCATGACTATACCGAATCACCCCCGGTCATAATCATACCAAAACTATCCATCATCGCATTACAGTGCCACCGAGGACTTTAGTCACATCATTTATATCAAGTCATGATTATACCGAATGATCCTCGGTCATAATCATACTAAGTTCATCTACGCACGTAAGCCAAAGATAACATATAATATAACATGAGGATGATGACAATGACATAATAATTCAATAAAACAAGTTCAAGAATTATTTAATCCATGAATTATTAACGCCCAAATTGTCGACATGATACATCGTTGTAGAGTAAAAATTCAAGAATGATCGTAAGAATATTTCCATGAAAAGATATCGGATGAAACGCAAATATCAAGGATATTCTACTAATTTCATGGAGTATAAAGTCAAAGATTTAACCAACCGGGTATAATAAAGAATGGAATAACAAAAGAAATCACCATGCGCGGATTGCAGATTGATGTAAGTTTATTCCAACATAATAATAATAATCTAAACCAAAGTCGTGAAATTCACAATCGACAGATATTCCAATGTAATAATAAAGATGGAACTGGATCCATCCTAAAACACATGTATAGATATTCCAATGTAATGATAAAGATTTTAACCAGTCCTGTAAAACACATGTGATGTGTGATGTTCCAACGTAATAATGTAAGAATGTCACCAAGTATAGGGTAAACCACAGATACAAAAGTTATTCCAATGTAATAATAAGCAATGGAATAACATAAGGATTTCACCAAGTATAGGGTATCGCCAGATACAAAGTTATGTATAGGGTATGCCACTTTTACAAAGTTATTCCAATGTAATAATAATGAATGGAATAATGTAAGTTCTCTTCAAGAAGAAAGAATAACACCCTTTACCGTAAAAGAACCTAATATAAGAAGTAGTGAAGTAGCAATATCTTCTTCTTCTTTCTATAATTTTCTCTATAGCTTCTTTCTATAATTTCTCTCTAGAGTTTCAATGAATTCGTAAGAAAATAATGAAGGAATGAGCTTCTATTTATAGAAAATGGAATGCATAAGAATTAATCCATGAACTATCCGTATTGATTTACTTTAATCTAACGGTCCATATTTAAAGAAAAATCTTTTAAATAAAATATAATATATTCTATTTATATAAAAACATTTTACTATGCAAACACTATGCAATACTATGCAAAACACTACGCAAAAACACTATACAACACTATGCATAATAAAATATAATATATTCTATTTATAGAATAACTTTAATAAAGTATTCTATTTTATATAAAAAGATGTTTCGCTTTTATTACGTTAATAATACGAATAAAACAAAACGTCATTATCCCTATAATAATTCATATTATTAATCGACAATAATGGAATCAAACCGAGTGACTTCTCACATAAGCATCAATAATCAATACCGTGTACTACTATGCAACCACACGTATTCATCAGACTTTACTACCGAAAGTAGTTCAACAAGAACTACTGTGAAAACTTCCGCCAAGTTATTTCAATAAAATATTTTTGTCGCTTTCTCAATCCGACAATAATTACATTAGGGTCCACCAATGATTGAGTCATTGTACGAATATTCCCCGCTAAACCGAATATTCCCCACCAATCGAATATAATATAACCACTTGCATACTTTTGCAAAATTTATAAATACTACCCACAACTATAATATTATCTTAAATTCACACCATAATATTAAAAAATTACTTCAACAAAATTTAAATCTTTATTAATAAAATCTGGGGTCTCACAATCTCCCTCCTTATGGAATTTCGCCTCGAAATTAGGTACGACTGGTATGATAAAGAGATGAGAATACCTTGAATACCTTTATCGCTTAAAATATTAAATTCATCTTTGAAATCGCCAAAGCTATTCATTAACAATTCATCTTCGCACTACAAAGCAAATATATACAACTCAGAAAAACCAATAATGCCGAGACGCAATTAATAGTATCACGACTACTTAATTATCCATGCACCAATCGCCAAGGATATTCGTGTTTTCAATTACTACCATGATTATACCGAATAATCCTTGTCATAATCATACCAAGTCTATCAATGCACTACTACTAAAGACGACTTTTTACCACATCCATGAATTAATATTTCATTCATGAGACTCACCAATAATTAATCCATATCATCGAATCATCCCCGCACTACGTGCCAAGGATATTCATTAAGATCACGACCACAAATTATCCATACACTACTACCAAAGATAATTGTGTATTCATTAAGATTACGACCACAAATTATCCAAGCACTACTACCAAAGATAATTGTGTATTCATTAAGATTACGACCACAAATTATCCATGCACTACTACCAAAGATAATTGTGTATTCATTAAGATCACGACCACAAATTATCCAAGCACTACTACCAAAGATAATTGTGGTATTCATTAAGATCACGACCACAAATTATCCAAGCACTACTACCAAAGATAATTGTGTATTCATTAAGATCACGACCACAAATTATCCATGCACTACTACCAAAGATAATTGTGTATTCATTAAGATATCACGACCACAAATTATCCATGCACTACTACCAAAGATAATTGTGTATTCATTAAGATCACGACCACAAATTATCCACGACTACTACCAAAGATAATTGTGTATTCATTAAGATCACGACCACAAATTATCCATGCACTACTACCAAAGATAATTGTGTATTCATTACTGTTATGATTATACCAACAATCCCTCATCATAATCATACCAAGTCCATCTATGCACTACAAAAACATGTATGACTTTCAACATAATATAAGCAATGAGGATAATGATATAAAGAATCAATCAAATGAGATAAAGGATAAATATTAAACATTTATAATATAATTTATCCAGATTCAAGAATATCCCCATGTTTTCAATCACTTAATAATCTCATAATCTAATATCATTAATATTATAACAATATTTTAATCACTTCTTAAATTTATAAACAATTTATCTTAATTGTTTACGCTTTTACCATATAATGCATTTAATCATTCAAAATGTCATACTCATAAGATATCATCACCAATTATCAAATCTCTCAAAAAATATGCATATACTCTATATAAGATTCTCTAGCCATAAAATCCTATTTTCAACTTTCATACTTTCACATAACATATTTAACTCATATGTTCAGAATTAAACTATTTTCATGAAAAATATCAAATCAGTCCCAAAAATATTTCTTTTCCGATTTAGCATAATATAGTCCCATGATGAAAATATATTTTTCTCTAATTTTAAAATTCATTTACTATTTTTCAAAAATCAATTCCTAATTAATTCCTTAAGAAATTAGCTACCTCAAGTTTAACTCCAAAATTCCCAAATCTTGACAGGACCTTACCCATGTTAACGTGAGTTCCAGTTTAAATTTCATGGTCATCTGAGTTATAGAACTCGGTTATAAAGCGTTTCGCGGAAAAAACTAAATATTGAAATGGTCATAACTTGCTCATTTTAAGTCGAAATGAGCTCATTTTTGGACAGAGAGGTACTTTATACCATATAATTTCATGTCCCAAAAGGCCAGAATTTTTCTCATAATTTAAGTGGCTGAAACAGCTCTCTAAAATCATGGCGTAAGCTTTTTTTGCTTTTGCAGCTTTGCACTCCTTTGCTAAAATCACCCACACAAAAATCTACAACACCTTTTCCAAAGAATTCCACTTGGATTAGTTAGGTAACTCATAGATCTAACTCTAGGACTTGACCACATTCAAAAAATTCAAAATATAATAGAGATATGGTCAATTGAATTTCATGTTACGCTTTTCACCAAAATCTGATTTTCAACTCTTTGTGATTTCTAAGAAACTTTCATGTTTTCACATAATAACCAACATAACTCATCATAAAACTTACTAATACCTCATATACCCATGATTTTCATTATTCCAATGCTTTTATTATGACTTTCATCATAAACCACGTAAACTGCTCATTTTAGTCAAGAAATATTTGAGGGTTTAAGAAATGGGTTTTAGACTTGGGTCAATACAAAATTCGATTTCACGCCTAGGTAGGCTAGAAAATCTTCAAGAATACGCCAAGAAATTTATTAATGATATCATTCAAAATCACATTTCATCCAAGACTTGGATAAGACATCACATTGATACCAACTGTGACTTCTATCCCTTAACCTAGATAAAGACTCTCAAATGATACCTATAAACTTGCCATTTTCATTCACGATGTTGCCTTACAGAAAGTCCGGCTTTGGTGCATTCCACACAAGGAAGTCAACATCGAAAGGTTCGGGGCTCTTTACTTATGGCTTGATATAACAAAGATTAACTTTAGGGTTTGGTTACTTTGAATTCATATAACAGTTGGTTATGAATATAAAAGCTAACAACCTTACGAAAAAGCATGATGAGTAGTTAACCAATTGATTCCTAAAATCAAAGGCAAGTATTTTCAAAGAGATAAGATTGACAGTAACGTGAAAGTTTCGATTTGAATCAACAAGATTTATAAACAAGTGGAGGTAACGAAGGTTTCTCCCAACTAAGTTTAAACAGATAAATCAAAGTCCAATTTCTCCGAGTCAAATTTAAACGCTGAACGCAAGCAAGAGAGAGAAAAAGAATGGGTAGAACCCCAGATTCAATAAGGTATAGACTTCAGAAGAATTTATAATTAACTAACCCGTGCTAACTTCGTCGGGTTACCCACTTTTGAGAAGTCACGAAAACGCGCCTTCCTAAAACCACCGACTTTGTTTTGTTCAGATCCGCCTTTGTGCCACTATCCCAAATTGGACTTGACTTCACTATACGACAAAATCGAGCTAAATGACCTTCTCTTCTTGAAATTTCCACTTCTATTATCTTTGCCATGATTACCAATCAAGTGGTTACCATTCTTAGCATGATAATTTTTCCCACGATGGTTATCATTGTTCGATAAATTGCTGCCACCAAAGATGATTATTATCGTGTTGTTGGTCGTTACCTTTTGTTTCGAAATTAATCAACACTCTCATGTGCTTCATTGCTTAACTCAAAGATTTTCAGATGCCATTCTCAAACACCGCCACAAAACAATGGTTAATTGACATATAACAAATTATCCCTATATTCGACCGACCAATTAAATACCAAATAAATTTAGGTAGTCATACTAGCGAAGGAATTCCCGTCTCTCCCTCCTAAGATTATTCTCACCTCTTAGCCAGGATCATATCCCTAAGCTCGATACTAAATCGCGACTCGACACCAACTCAGGTCAAGACTCTCACATTAGTACTTCGACTTGCCACACCGAAAGAGACAAGTCCCCTACGGAGAGTCCGGCTTCGGTGCATTCCCCATCAATGAGAAGTCACCAAATGAGAGGCTCGGGGCTCTTCACACTTATGGCTCGATACCAACCTCGTGGCGCCCCTAAAATTAGGTATACGCCACCCATCTTGGGTCGCCACTTACATGGTACATAAATTCAAATACAACTTACTAACCTAATCTGCAGGTATAATACGACATAAACCGCGAGTTTGCATACAAATATTGTCTACTAAATATTATACAAACTCAAAAGGAGTCCTCATTACAACTATTATCACACTATTTCACGTAATAAAGAGGACTACTAATGCTATCCTCCTGACCATTACTTCTCCCCGACTGTCCCAAATATGTTCTCATTTCAAGAGAATAAAGGAAAGAAAGGGTGAGCTCAACTAGCCCAAAGAAGAAATATTACGACTAAGATAATGCGTAATAAATTATCATTAGCCTTCAACAAAGTTAAACCGATAAAATATAATAGATAAACCAGCTTAAACTGCAGCAATGAATAATGAATCCATTAAAAGAGTCAAGTAGAGAATAAAGTCTACTATCTTTTAGGTTTTAAAAGGTTTTCATCAATTTTTATCACGAGACTCAAATTTTAATAAATAAACCACCACATCTAATCATCCCCGCATCACGACCAAGGATTTTCATCAAATTATCAATGGTCACGACTATACCGAATCACCCCCGGTCATAATCATACCAAAACTATCCATCATCGCATTACAAAAGCCACCGAGGACTTTAGTCACATCATTTATATCAAGTCACGATTATACCGAATGATCCCCGTCATAATCATACTAAGTTCATCTATGCACGTAAGCCAAAGATAACATAATATAACATGAGGATGATGATAATGACATAATAATTCAATAAAACAAGTTCAAGAATTATTTAATCCATGAATTATTAACGCCCAAATTGTCGACGACATCGCTTTTCGTAGAGTAAAATTCAAGAATGATCGTAAGAATATTTCCATGAAAAGATATCGATGAAACGCAAATATCAAGGATATTCTACTAATTTCATGGAGTATAAGTCAAAGATTTAACCAACCGGGTATAATAAAGAATGGAATAACAAAAGAAATCACCACGCGCAGATTGATGATGATTCCAAGTTATTCCAACATAATAATAATAATTTAACCAGTCGTGAAATTACACAATCGGCACATGTGATATTCCAATGTAATAATAAAGATGGAACCAGATCCTGTAAAACACATGATAGATATTCCAACATAATGATAAAGATTTTAACCAGTCCTGTAAAACACACGCATGTGATGTTCCAAATGTAATAATAGAAGAATGTCACCAAGATATAGGTAAATCACAGATACAAAAGTTATTCCAATGTAATAATAAGCAATGGAATAACATAAGGATTTCACCAAGTATAGGGTACGCCATGATACAAAGTTATGATAGGTATGCCACTTTTACAAAAGTTATTCCAATGTAATAATAATGAATGGAATAATGTAAGTTCTCTTCAAGAAGAAAGAATAACACCCTTACCGTAAAAGAACCTAATATGTAGTAAAAAGAAATATATCACTTTCTTCTTTCTATAATTTTCTCTATAGCTTCTTTTTCTATAATTTCTCTCTAGAGTTTCAATGAATTCGTAAGAAAATAATGAAGGAATGAGCTTTCATTTATAGAAAAATGAATGCATAAGAATTAATCCATGAAACTATCTGTATTGATTTACTTTA
Source organism: Panax quinquefolius (assembly GCA_020205615.1). Lineage (NCBI taxonomy): Eukaryota > Viridiplantae > Streptophyta > Magnoliopsida > Apiales > Araliaceae > Panax > Panax quinquefolius. The sequence goes on along the minus strand of CM035158.1, from coordinate 116,871,059 downwards.
ATCTAACTATTCCATATTTAAAGAAAAATCTTTTAAATAAAATATAATATATTCTATTTATATAAAACATTTTACTACGCAAACACTACGCAATACTACGCAAAACACTACGCAAAACACTACGCAACACTACGCATAATAAAATATAATATATTCTATTTATGTAATAACTTTAATAAAGATTCTATTTTATATAAAGATGTTTTCGCTTTTATTACGCTAATAATACGAATAAAATAAAACGCCATTATCGCTATAATAATTCATATTATTAATCGACAATAATGGAATCAAACCGAGTGATTTCTCACATAAAGATCAATAATCAATACCGCGCTACTTACGCAACCACACGTACATCGTATTTTTACTACCGAGTAGTTCAACAAGAACTACCAGAAAACTTCCGCCGTTATTTCAATAAAATATTTTGTCGCTTTCTCAATCCGATAATAATTCTGCTATGGTCCACCAATGATTGAGCCATTGACGAATATTCCCCGCTAAAAACCGAATATTCCCCGACCAATCGAATATAATATAACCACTGCATACTTTGCAAAATTTATAAATACTACCCACAACTATAATATTATCTTAAATTCACACCATAATATTAAAAAATTACTTCAACAAAATTTAAATCTTTATTAATAAAATCTGGGGTCTCACAACTATTATGTGAAATAGTGTGTTAATAAATGAGACTTATTTTGAGTTTGAATACCGCCTATAAGACAATATTTGTATTAAAACTCACAAATTTCATGTCAGATAATTAATGAAGTTGTATTTGTATTACATCGCACTACGATTTGGAGACTCAGAATGGGTGATGATACCTATTTTTGGGGCGTATAACTATAAAGCATTATATAAAATCAACACCTTATTATTCAAAATTATTTAGAAAATTAAATCTTTATTCATAAAAGTTGGGGTCTTACATAGTTACTTAAAAAAATGAGTCATTTTCCATAATTGTTTTTACTTAATAAAATTATTAATAAATAAAACTTATTAATAAAATAAATATAATAAATAAATTATAAAATATATATAAAATATTATTTTTATACACCTCTGAAGTTACATTAGTAATTTTTTTTTTAATTATTTGACATGTTAGCAAAATAAGTGTTAACTACGTTAGTCTACGTGGCATGTCTGTTAACGGGAGATGTATAGTTGACTTGAAATTTATAATGTTAAGGGTACTTTTGAAAAAAAAAAGTTCAAGGTGGAAGTGAAACTTCAGGTAAACGTCAGGGGTATTTTTGGACATTTGCCTTTTAATACTATCATTTAATAATTAAAATTTATATGAAATTTTATCATTATCCCTTTTATGAGAAGTTGAAAACTATTAATACAAATATAAAAATTTATTGGAATAATGAGAGAGTTATGAGTGATATAAGAAAGTAAATAATTTATTCTTTTAAAAAAATATAAATGAAAAATAAATTAAAATAATTTTTTTTCTAAAAAGGAGCAGCTCCACTTCTGAATACAACAGAAGAAGAGTGGTTAGCATGAAGTTTATTTTTTGATAAATTGGTTAATAAAATACGGACATCGCAGGCGAGGTTCTATTTGTCTTAATATTCTGTTGGTTAATTAAAAAATTTATCAAAAAAATAAATTTTATGCTAACCGAATCCCAACAGAAGGATGTAGGGCCAACCGTGTCAATATTGAGCGTGTTTGCCACGCATAGTTGGAGAGCCACGCATAGTTGGAGAGCTTATGATTTCCAAATAAGAATATAAAATAATATTATGAACATATACAGTGGTTTTATACTCGGTAGAGATTTTGTGTCCCTTGCTCAGTGTGTTTCTTTTCCTTTCTCGTATACAAATGTAGGTAGGTAGAGGGACTGGTCCTCTCTAGCATTAATGGCGTGAGATCGTATCAGTATACAACGTATGTAATCCTTCATCTTTGCATGCTTCACCAACTTTTTCTATAGAAATCCAAACCCAAATGAGATGAATTTGAAATAAAATGCAATTCAATTTCATTATTCAAACGCACCTAATTCAATCGGACTGTTGATATCTGAGATCAAACCCAGATGGAAAAAAGTGGTAATTTCTTCTGGGTAATTGTTAGTTAGTATATTTAAATCAGTATCTGATGTGGGTATTTTGATTTTTGCTCTGGTTTGATTGTTTTTCTTGTGTTATTGTTTCTCTCGTCTGTATTGTTGTTGTTGTTTGATGTTTTGAGAGAGTCAAAATTGAAAAGAAAATTGGAGAGAATATGAAGGATGATGAGGAGCTTGAAATGTTATTGGGTGAGATTCCTCGAGCAATATCGCAAAATATTCTTAACCTACATAGCAATGGTCAAAATATTGATGGTGATAATGGTGTTTGGTCTTTTGTATCACAGAATATGAATGGAATGATGTATGATGATGACACATTGAGTCCTTATAAGTATACATGTCCCTCACCTGTTAGTGGATTCTCTCAGCAATGTGATGTTTCTTCTTCAAGCTTGGTATCTGTATCTAGTGGGTATTCACTGTCTGACTGTGGATCACCAATCCCACCTCCATTAGAAGAGATCAAATGCTCCCCAATGCTTTTTAGAAACTCTCGTTGCCCAAATGGATCAATGTTCGATTGGAAAGTACCCGATTCATTGGATGGAAAGAAGGCAAATGCGAACCTAATTGATGAATTGAGTTTGTCTGGTAATCTTAGGAGAATGTATATTAGTGAGGAGCCAGAGGATGTTTCTCTAGATCCAAATGGATTTCTGTCTAGTGATCACTATAGCAATGGGGCTAATCGAATGAATGTCGAGAGAAATAGGGCTTCTGATAATTACACTAAAGCTTTTGCTGATTATACTGTAGTTAAATCTTCTGTTCCAAGAAGTCGCAATAGTTTTACTTGTGAAATGAATTCGGCATTGTTTGAGTTGCAACAAGAATTTAGGTTGGGTAGTCCATTGGGTTCAGGATATATACCAGGTCAAGCCAGTGGTTTTTCCTTTCAATCAAAGTGTGGCAATACTCTTATGAGTTCTCCACATCACAGAACAAAAGAACCGGCTGGATATTATTGGCAGAGGGAAATTCCAGCATCGAACTTGGCCTCTCCTGTAACAAGTCCTTCAGTTGTTGATGGTTTATTATGGGCTCGACATAATGGGATGAATTTTATTGAAGAAAGGGGTACGTCTAATTCGCCAAGTATGCCTCATTTGACTTACACGAGGCCTCACCCCAGTGTTGAAAATATACCACTTTGCTACCCATCTATGATAGATGGAAGAATGAGGGCATTGAATAATAGACTGCCTCATGGGGATCTTGAGGATTATATGGAGGATAGTGTGATCATTTCAGGGGAAGGTCTAAATTACGCGATGAAAAAGGGACTTGGACGTTCAAAGGGACACAATTATAGTGGTTCCTTACAGGAGATTGTTGTGTGTAAGCCTCAAGATAGGAGGTCACGGCTACATTGTCGTCTTCAGTTTGAAGGAACTAACGATAATGGTCTACGTTTACAGATGCATTGCCCTTTTTCTCTTCCATTTAAATTTAACACCTTGGCAGAAGCCCAAGGTTACATATATTTTATGGCTAAGGATCAACTTGGTTGCCGCTTCTTACAGAGGATGTTTGATGAGGGAACCCCATTGGATGTGCAGATAATTTTTAATGAGATCATTGATCAAGTGGTTGAACTTATGATGAACCCTTTTGGAAATTACCTTATGCAAAAGCTGCTGGAAGTGTGCAATGAAGAACAGAGGCTGCAGATTTTGCTCATGGTAACCAAACAGCCTAGCGAGCTTGTCCGAATCTCTTTAAACACACATGGGTAAGTCCTGCAAAATTTTCCATCCGTTGCATTCATGTTAATTCTAACATTCTCGTCATTGTATCAGCACCAGAGTGGTACAAAAATTGATCGAGACTCTCAAAACCAAGCAGCAAATTTCACTAGTTATTTCAGCCCTTGAACCAGGTTTTCTTGCTCTGATCAAGGACCTGAATGGTAATCATGTTATTCAGCGATGCTTGCAGTGCCTCAACAAAGAAGATAATAAGGTATTAACTTCTCTTGGTTATGCTGAATGGTAATTATGACTTCTGTTGTTAGAATCCTATAAGATTTTTTATTAAGGTGAGTTTTTGGGCCCTTCTATCTCATACGATTTGTATGAAGGTGAGTTTTATTGGTAGCGTTGACGAGTTGGTTCATGCAGATGGAACAGCCAGGAATATTCACCACAGAAAAAACAAAACCAAACTTAAGGCTGTAATGGTTATGCTACTTGGTAATTTCGTCTTGGTAGTGATTAACTTGTATGCTCTAAAGTATGAATCTTACTTATTGTGATCATGGACAGCAAATGGTGTCAGAAGAAAGTCCCTTCTCATGAAGAAAACAATCAAATAGTTGTTGTCAGAAAGTGGATACTGTAGTCAATCTTGGCAATCACCATTTTTTTTAATAGAAAGAAAACCATGTAAAAGCTTTATCCTCTGCTCAAAAGCAAGAAAATATAACTACATTACCTTCCATAAATGTTTCTGGTTATGCATGACACACCGCTATTTAATGTGGTTAAGAAGAATCTAGGCCAATATATAGTGGTATAATAGACATGGTTATATCATAGTCTAAGTCAATTGTGTACACTCCTGGTAAGTCGTTGACAAATGCTATTATTTTAGCCCTTCCAACATCAAAAACAAATCATTTTCTTTGTGTTGAGAATTTAAGTCCATTTTTTTCTAAGGAGCATATATATATATATATATATATATATATATATATATATATATATATATATTGAAGATAATATGCACATTATATCTATCAGTGTAACTGCTTTTATATTTTAATCAGAGTTGATTAGTTTTTCTTTGAGCATTCTATGTTATTATATTTAATTTACCTTACGTGTGTTGTTCTCCACATTTGCAGTTTATATTTGTTGCTGCTGCAAAATATTGTGTTGACATTGCAACCCATCAACATGGTTGTTGTGTTTTGCAACGATGCATTAGTCATTCAACTGAAGAGTATAGAGAAAACTTGATTGCAGAAATTTCGTCAAATGGACTTCTACTTGCTCAAGATGCATTCGGGTAATTAAGTAAAAGGGGTTTTATAAATCCAATAAATTTGATTAGAAATTTCAATTGATATTATCTTTATAATGATTAAAAAATCTCAGTGTTCTGATCTTCACCTTACTTTTTCATGAAACTTTATGGTGTTTAATGGAACTCTTCCTGATATGTGATATAAATACGGAATTTTGACTTGTGGTATTCTTTGTTTTTATTTGCTTCAGCTGCTTGAATTTTGAATCTCTAACTTTGCTGCCATCGTCATTTTGGAGGGTCAGAACTTTCAGTTTTGAAGTTTGAAAGCATTGTAGGCTTGTAGCTTTATCTATCTGATATTTTTTTTTGGTAGTTAGAAACTTAGAATTCTTGTTTATCTAAAAAGTGATTTTTATTTTTTATTTTTTATTTTTTATTATTATTTCCTTCTCAAGACTTTCTTGTAGGAATTGAAACTACATTCAGTCTTGGTTTTCCTTCTTTTGCAATGTTTCATGTAAGCAATAAACATGTAAACTCCCCTCATCTTGTAATGTACTTTCTATCTGGTCGTCCAACACAATATGTAAAAATTGGAACTCATGTAAGAAATAATCTCCTCATTCCTTAATGCATTTCCTATCTGGCCATCCAACATAATACTTGAATATATTTAGCATAATGTCAATTCTCAAAGGATCATATTTCTGGAGACATGCAAGGAGAGTCAACCTTCGATTACTTATTTCATTTTTCAGTGTTGTACTTGTACGTGTCTGCCAGCCATTATGGCCTCATGCGCCTATCCAACGGGCTTTCTGCATTTGGTAAATGTGGCAGGGAAGAGGAGTTGTTTTATCTTTTTAAAATTTCTTTCCATTTCATGTTTGGTTCCTTTTTTAGAATGAAGAAAAGAAATCCATGAAGAAGAATATAATGTCTCTTTATTTTTATTTTTTTACCTTTTGATTTTCCGTTCACTTCCGTTTCCTTCTCTTTTAAGTACACCGTTTTCTTATTTATTTGCTACCTAGCAAGCTTGATGGGAAGAAGCAAATTGTTCAGAACTTGAAGATTTGAGGAGTTATTGCTTGGTTGCTTTTTGTGTTAATTTTGTACATAATAATACTTTCTCTGTTCCAAAATATAAGATCATTATTTACTTTTTGAAGTCAACTTAAAACATTTTTAACCTCAAAATTGACATGATCATTTAATTTATTGTTTATAATTTTTAATGAATCATCTCACCTTTGAGTTTGAAAATGTCCAAAATTGACTTATAATGTTCAAAATGTTCAAAAGTAAATAATGGTCTTATAATTTGAAATGAAGGGAATACATGTAACACCCTAGTCCCACATCGAAAGATATGAGAAAAATTTGTCTGTATATATGGAATTAAGTTACTAACAATAGTACCTTCAGTCATGACTTTTTGGGTGAGTCTGTGGTGGGCTAAGATGACCCAAGAAGATGCTATTGGGTCAGTTGTTTAAGGCCTTATTTGGATGAATTTGATTCGATTCGAACTTGGGATTTGACCCGATATTTGTTCCAGACTCGGGATTTGACCCGGGTTGTTTCATATGGTATCAGAACCGACTCTCAAAAGCTCGAGTCGGGTCACCTGATCGAGTTGCCAGAGGTGGGGACACGAAGATTGGTGATATTATTCCGCAATGGAGAGAGGGAGGACCGGAGGTGGGGACACGAAGTCAATTGATATTATCCCACAATGGCTAGAGAGACAAAGATCTTTAAGTGGGGGAGTTTGTAACACCCTAGTACCATATCGAAAAATATGAGAAAAATTTGTCTGTATATAAGGAAGTAAGTTACTAACAATAGTACCTTCAGTCATGACCTTTTAAGTGAGTTTGTGGTGGACTAAGATGACTCAAGACTAAGATGACTCAAGAAGATACTATTGGGTCAGTGGTTTAAGGCCTTATTTGGATGGATTTGATTCAATTCGAACTTTGGATTTGACTTGAAATTTGTTCCAGACTCGGGATTTGACCGGGTTGTTTCAATACTGTTTTTTGATCTTCTCAACTTTCTTTCATTAACACTTTTCTCGAACTTTTATGAGCTGTTTTGATCATTAGTTCTTGATGTCATTCAATTTTTCGTCTGCCCGGAAATCTGACTGTTTTTAATGTCGACATCTGACATGACCTCTCTTTCCTTTCTTCTTTTCTACCTTATCATGTGGATATTTATTCTGCAGAAATTATGTGGTTCAGTATATTGTGGAGCAAAAAATCCCCCGCGCCACATCCAAATTGGTTTGTCAGTTTGAGGGGAACTATGTGCATCTCTCAACTCAAAAATTCAGCAGCCATGTGGTTGAAAAATGTCTGTTGGTATTGAGCGAAGAAGTCAGGTCAAAGATCATCCATGAATTGCTCTCTGCAAGTAACTTTGAACAACTGCTTCAAGACCCACATGCAAACTATGTTGTTCAAACAGCTCTTCGCATTTCCGAGGTCTGAAAATTTGACAATCATTAATATTCCTTTTGCAAAATGTCATTTCTTTCCTTTAACATACTGTTTTCTATGTTACAAACTGCGAGGCTAACTCTATCCTGGAAGCTTGTTGGGTGTAAGCACTTTGAATAGGCACACGACTCAAAGTTTGGTGGTAAATAACCACTCTAAATGGATCAATAAGTTATAATGCCAAGTTCAACATTGAGATTATTCTGTTAGATGATACTCATTTTTTATTTGTATCCTAAGATATTTAAGAATTAGGATCATAATGAAGGTCTTGCACATATACCATCATGATGCTCGAGTATTTCTTTTGAAATCAGGGTCCTCTTCATAATTCATTGGTTGAAGCTATTGAATCCCACAAAGCAAAAACTCGGAACAGCCCATATTCCAAGAGGATTTTTTCCCATAAGCTTCTGAAGAAGTGATGTACACTTGCTCTCCGTTTGGTAAGAAGTGATGCTGTTGTTTTTTCCCTCCTACTTTCACTGTTATCTATCAAAACCAGATCTCTAGCTGCACGCGTGCGTGGATTACTTGATCTGTTGTCAATTTTGCTTCTACGAGTATTTCTCACTTGCTCGGCTGAGTGTAAAAGATAAAAGCAATTCTGCTTCCAAGTTCCAATTGCTTAATATCTAAAGTCTTGATGTATTATTTTGTTGTCAATGTAAGCTTCTGGATATTATTGAAGTGCCTCCACTTGTGAAACTTTCACTGAATGAGAGTGCACTGTATATAGAATAATGAATGGATTTCCTTTACTGCTGCTTGTACTGCAATTTGGTTGTTTTCTTCCTTGCATATAGTGACTATATACATGAAGGCTTGTTTGATTTACTCCCTTTGGAGCGTTGGCTTGTAGCATCTCAAGTGCGTTTGGAGAAACATTTTTGGTGTGCTGAAACAGCCTTTTAGGTGTGTTTCTGCACATATGTTCAAGGCTACATAAATTGAATTCCTTTGCTGTTTATGATCAAGTTACATTTACTTTCAAGTTTTTACCAAGGTAAATATATATATATATATATATATATATATATATATATACACACACACTGACACACATACCTTTTTTTTATTGGAAATAAAAATCTCTCTCACAAGGGCAATAGCCATCAGTAGACTTGAGATTGAAGTATGGAGTCATTTATTTATGTGAAGCTTTTTTGATTACCATATCTATTTTCTGCTTTTAATTAATACCTGCACGTTATCAGTTTTGTTTTCTAAATTATTTGAAAAGTAAGCACATATTTGGCTTGTATTCTCATTGGGGGTGGGGATGGGGGTGGGGTGGGGGTCCATTTTAGAAAAACCTTGAGTAAGAATTAACACAACCACCTGATAAGAGATCGACCAAATCCAAATCAATAATTGCAACCACTTGAATTGACAAGCCTCTTTGAGTTATAAAGCTGTACATGAAGTTTATTTTTGAGTAAGTTTCATTAATCGAATAGATGTATCGATATATATATTATTTTTTGAGAAGTTGGTTAATCGACCGATAGAATCTTGACACGCGTTTGTAGACGTCAAGACTTATCGGCCAATTAATCAACTTACCCAAAAATAAACGTCATGCGAATCACTTCGAAAGCTGTAAATACCATTACCACATGTCTTTTGTTATTGCATGCAATTACGTAGTCGTTTTAGAGTTGTACATAAATATTAAGAAATTGATTGTATATCATTAAATATAATATCAATTACTTATATTATTCTTGTATCGAAAAAAGACGTGTTAGTTATTGGATAAAAAATAATAAAAGAACCAAAATTATATTTAATAGTCGTGATAATATTACAAAATAAGTAATTAATGCTTAATTTAAATTTTTAAACGACATATATAATTAAGAGATAAAAATATTTTTTTAAAAATAATATTTAAAAAGGGACCCGGGGGACGGAGAGGGGGAGAGCAAATCCTCTGTCCCCCATCTAAATTTTTAATACTTGACATTTTATTTAGTTTTAGAGTTAATTGATGTTAAGTAAGCGGTGAAGTGTCAAAAATTTAGATGAAAAACAGAAAAAAAACAGATAAAATAGTAACAGAAGATCTGCTCTATGACGGGGGCCAGAGCCGGTCTTAGGTTTTTTAAGGCCCAGGGCAAAATTTTCTAAGTGTGTCCCTTTATACAAACTAAATAAAAAATAAATAAATTATTAACTAATTAATTTTATTAAAATTATAAGAATTTACAAAAGATAAAGAAGAACACTTTAAAATGTCATCGAAGCAAAGACTTATCACATGTACCTATAAAATAAAAATATCAATTACCCTATTAAATTAATTTAAAACATGATTATTTTACATATTTTTAAAAATAGTTATTATTTTCAGTAAAAATATTAGAAACTTTAATTTTTCCATAAAATGAGTAAAATTTTATAAAATATAGATTTAAATAAATTAAAGTTTTATGAAACCTTCTGATTTTTAAAAAAAAATCTTTTTTTCTTTTGAAAATAAAGTTTATATTTTTTGAATCTATATTTTATAAAATTTTACTCATTTTTTAAAATATGAAGAATTTTCCAATTTTTTTCTTAAAAATAATATTTATTTATAAAATTATTAATTTCTTTTTTGAAAAATTGAATCAGCTTTTTTTTATTTATCTTTTACTGTTTTTTTTATTTAATTTCTATTTTAGTTTTTTTAAAAAATTATAATATTAAGAATGGGTCATTCTTTTAAAAATTAAGTAGACATTAATTTAATTTAAAATCACTTTAATTTTTTGAATCTATATTTTAGGAAACTCTACTAATTTTATGAAGTAAAAAGTTTCTAATATTTTTTACTTAAAATAATAATTATTTTTAAAAATATTTAAAATAATTATTTTAATTAGTTTGATGGGGTAATTTAAAAATTAAAAGTTTAATGATGTAATCAAGAAAATGTGTATCACTACAATGGATAATTCATTAGTTTTGTAGATAAAAAATCAACGTCTGCTTTATTTTTTAAACTGAATGACTCAATTTCAAAATAATAATTAGTTTAGTGGTGTAAATTTAAAAATTAAAAGTTCAATGATTTTAATCAAGAAACTTACCAACCACACAATGTGGGTTTTTTTTTAGTTTTCTTTAAATGAAATCTAAACCACAAAACATCATTTAAAATGTCTTCTTGTTACACTTTTAGATACAAAATCATAAATTATACTATCATATTTAATATTTTCTAACATATCATTTTTAATGCATAATATCGCTAATCTTTTTATTATTTATTTTTTTATACACATAAATACACAAATTTATAAAAAAAAATTGGGCCCCCTTCAACTTTGGGACCTGGAGTTGCCCTGTTGGCCCATGCCCAGGGCCGGCTCTGGCGGTGGCGGGGGCGGGGGCGGTGGCGGGGGCGGGCGGGGAGTAATCAAGATGTGTCAAAGTTTTTAATCATGAATATAACATGTTTGCAGTCACTCAAATTAGCACGAGAGTACTTTTCAATGAACTTTAATGTCTCCGCTACCAAAGGAAGCCACATATCACCCAAATACTTGCTGTAATTGATATCAAATCTTTTCTCATGTCAGCAATTGAATTGCACATTGAATTTTAGGAAAAAGCCAAAGACTCGTCAACTTTTGTCTACCGACATAAGAAATACTACTACTTTTTTTTTTTTTTTTTATTGCAGATGAAGATATATTATCATAATCATCAAAAAATCTTTTCATAATCATCCGATTCATCTTTTTGATCAACTTGAAAATTATTATATATGTGCGTTTTAAACTACAATTAATCCGATTTAATTTGTATATAAGGGACACAAATATTACTCTACCAACTTCGTTACGTATACTAATTTGGTACAAATTAATAAACTATAACAAACTCGATCAAATTCATAGAATAAGATAGAATATAAATCAGATCATAAGGTTTTGGAAAGAACTAACTAAAAGAAATTAAAGAGAAAATTAAGCCCTGCCATATTTAATCTATCAACAAAACTCAAGAAAGGGGATGATATAATATCATGGTACTTACTTGCACATGCATGTATAATTGTTGGGGAATTGACTAGTGAAGTTGTACCCTTGCAAGTAACCAAAAGCCAAACTGTTAGAGGATAATTCAACAAAGTGTTTGCTTTTCAATTCCTAACCAGAAATTATACAAGCAAGCATGCATGCACGCATGCATGCTGAGTCGTTTCATGTTTGGCACCGAAAACGATATGATTAATCATAAAACTGTTATTAACCCCAAAATTAAACCAAAAAGTGCATTGAACTATATATATATATGCCAACAGTACTTCTAAATTTGCATCGTCGCAGCGTTTATGAACTGGTTTACAGATAGGATTTTTATATCTTTTTTTACTATTAACATAAATGATGCCAGGTGCTGCAAAATCATGCAATTTAAGCTGGCTAGCGCACATTGTCAACATTTTCGCTTACTACAGTACCTTATCGTCCTGTTGTCGACGTTAACCATATAAAGTTTTGAACTTTCTATAAATATATAAGGACACACACACACGCATATATATATATATATATATATATATATATGTGCTTCTTAATTAATTTGTCATATATAGTTCTATTATTCTATATTTGTTGTTGTGTTTGAGTTTTTTGCAGGTTAATTTACTTGCATGATGGCTAAGGTGTATGCAATTGGAGAGAAAAAAAGGGCTCCAAAAGGGCACTTTGTGGTTTATGTAGGAGAAGAACATAAGAGATTTGCTGTTCATACATCTTATTTGAAGAAATCCAGCTTCAAGCAACTACTACAGAAGGCTGCAGAGGAATTTGGATTTCAATGCGACAGAGGCATTGTTTTACCTTGTGATGAATCCACATTTAGAAGGGTCATTGATTTGATTGATTCCAAGGCCAAATGATTCATAAATATGTATATATATTTATATATATGTGTGTGTGTGTGTGTGTGTGTGTGTGTGTCCAAGATGGAGATAGGGTTCTCATTTTTCTTGTTAATTAGATTGGATATATTAACTCATTATTATTGAGTTTTTATTGTAATTAAAATAGTACTTAGACAACTTAAAGTACTACTTCCGTCCCACAATAAGTGCTTTTTCAGGCTTAATATTTTTTCCCAAAATAAGTGATGTGTTAGAACTCCAATACAATTTTTACAATATTTTTCCATATATGCCCTTATGCAACCAATGATATTTATTACGTTCCAACCAATGGTATTCCTCCATTACTCACTACAATTAAATGACACTCATTAACTCTTCAACTCTAAAGAAAGTATATTAAGGGTATTTTTATAATTTTAATTTGTGTATTGGTATGTGTGATTTAAGCTAAAAAAAAATACTTATTATGGGATAGAGGTATTACTAGTTATAGCTAGGAAGTACTAGTGGGGAGAAGGAGAGTTTTGATCATTAATTTGCTGATCACAAAGTTATGCGTTTTGCTCAATTACTGGCTATATATCTAGGTCCGGCAGTGTTCTTCTTTGTTACTAATAATGAGCAGTACCATGCACTTATTGCAATTTTCTCTAGAAATGACACTCTTTTGCGAAAATATCAGAAATGTATATATCAGTTTTTGGTAAATAATATAAACATTCAAACTGTCATAGATGGAATAGACGTATTGAATAAAGAGTACTAAAACCATAAATATATAAGCTACTAGTTGAGTACGTAGTGATCACCAAGTATGTGTGGATATATCAAGTATACTGAGAGACCAAGTAATAATAAATATATACTCTAATACTCCCTTTCAAGTTTAAAGTCTTATATCACAATTTGACCACTTATAGCTTAATACATAACATAATCTTAAAAATAAAAGACTCAAACAAACTATGAAGATTTAGATCCTCTTCAATTTGCATAGAGAAAAAAGATTGATTATTTAATTTTACGTCAAAAGTTAGATTTCTCATCATCGGAATATAACTTCATATATCCATTTTCTAAGGATATCATGTGCTGGCAATAATGAAGAATTAATACACGTCTCCCATAACAAATTTGAATGACTCTCTATCCTTCACAAACAATTACGAAGGACTCCTTACCTTCCTGAAATAGAACGGAAGACTCTCTAGCCTCTTACAAAATCGAAGGACACATTCCTTCCTGAAATCTTGGCCCCATGTAATCCTTATTTTTCAATCAACCATCCATCTACATGTATATTCAACTAGAGAAATAACTATTAAGGACAAACAATTTTTGTTTCACCACAAAAACAAGCGCCTAAGGATTTTTATTTTGTTAATTCTTTCTAAAAAAAATTGAAAAATTACAGTAAGAAAAAAAGATACCCACCACTAATTTTGTGTTGTCGGCGGAGGAAGCAAGACTTCTAGTGGGCCTCCGGCCTCCCAAGATCAAATTAAACTAGTTTGATACCGTGTTAGAAAGATAAAATAGATTTATTAAATAGATATGATGTTGTTTTATTATTACAAAGAGTACTAAAACCTTATATGTAAGTTACTAGTTGAGTTATGTGTGGATACCAAGTATATTTGATAATGACCAAATAATACTAATACTAATATACTCTAATATAAACTAAAATTAAAAAGGAGAAAGAATTGTTTCAAAGTAAAACCAAAGAACAAGTGTTGAAGATCAACGTAACTGTGATAATCTTGTGATAAAATCATCTTCTATTATTGTGCAAAGTCATAGATTTAAATTTATTTATTTTTAGCATAAATCAGAATTAATCAAGACGTTACATGAAAAATAAGTTTATTTTCCCCGAATTCCCTCAATATATACATTACTTGCTCTCTCGATTCTCTAATAATACGAGACTAAAAAATATGAAAGAAAATTTTCTTTTTTTTATTCACAAATAAATGTCATTTTTCAAGAATCAAATTAATACAAACATAAAAAGTTATATATTTTGTTATGAGACCAACCGTTATAAACAAATATGTTTATGATACGGTATATTATGATTAATATTAAAAATTATGCATTTTTTTTTTTTTTTCTCACACATTAACCTTTTTAATTTGTGTAGAAAGATATAGTTACATTATAATAAGATGAATATTATATTATCAATGCATAAATTGTATACCATCGAGAGAATAATTAGGGTAAGGTGTTGTGTCTATTTTATATATATACATCTTGCCGAACAAACCAAGATAATGCAATTAAAAAAGTAAATTTCATCCAAAAAAAAAAATACTAAAAAGCAAAAGATTAAACTAAAGTAATTTACCTAATAAAATAATAGAAGAATAATTGCTTAAAGCAAACACTATTATATAAGCACTCAATTATTTATTCAAAAATTAAAAAGCACACTGCACGACACACACACTCTCTCTCATAGGACCATCGCCACGTGTCATTTCCAAAGACCTAAAGCTCACGTGGACCAATCAAAACGGAGAAACAGATCGTATCTGTCCCGTCTCTCCCGTCCACGAGTTCTGAATCACCAACGTCACACTAGCGTCTTTGTTTTGATCTCTACGCCACGTGTCTTTTTCTCTCTCCTCTATCTGTATTAAAAAAAATACACCAAAAATTAAAAAATTCTGCAAATGTTTTTCCAAAGCTTTTTCTCTCTCCTCGCTATCTAGAACAGTCGAGATTTGCTCTCTCTCTCTCTCTCTGCTTCCAAATTGGGGTTTTTGTTTAGCTTGGAGTCTTCATTTTCTGGCGAAGGTTGTAATTTTGAGGCGGATTCTTGATTTAGGGTGAGTTATTCAGCAAGACCGATGTAGAAATGATAATTTTTAGTTAATCTTACGGAGTTTGTTTGTGTAGCTTATTTTTTTGATTATTGGTATTAGAAAGTTTAAAAGATTGAATTTTGAGCGGTGGATTTTCAATATTTTGCAATACAATTAGCTTTAAATTTCGAGTGTTGCTTGATTTAGTAATTTGGATTAGGTAGGCTGAGATTTAGATTTCACCTTTTCCTTAGTAGACAAAAAGGGTTCAATCATTCTTCCATTTGTATGTGTGGGAGATTTTTGGATTAATATAGTTTGAAGAGAATTTATATATTGACTTCTGATTGTTTGTTTTATTCCTTGATGGTATGAACGGAGACGACAGAAGGATTTGTGTTTTAAGTATGACATCAGATGGGAAAATTGCATTTGCCTTGGGTGCTGGGTAGAAGAAATTGAAGGAATGTCGGATTTGGGCATTTATGAGGTAGGAGGTTTTTACTTTTTCCTCAATTTATTGGAAGTTGAAATATTCTATCATTGATATATTCTGTTTAGTCCATTTATTGTAATTGCTTAGTGGGAAAATCATTTAATGCAAATAAATCTAGTTTGTTATACTAATAAAAATTATAATATCAAGAACAATGTTAAAAAAAGGGAAATGTTAAATCCACAACATTTTTTGTTATTTCCACAACAAAAATGTCGCTGTAGAGGATCTATAGCGACACTTTTGTTGTGGAAATAACAAAAAATGTTGTGGATTTAACAATTCCCTAAAAATATTGTGTCGGATGGTTGAAAGAAGTTAAGAACTCCAACAATTTTTTAGCTTTCACTTCCTTTTCCATCAAGTTTTCCGAGTTGCAAACATAGCCTACAAGTTTTATCATAGTTCATGTTAACCTCAATATGTAAAGTGGTCATATGGTACGTAGTCTACATTGGCTTGATATGCACACTTCGTCCTATTACAGGGTAAGCAAAATATAGTACACCTATTACACATGCCAACTTTAAGGTGTTTGGCGTGCTATGAAAATGTTGTCAATTTGTAAGTCATTTTTCAATCAACGCCTTTTATTTCCCAAAAAAAAAAAACAACTTACGACTTATAGATCTGTTTTTTTTTTAATAAAGTAGAAAAATCCTCTATGCATTTTTTAAATTGGTAATTGTGTGAACGTTCAAAACTGAAATTATTTTCGTCCATGCATATATATATTAAAATTTAATACTGGTTAATTCATTATTTGATTATAATTTATAATAAATTTGCTTGCTTTGGTGTTTTATGAAGCCTTGTAAAATCTGTTTTATGAAGCCTTGTAAAATCTGTTTTATATATCTGTTTTATGAAGCCTTGTAAAATCTGTAGTTGTTACACCTAAAATTCTGCAATTGTTGTTACAGCTTGAAGATATCATCTGGGATGAATTTGGCCAGAGTGAAGATCATATAGTGCCTCATTCCAGTGATGAAAATACCAAGGAACTTTCATCTCCCGCTGAAAGCCGTAAGAAACCTAGGTTTAAGGAAATCGGTGTTTCTAGTAATACTGGTGACAAGTATGCAGTCGAATGTGTTAATCAGGAAAAGGAGGAAAAAGACTTTTCTACTGTAAATATACCAAATAATACAATGTTGGAAAAGGGCTCATGGTCTCACAAATCTGATAAGATGTTTTCTGCTTCATGTGATACTGATCGAATCAAAGAAGTGACAAGTTTAGCATCTGAGAATAATAGGATGTCAAGTCACGAATTATGTTCAGTTGATCCTATCCTCAATGGTAGGTGCACTGCAGTTGATAGTAACTCCTATAGATATCCGCTAACTCACATTTCTCAAACAGAGAGTGATCTTTGCTTTAATAATAATGCTCATGAGGACAAAGAATCTAATGATCTCTTGTACTATAGTTGGCATGATATTGAAAATTTTGAAGATGTTGCCAGGATATTTAGGTAATTCGAAAGCTAATTTCATTGAGAGAGAAACTATGTTCGTTTCATTTAATTCAATTTATGACAGCTTATTTCATTTCATTTCATGTTCAGAGGGTGTGATTCATCATTTGCGCTTGGGAGTGCTGGTAAGGAAGGTGAGGTAGGTTGGTTTTCAGTATCAGATGCTATTGAAGGATCTGAAGATGCATCCAAATCGGACTTTAAGTTATCATGTCCTGATTCATATGCTTTGACAAACTTATCAGAAGATATTGAACCTTCAAGACTGAAACATGAAAGCTCTTCAGTCAACGATTCGAACATGAAAAGTGCAACTGTTAGCAACAAAAGTAGTTCTCGGAGGTCTGAAATTGATGAGCCTGCCTCACTAAGTCATTTGTCGTCTATGAATGGGTACGGTCAAATTTCTGAAAGCCAAGATGACTTTATTCTTAGAGATGAGGTCAGCGACATCCTCGCTACAACCTTTTTTGTTTTTTTTGGCACGAGAAGCTTAAATTTTAGTTTCATTATGAGCTTGTCAATTTTGTTGAATGATTTTGCAGGGACTTGAGTTCAGTGAAGTTCAGTTCAGCAGTCCAACAAACCAATCTGAAAACGACAACAGAATGGTATGTGATAAAACCATGTACTCATGAAGTATCTCCTTTCTGTGTTATTATATGTCGATTTAATTGACAATATATGTTTTGCATGCTGTCGACTCTTGTTATCCGAGTCCCCATAAATATTGCAAATATCTGTTGTTAGACTTGTTTATTCATAATCATATACATCCAACTAAGAAGCAAGGATTCGTTTGGCGGTGTGCGAACTGGAGAATCCAGTTCGTCAGGGATTCGGATTCGCCAAGATTCACTTGGGAATCGGCCAAGTGAATCAGAAAACTTCAATAAAAATGATCTGGACACTTGTTGAAGGGATTCGAGATGAGATTCATTTTTGCAATTTGGGAGATGCGTATTTTGTAATTTTTCCAAACCAAAAAAGTCTTTATGACTTTGTGTTTTAATTTTGTTGTGACAATTTGTTTGTTATTGACTATTGTTTATGACTCTATGTTTGTTACTCATTATATATGTGTGTAGAACCATGATATTTATGTTATTGAGGATGTTTCATGTAGTTTTGATTTGTTGAATATTTTTACCTTTTATCATAATTGAATTATTGCCATTGAAATTTTAATGTACAGTAAAACCTCTATTTAGGAATAGACTTGGGACCAAACTATTTGTATTCTAATTGAGAAGTTATTACTAAATAGAGGTATTGGTACAAAATATTTTCCTAACACCCAAAAATATCTACTTTAACAAAAATATCAATTAGAACTCCCTAATAATTATTATTCAAAAATATTTATGCAAAGTTAAAGAAAACATAAATTATTTAGATTTTCAAACTAGGAAAATGTAGTCTTTTATAGGAAATGTAGTCTTTTATAGAAAATATAGTATTTTATAGGAAAATATAGTCCTTTATAGGAAATGTAATCTTTTATAGGAAAATGTAGTTCTTTATAAGAAATGTAGTCTTTATATAGAAAATGTAGTCTTTTAAAATTAATATATATGAAATTATTACTATATAGAGGTATAGTTTTTTAATACGGGACTTAAAAAAATATATAACATATTACAATTTAGAGGTTATTCCTATTTATAATCGGCCCAAATTGGGCCCAAATTTTTTTATACTATTGTAGAGGTTATTCTTATATAGAGTATTCCTAAATAGGGGTTTTACTGTATTTGTGTAAATATTATATATGTATAGATTTATATATTCATTTAATATTTAATGTGTTCCAAATAACCGTCAAACTCAAATCCCATTTTTTTAGATTTTCTGAACCACTGAATCCCTATATGGCGAATCCGAATGATTGCTTATTAGCATCCATATTACATGGTGCAAGAATGGAAGCTTGTTTACTGTAGTCCTTCAGCATTAAGTTTTACAGATTGGTCAATGTGAAATTTCCATTAATGCAGTTTCACTTCTTATGACCACATACATTTGCTTATACCTTATGACTACATATATTTGTTTATACATTACAGATCCATTTTCATAAAATGTAACCAAAGCAAAACAAATGGAAAAGAAAAGATAAACATGTTGAAAATGGTGACTCAATAGGTCATTTCAATAATCTGCAAAATAAAGGCGTACATCTTCCTTTCGGGGATACCTCTCATAAAGTTTACACCTCCATTGATGTTCAACAGCTGAAGCACAACCGCGGACCTGTTTCCTTTGATTACCTGCATAATCATATGCCTTGCATGCAATTGGACTACCATCAACCTTCAGAGCAAACTACAGTCTGTCCAAAGCTGTCTGGGATCAAATCAGAAAATAGAATTCAAACATCTCTTTCCCAAAATGAATCTTCCCATGCATCAAATAGGGTGCGGTCTATGAAGCGCTCTCATGATTTTTCATTTGACGCGACTGATATGGCACGTGATGAGATGAGAGAAAAGCTACGCCGCCTACAAGGATTTCAACCTTCATTTGAAAGCAATTCAAAACATGTAGATTTGGCTTTGATCTGCAATCCAGCTTCTGCGCAGACTGGAAATGATTTTGATACTCACAGTGATATTGAAGGAGTTAGCGTAGGAGTTCCTGCAGAATTAGGTCCTCTAAATGTACAGGAAAGCTCTTCCACAAATTCTGGATTAAATGAGGTTTCTCTAGAAATAACTGTTTTCCGCCAGCTCCAACAAGTCATGGAACAGGTAAGATAGTGTTATCAGTCTCTGATTATGTCCTTCAGAATTAAAGCATCTTGAAGTCATGCTACAGTAATAACATTATGCATGTTCTTATGTGTTCTCTTGTGCATAAATTAGTATGTTCTTCTATACAATCTTGCTTTAAATGCATCTCCAGCATGCATGCTGAACTATTACACAAGTCATTGAAGCCGTATAGATCCACGTAGTTTCTTTGTAATCAAAATTAGATCATCTTAAACTTATTTGTATAGGGTCTTCAGTCGGGAAACGGGAGGCTCAGTAAGGGTTGGCCCAACTATGCCCTGGTGCAATTTCCAATTTCAAAGCCTGTTTTAAACCTCTCCCAGCTCTGGTGGGAGCATAAATTAAATTTTTGATGCATTCTCACTCATCAAGAGTTCCTTTCTTGATATTTTCTTTACTCTGTTGTTACATAGCAACTGTTTCTTATACAATATTGGTGTACCTTCTGGTACAAAAAGGTCTTGTCTCACATGCTATGAGTAATTATTGTAATACACATCTTTAAATTAACAAAGCAAAGATGGCTTCAAGCTTACTAAGATGAGAAGTTTCTCTCTCTTAAAATTCTGTGATGGACTAAAGTATATCTCTAACATGACATAGAGCTTTAAACTTTATATTTCATGTATTCGTGTTCATATGCTGTATAGATTTCGCTGGATGGAAGCATTCACGAGCATAGTCATGTTAGTATGTATTGTTGTTAGTGCATCTCTGCATGTAATCTGACTTGCTAGAGGTGAATGAAGGAGATTGGTGATGAATGTCTGATAATGATCATGAAAGGTTTTCAGTACTAATAAGAAATATGCATGCACTTTTCTTGCATTGTTTATATTTTCTGATTGACCCTTTTCTCTTCTTGATACTAAATAAGCTGAACCTGCTGAATTCAGTTGGATATAAGGACAAAACTATGCATAAGGGATAGTCTTTACCGTTTAGCTATGAGTGCTGAACAACGGCATAACTATGCTAATCTGAATGGTGGCCCTGGAGATAGAGATGCCAGAACATTCATGCCTGAGGGAACAAATAAGTAATCCTCTCACTGCTTGCATTTTAAACTTTTATTTATTGAAATCTTTTAAGATATCTTTTTCCTCAAGTTGTTTAGTTTTCATTTATAATTTAAAGGAATGTGTGTATGTAGTAGCTTAATATTTGGTGCCACTTTTCTTCATTTCCTGTGCTACCTAAATGACCAGGTCTGACCCGGAAAACTCAGGTTGAGTACTTAGTTTGGATTCATATGTGGCCAAATATTGAACCCCCTTGGTATTTTTCCTAACATAGATCTGATTTTCTTGGATGGATGTCTATCATAGTTTGAACACCTGAAATCGATTTGATTTTGACAATTGGCTATTCAAAACACAGGAGTTTTTTGCTCAAATCCTCAATAAGTCACTTATACGAGATACTTCTTTTTGTGGAAGAAACTCCTCAACTGAGATTCTTCTTTTGTAGGATCATACCAATGCGATTAAGAATACAGGGCTTGTACTTATAATCATTTATATGATGTTTGCACATCAATAGATAGTTATTAATTGTTTTAATTTATCCTTGTGTTATTTTTTTTTGAATTTCCAACAAGTGTAATAGTGTCATATCTTTCAATGTCGACACTGGACCAATATATGAAATGTTATATAGTAGTTTTATTTTCATAAAGTAAACAATCACAGAGAGTATTGAAGCCTGGGTACAGTTATGTGGTTCATGATCCATCCATGTCATAAATCACATGATAAGAGCATGGATTCAGTTTACAGAGGTTTGATTTATGCAATCTGCTCATGAAATGTGAATTTGTCTAGGAAAATTTCTGTGATGCTTGTGAGTTGAAACACAGAGTCTTGTGGCAGAGTCAAACATCAACTCCAAAAAGGTTAGGTTTTGATTAATTTCTAGTGTTGTATGCTTACGCGACACAAAAGGGTATCTATGAATTTGCTTGCAATTCTAGACTATTTGCACTATTGCAAGTTGGTCCACATGGAAAAGATATTGAAGTCTCTAACAATTCGGGGTACAATCTAAATAATTGGAGCGCAAAGAAAATTAAATAATTTTGAAAATCTCAATTACTTATGTTGTAGTTTGCACTATTTACTGGTGGAGGGATAACTGCAAAAAAGATATTGAGGGAACCTTCCATCAACATCTGCCCCAACCCCCCTCCCCCAAAAATTCAAAATTTTGGGGACCTTTCTTTATTGAAACAAAAAGAAAATTTCTAGTTAAGCCGAAAATTACAGATAATATTTTCTTGTTGCAGAGAATGCGTCTTTTACATGGGTGTGTGATGCCTATTCATTGCGCTAATCGCTACAAACTGTTATAATTTGTGTAGTCTTTCTCTATTTAGTTATGTTGCAACTATAACTCATGCCTTCTAAATTTGCTTATGATTTTATATCAGGTGTTCTGGATTTATGGATATTGAAACGGATACAAATCCTATAGATCGGACTATAGCACACTTATTGTTCCACAGGCCTTCAGATACATCTATCATGCCTTCTCCTAATGCTTTGTCTCTTAAGTCGCGATCCATGGTAAGCTTCTACATCTTTTGTTTCATGAAGTTTCCATAGAATTAATTACTAGATGGCCCCCCCTTACGATGTCTCCCCAATTGTGAATTACAGATTCCTGGGTCTGTCAGTGGTCCTCCCGTTATGGTTGAGAAATTATGTCATGAAGAATCTGAGGCAGAAACAGATAGAAAGGTTGATGATTAATAGAGAGTTAAAATTTAAGTTTTTAACTGTGTATGGTTATGTATGCGAAGCCATAAGCGCTGAGATAGGTGGTTCTACTAGGTTTGGCTCCTTATTTTGGATATTTAGTCCGAGTTCATTTGTAATTTAATCCATGGTGGTATATATTTTTGTTTCAGTTCCCATGGTAAGCTATTTATCTGTTTGTCTTTCTCAGGTATTTTCAGAAAATTTATGAGACATCTCAGAATTATAATTGTCCAAGTTGTTACGAGTATGGATTAATAATTAGGCATTTTCGAGAGTGACTTATAAACCAACTTATAAGTATTTTTTTACTATTTAAGCGCTCGAATGTGACTTATTTTTTTAACTTATAAATTACTTTTAAGAAGTAACAATTTCTTAAAAGTTCAACCAAATGTAGAGACTTTTTGTTCTTATTTAGTAATCTTTACAATTTTTTTTAATCTTACAAGTCATTTTAGTCGAATTACCCTTGCAGCATGTTTTAAATTAATTTATGACTTATAAATTAAAATGGTGCTAAACAATTTTATTGATATGTTACACTTTAATACAACTTATAAATCATTTTATACTTTAATTTATTAGTCATTGACGATCAGGAATCAAATTATGTTTCATCTGTGGGTTAGATGCAGACACTTTAGCAACATTTTTTTGACATTTTCTTCTGCAGGTCTATAAGCTTTTAAAATAATAAAAACAAGCTCAACCATGATAATGTAAAATACAACATAAAGTCCACAATTTGATTATGAAACTCTACGTCATGTAAGCTAATAAAAAAGAGAGGGCAAACGAAATTATACATGTTACTAGACAGTAGCCACTGTAGTCACTAAAATAATACATGCCATGCTGCTAATCAAATTGCTGCCGAAGCTGCATCTCTGTCTCGCTCTTCCATGTAGCATGTGATGACTGTCCTTTCATCCGTTTATTCTTCTCCTTGTCCTTAATAAGCGAGCCCTTCTTCTTAGACTCTTTATCAGTTTCTGCCGGAGGGCGATCCCCACATAGCGGACAGATCATCCCTCGAGCATTGGAGTATGTTTTAGGCACTCCACATTGCAGGCACATCCTATAAACAAAACAATTACAAGCTAAAGTAAGATGCGTAAACATGCAGTCAATAAACACAAGTCAATGATAACTTACATTTCTGTACATTTCTCTTAGGTATGTGAGAGAAGAAAGAGACAGAGCACCAATGGAAACTACGTGATTGTTTATGCCATTTGTAGAGAAGGCTTAAAGAGTCCAAGACACGGACTAGATTATTCAAAGCAAGCGGTCCAAATGTAAGAGGCAAAAACTTAAAACTTAAAACTAGATAAGCTTATGTTACACAACTTAAGGTTGGTAACTCGGTACATCTGGATTGATGAATCTGAAAAATGACACTAAAAATTGAAGTGCAAATATTTCACATGCTAAGATGTTTAATTTTGGAGAGAAAAAAAGATAAAAAGGGAAGAAAAGATCTCACTCTCTCCATTTGTGTTGCTTGTGAGTTTTACTGAGGAAAGAAATGAAGATGTTCTCATTTCTTTCTATCCAATTTGGAAATAAAGAAGAGAAGATAAATTTTATTCAATGAGAAAAAATTTCCAATTTAGACAATTGGATATTCATTTTATACCATATGTATCCTAAGGCTTGTCATCTGTAACAAAAGCAAATAACTTCCAGCCTCTCAACAGGGATGGTAAGGACTCTTGGTTTGGGTCCATGACAAGAACAAAAGTTTTGTACCTCAAAAGCTCAGCTGCATCTTCTGCATTTGGATTGGTTGCAGTTGCCACACGCTTAACTCCTTGTGTTGTGCTCAAAGAATCACTCGTCTTAGTTGATGAGGTGTGAGAAAGGCTACCCTCAGCATCGCTTCTTACTCTCTCATGGATTCCAACTAGTTGAGCTTTGGCCTCCACTACTGCTCCTATAAATAGCACAAAAGCAATTTTAGTCATATAATCTTTTAATCAAAGGACAAGTGAAATTGAGCGTAATAGACAACAACATAAAGATGTTAAGAGAACAACAAAAATATGATAAATAGTCCACTAGTCAGCTAAAATAAATACTGCCAAAGAACTCAAGTGCAGCCACTTATGCGGCACAAAGAGCAAACCAGTACTAATGGACTTTGCTATCTATCAGCTAGCTTTTGACTTACGAATGCACTTTAGCTTCTAGCAGCTAGTTTTTACTTCTTTCCATAATAGCTGATTTTCTTTAGATCACTACTCTGGATATGATTTATAAAAAATAGAGGAACACTAAATTTGTAATGTGTTAAGGGAGAGGGAGAACCATCATGACTCATGAGCTCAACTATGGTCATCTTGTCAGGGAGTCCAAACCTACGTTCAAATAACTACTTTGTAGATTCATGCATAAGGGTACTGTTCCTTGAGTAGGTGAATAATTTTCAACCTCGGTTGGTGAGTCCCCAAACAGACCCAGCGGTGTTAAATGACCTTCCAAGGTTAAGGAGCTTAAAATTTACTTTCCTCTCCATCTCTTGTAATACTATGTAATGTAAATTAATAGAAGTTAAGCTTAAGTTAATATATCCTTACTTTTGTACAACAAGTCAACAACTGCATAAAATTAATGATGAAGCTGAAGCTGCAAAGTAGCTAAATATAGCCCCAATGTGTCTACTCTTGATGATAAATTTTGTGCATGAAAATGGTTTTACTTAAAGAGCAGTATTAGGACGGGAGTTGTAATGGTGGTTGATCAACACAGTATTTTGATATTTATGATTCTGATTTGGTTGAAGCTATTCATGTTTTATTCTGAGAATGCCATTTACATGAGATCCAATGTGCCACGATACCCTGAACAATTAAACAAACCTCGTCCAACTTTAGATTCCAAACAAAGGATGTGTTAACGAGATTATTCTTTTACACAAGCAATATGATTAGAAGAAAAAGGGCATGGGCATATCCATGAACACAAAGGGTACCAAAAAAAAAAAGAATCTCCAATAAAATAATACAAGGCTCAACATAGAACATACTCCAAACAAATCAACAACAATATGGTCCCTTTCATTGGTCTTAAATGAAAAATTAGCTGGTCAAAATAAACTTTAACTTTAAACTTTTGGCTTATGAAGAGGGACACTCCTGAAGAAACCTCCCACTCTCCCTCCACTCTGTCCACATAAGAAAAAGCGGGAAACATACCATCTCCATTAGTTCTTTTTCCCAATGCAGTTCAATCTCCAACTCCAAAATGATGCCTTTTGTCAAGGAAACATCACATTGTAACAGCAGTTTGAATTTTGTTTTAGAAAAAAATAAGTGGTTACCTTTTCACATGACTATCTATATTCAACATGGCTAGTATTGCTTAAGTGCTTTTATATTTTTTTGATAAAAAGTATTGCTCAAGTACTTGAAATATATTTGAGATCTTCGATTCTATTTTAAGTTTTAAGGGAGAGGGGAAAAAATGTTTTCAATACCTAGATATCTATTAAAGTTAAAACAAAAGGCCACCGCAGTTGGGCCTACAACCCTTGAGAGAGCCATTACTCCCCAATTTATCCTAGGTAACTCACTGAGAAAGAGTAATAGCTGCATAAAGAAAAGACTTCCAAGTAACAGACTGCTCGAAGAATATTCCAGTCATATACCAGCCACATCTCATCATGTCTTCCTCATAAGACCACAAGTTAACCTAAAGCATCCACATAAAAGCATACATTGATTGCAGGTCCCAATCCTAGACCTGTCCTAAATCCAAAATTTCAAACCTCAGCTTTATAATATTGGCACCTCCTAACTTCAAATAAATTGCTAAATAAGGGTGTAAGCGAGTCGAACCGAAGTGAACAGAAAGAGTTGCTCGAATTCGACTTGCAACGTTAAATTAATACTCGAATTCGACTTGAATTCGAATTCTATTAGAAAATTTCTACTCAGATTCGACTTGACTCGAACTCGATCCGACTCGGATCGAATTATATTCAAACTACTCGCGAGCTTCAAATTCAAACTCAAATTCAAGTCTCTACATAATAACTAGCTTTATAATAAATATAATTATAAATTGAATTTGTTGTTTTACTTAGAAATGAAAAAAATATATTTACTATTACGCTTTACAAATATAAAATCACAATTAAAATTAAAATTTAAAACAAAATAAAAATAATAATTAATTAATTATCCTAATTTGATTTAATTTTGAATATATTATAAGAAAATGTATCGAGTATCTAATCAAATATGTATCAATTGAGTATGCATCGAATCACAATTCTGAGTAGTTTGAATCTTAAACAAGTCGAGTATAACTTTACTTAGATTCTACTCATATTTTTATTCAAACTATTTTTTATACTCATATTTGGATCATATTATTAACGAATCTGAGTCTTGCTCGTATTTTTTCGAGTCGAGCCCGAACTATTTGGTTCATTTACAATCTTATTACAAAACAACATGAATACACAAATGTAAATTGAAATTTTGCTAATTAAAGCACATATATAAACTTCCAATAACTATTCCCATCTTAAAACCACACAATTTGGTGTTCTTCTCACCTCTCGAATTGTCCACCCAAAATGTGTCATTGCTATACTTCCATTTTACGAGCTCTCTCAACAATTTATCCTCCCCTAACATAATATCTGCACAGCCCACTTGGACCTTACAAAGGCTAAAAGAGATGCTCCATTTTTTACTTCCAATCCTTTTCACTCCATCATGAGAACACATCTTCATGTACCTCTTCTGCCCCAGCTCCACTAATGCAAGGATAACCAGAAATAGATATGAATTGTGTTGGTACTTGGTAGTCTTGAGAAGGTTCTCTTCATAAGTGTCGACCATTTCATTTTGACAAGTATTGCTTCTTCCATCCTACAAATAACCTATCAAAGATCATCAATGGTATCCCCTATCCACTATCCTGCAAGCTTCATTGAGCACCAACTCTGGATAGATGTCCCAAAATAAGTAAAACATAGCACACATAACAACCCATGTATGTGTTAGGGGGAACGCTAATGCGCTATTATACCACTGGAACTCTATAGATCTTGAGCATGTTTATTTTAAGCCAATACGTATGTACCATCTCTAATGAGTTGTGAACCCCTTATAGCCAACCATAGACCACTAGACCCTAATCATACCACCTTTAAAACATGCTTAGTGTATCCATAACTAAGATGAAGAAAAATGGAAGGACTGTGTCACCTTCTTTCAACTCCCTCGTACTAGGGAAGACAGACTCAAGCTTCACGCTTGTGATGGTCAGAAAACCTAACACTCAAGGTGCATTCCCGTGTCTACCTTGCTTTACCTCAAATCCAAATCTCTTTTACATGACAAACCAAGCACGCATTACATAATCAAATGTTTTCTCAACCACCAGCAAATTTTAAATGAATGTAAGTGAACTTTCAGGCTGTGGCGTAATAAGTATTATTCTAGCATTATCTCAGATCAGGAATTACATGATATGTATAACAAGTTGTTTAAGTGATAGTAGTGGTTATCATATTGGGAACATCATCAAAAACCTGCCCTGCTCCCGCACAATCAACATAAAGTGATCTTATGAAATACAAATGTATAATTCTAAGCTTGTAAATTAAAATAATAATTACACAAAAGAAGTACAGCAGATTATCCCCCCAAAAAAAAGTTACCTGCAGGCAAATCGCTTTTCTCTCTGCGGTTTCTCCGGCGACCATGCCGCCACCGCTGCCCATCGTTTTCAATCGCTGCTGACGTCGACCCTTCAACACATTTATTCAGAAACTGCGGCGGTCCTGCAATCTCCAAAAATTTCCCAAAAGCAGAAAAATTCAAAAAGATAGTTCCAATTGAAAACCAAACGGAATTCAATAATTAAAAATAAATATGAGAGAGTTACTTCGGAGAATACGGCAATTGCTGAAGGAAGCGAAGAAGAGGAGGATGAGGGATTTGGGGGTTCGAATAAGGGCTTGCCGGCGACTAAAGGCTTATCTGAGATGTGGTCTGAATTGTCGTCGGTATCATCGTCGGATGACTTTTGGTACGGTGGTTCTTCCTCTTCGGCGGATGAGTAGCCCTGTAGAAGTGTTAAGCTCATTACTCTGAAAACAAAAATGCGCAACAAAATCTAGAGAGAGATTCGTATTGGAAGCCAGAAGCCCATACATACATAGATTTATTTGTTTGTATGTATAGGCTTATTTTGAAACTGATGTTTTTTATAACAAAATTTTAATATTCTATTTTATTTTTCTTAGCCATATCCGCCTTTTTACTAAATATAAGTTGATTTATAATTTATTTTAAATTATGACTTATAAGTAATAAAAAATCGCATCAAATTAACTTATAAGTTAACAAATAAGTATAAATAAATTATGAAAGTGTTTGTGTAAGACCCTAACTTTTTAATAAAAATGATTTTTTATAAATTTTATTTTTAAATATTATGGAATGAATTTGATATAACGTTATAAATTGTGGATAATATTTATAAATTTTGCAAAAGACGCAAAGCTGTTATATAATATTCGATTGGTGGGGAATATTCTTTTGTCGGGAATATCCGTATGACTGGACAATCATTAGTGGACCCTACATTAACTAATTATCATTTGATTGAGAACACGACAAAAATATATTTTTTAAATAACTACGGGAAGTTTTATCGTTAATCTTTGTTGAACTACTCTAGTAGTAAAAGTACAATGAATACGCGTTGTTGCGATAAGAGCACACGATTTTGATTATCGATGCTTACGTGAGAAGTCTTTCGATTTTGTTCAATTATTCGCTATAGTAATTGTTGCGTAAGATCTCACGTTATTTGATTCAATTATTGTTTATATTTTATATATTGTTAAAATCAATAATTGAGACGACAAATGTAAGACCTCAAATTTTTTTAAATAAAAAGGAATTTCTTTTATTTATTATTTTGAAATAAGAAGGGTTGATTTGATTAATGTGGATAGTTAAGGGTTAAATACGCAAATATTTCAAAATAAGCAAGTGGTTATAAAATATTCATTTTGTTTTGAATATTCGTTTGGTCGTGGAATATTCGCATCGCTTAGGAATATTCGATTTACTTGCAAGCAAATGCATGTGTGGGCCCCATAACGTAAAAGCGATTGGATGAAGAAAACGACAAATATAAGTTGGTTAAAAATAAACTACAGAAGTTGTTATCAAGTTAAGACCGCTGAATACCCTATGGTTAAAATACGAGAATACGCTGTGGTCGCAGACAAGAAGACACCAGATTGCGCACAAAGATTGTTGAATTATCGATCCTTACGTAAGAAGGCACTACTCAATAATTTTTATAGTGAGTTACCGCTCAATATTTTATTTTATCGATTCAATAATTGTCATATTGATATTTTATATTATCATTGTTCAATAATTGTCACCGCATTATTATCTCCATTATCGATCAATAATTCATATTATTTAAATAATATTATTAGATAGCATTATTGGCAATGTCTAGAAAGTTCACAAAGAGAGGGTTGGTCACCTAATCATACACCAAGAAGGAGAAATCCTTATCTGAAAGCCCCTTTCCTCGAACTACCGTCATTATAATCAGGATTCTGTAATATTATTTGTGAATAATTAATTATTGATTCATATGATAAAGAAATATTTATTTTATGTAGATATAAATGATGGATTTATTTATGTGGTTATAAATGAAGAAATTATTGTTGAGGTGTTTTATCAAGATTTTACCGATCGAGGTATTAAAAATTAAATCGTGGGTTTTGAGATATATCATGGGGTTATAATTTTTAATCCGACCGCTGATTGTGGTAATTTTTGGGTATGTTATACATACATAAGTTGAGTATATGTCCACAAATTTTGAACCGTTAAAAAATGCACGAATGATTTGTTATGAATTTTAAGAGGTGTCTCGATTCTAAATTAGGGTTATAATTGATTTTGGTGGAAAATTTAGAATTGAGTGGCCCCACTTGTGGTTGGTGAAGAAATGTGCTGAATTTTATTTCAAATGTGGTGGTGGCAATAGTAGCTAGTGTAAAGCCATCGTAGCAGTCAAGTCTCGCTTCTTACGGCAAGCTAACATTTTCCTATAAATAGAGGGCTAAGTTAGAATTGAAAATCACACCGTAAACAAAGTTTTCTCTTCTCTCTATTATTATCGAGCGATTTTGTGAGTATTTAGATACTTTGAGAGTTGTTGCTCAAGATAAGTTTCATTCAAAGATCACTTCCGACCTTTCCTTCCAAGTACTCGATTCTTCGAGGTAAGGGATATTATTTTTTTCAGAATGATATTATTTCTTCAATATCATTATGTTGAAATGTCGATCCAAGTTTTATCAAATTTAGAACTTTTTCATGCTCTGGTTAAGTTACTATTCATGAGTTACTATTCACGAAGTTACTATTCATGAGTTACTATTCACGAAGTTACTATTCACGAGTACTATTCATGAAGCGTGAAGATGTTTTTTTTGGAATTTCTATCTTTTGGTGTTTGATTTACTATTCATGATACTAAGATTATTCACGATATATTTGACTATTCACGATACTACTGACTATTCACGATACTTTATATTCACCAAAAAAATAAAATTTCTTCTTTTTGTCCAAAATATCTATTTTGGATACTAGCTTTGATTCAGATCCATGTTTTGATCATTCTCAAATTTTACACCACTCGTGATTATTTTTGGGGTATTGTTGAACATGGATAAAACAAAGTACTAATCCTTAATCCTTAATCCTTGTCATTTTGTTTCACCGGATTCGCTTTTAAAAATATTTTTCATCATCCTCGCCTTTAAATGATGATATTATTGAATATCTTTGGCCCAGAGTGCAAAGATGAATGATTTCTCAAGAATATCTTTTTGGCCAGAAGCAAAAAGATGAACAGTGTTTAAATGAATACGACTGATCGATGAATATCTTTGGCCTCAGAGTGCAAAGATGAACAGTGTTTTAAATGAATACGAACGATCGATGAATATCTTTCGCCAGTAGTGCAAAAAAGATGAATATTTGATTCGAGATGTATATCGATTGTTGTTACAGGATAAAAGATAGATGATGAACTTTTAAATTCATACATGTAAGATAGAGTTTTCATTCTCTACTTAACTCTTCTAATGAATTATTATTTCACGCGAATATTGATTGAAAATTTGTTGTCTATCAGATTCTATTAAATTTTTCCTCGTTGAAGACTAACGATAATTTGTCAGATATTATCTTAGTCATAATATTCTTTATCGAGCTAGTTGAGCTCACCCTTTTCCTTTTTGTTCCATTCTTCTCGTGAGGCGAGAATATAATAAAGTAGTACGTAGCCTGGGTATGGAATGAAGGTTTTAGAAAGGATTGTTTAGTAGTCCTCACCATTTTTGTAAAATAATGTATCAATAAATGTGATGAGGATTTATTTGAGTATAAATATTGTCTGTAGATAATATTTGTATTTAAACTCACGCTTTATCATTGTAATAATAAAGTTGTAGTTGTTTCGCGCACTATGTATCGACAACCTCGTAATGGGTGATGTATACCTATTTTGGGGGCGCCACAAATGGTATCGAGCTTAGGATATGATCTCCCAAGAGATCGGGAATAGAACTAGAGGGAGAGACGAGTAAATCCTTCGCTAAAGGTGTCCTACCTAAGCTTATTTGTTAGTTGGTCAAGATATAGGATATTATGTGATATATTGATTTCCTTAATTAACCCTTGTTTTATGACAAGATTTGAGAATGTCGATCGAGAATATTAACAAAGGAGTAAATGAGACCGTGGAGATGCCTCAGATTTACCAACGAGGAGAACGTGCAACAGTCGGGGGCAATGTTCCTCCCGCGAACAACACCAATCGAGCGTATGATGAACGAGGGATGTTTAGAAGCTTTTCAGCAGCTCATGCAAAATCGCATTTGAGGAGACTCGTGTTCAAAATACAGAGAGAAATGATAGCAATTACCGGGTTTGTCACAAATGCAAGCGCTTCAAAGAGTCGGGACCACCGTAATTTAAGGGAAAGCCGATCCGATCACGGCGGAAACACGGGTCAAACAAATTACCAAGATATTCGATGTCTGGGATGCACGGAGGAACAGAGGTTCCATTCGCCACCTTTATGTTCCGTGGCGAGGCAGACCATCGGTGGGAGTCTCATGAAGCGCACCCATCCAAATTCGCACTCAAAGATGTCTCTTGGAGACGCTTTCAGAGATTATTTAATGACAAATACTTTCCGAAAGTGTTCGCTATACGAAGGAAGTGGAGTTCATCGATTAGAGCAAAACAATACGACGGTCTCAAAGACGAGGCAAAGTTTGCAGAGTTATCCGTGTTCAGACCTCATTTGGTGGAGAATGAGGAACGATGACGCGGATGTTTCTTAGAGGTTCAAAACCCAGATACGCCAAGATCTCATTTCTCATAAACTTTCTTTTATTCAGATGTTGTAAAAAATGGCTCAATTATTAGAGCGAGATAACGAGTACTACCAACCGAGGGACCATAACCAGATCGCACTCGTAGATAAAGCAAATCAATGTAATAATGATAACCCATGAGAAAGAAATGACGACAGAAATGGTAACCACTCCGTGGTAATCATGGTCATGAAAATGTAAGCGAAGTCGAGAGAGATTTTAAAAGAGGAGATTTAACAACGACTATGTGAAGACGACAAAGGCTTTAAGAAAGAATCGGTTCTAAGGGAGGAGAACGACCACCCATTATATGCTACAAATGCGAAAAGAGGGACATATCACCAAACCGCCCACAACAGCTTCAAGGTATGCTATAGTTGTGGAAAGGAAGGACATATCGCCGAGATCAGACGCAGAATAAAAACCTAGTTCAATGGGGACGGTGACTCAAAAGATCGTCCTGTAAAAGTCAAAGTCAACGATTCCGGAAGAGCGTTTGTCAGGATCGGTCATAATGCGAGAACCCAAACGAGGTGATCACGGTAAGCTATTTATAAATTCTCGCGAAGTTTATACCTTACTTGATACCGGTATACCCATTCATTTATCTCTCCGCATGTGCTCAACGCTTAAACTCGACTCCGAGAGAAATTAGACTTTGACCTATCTCATGAAACTCCGTTAGAGAAACTTTCATCACATCCACCGCTTATAAATCTTGTTTGATTCAAGTCAGCACCATCACCTTACCGCTGACCTTTATCTCTTTAAAGATACTTGCTTTTGATGTGATTTTAGGGATTGATTGGTTAACTACTCATCATGCCAAAATTGATTGTTTTCGTAAGGTCATAGTTTTCATATTCCTAACCAACCCGTTGTATTTAATTCAAGCAACTAAACCATTAAAATCAATCACTATCATATCTAATCATAAAGCTATTCGCTTATTGAAAACGGATGTCAAGCTTTCTTAGCCCATGTTATGGATTTGAATAAAGACACGCCAAATTTGAATAATATTCCCGTTGTTATCGACTTTCCGACGATTTCAAGAACTTCCTTGCCTACCCCGTAACGTGAAGTCAATTCTTTATTGATCTTGAACCCGCACAAAGCCCATTTCTAAAACCCCATATCGAATGGCTCCTATTGAACTTCAGAGTTAAAGGTCCAACTACGTGAATTGTTGGACATCGGTTTCATTCGTCCAAGACATCTCCTCGGGGTGCTCCTGCTTTATTTGTAAAAAAAAAGACGGAGTATGCGACTTTGTATTGACTATCGGAATCGAACCATGTCACCATCAAGAATAGGTATCCTCACCTCGATTGATGACTTGTTTGACCAACAGTAAGTGGGCACAATTCTTTTCAAAAATCGATCTTCGCTCGATATCATCAAATTTAAAATTAGAATCGAGGATATTCCAAAGACCGCCTTCGTAATCCCTGATGGGCATTATGAATTCTTAGTCATGTCTTTCTGACTAACTAATGCTCCTCGCGGCTTTCATGGATATGATGAACCGAGTATTCAAGGAATATTTAGATCGGCTCGTTGTTGTCTTTATCATGACATCCTTATATATTCCAAAAGTCGTGAAGATCATGAGCACCATTTGAAGTCGGTACTCCAAAGGCTTCGTGAAAACCAACTATATGCCAAATTGAAGAAATGCGAGTTCGCTTGAGGAAGTAGCCTTTCTTGGGCATGTGGTGTCAAAACATGGAGTATCCGCTGATCCCACCAAGATCAAGCAATACAAAGTCGGAGCAACCAAGCTCATGATCAAGTACGTAGCTTTTTGGGCTTAATGGTTATTATCTGAGATTCGTGGAAGGGTTTTCTCAATCGCTACTCCATTAACTCAAAACTAACTCGAAGGATACAAAATTGCTTGGAGCGAAGAATGCGAAAAAAGTTTCCAAGAGCTTAAGAGAGACTTATTTCTAAGACTGCTCTAACAATACCATCCGGTTCTTGATGGATTTGTTATCTACAGCCGATGCTTCGCAAAAGGGTTAGGATGTGTTCTCATGCAACGTGGGAAAGTCATAGCCTATGCCTCATGACAACTTAAAGAGTATGAGAGGAATTATCCTACTCATGATCTAGAGTCATAAAGCAATAATGCTGCTACTTAAAGATACGGAGGCACTATCTATACGGGGAGAAAGTGGAGATATATTCGCACCATAAAAGCCTTAAATATTTCTTCACTCAAAAGAACTCAACATGCTAGCAAAATG
The DNA here is from genome assembly GCA_020205615.1 of Panax quinquefolius. Lineage (NCBI taxonomy): Eukaryota > Viridiplantae > Streptophyta > Magnoliopsida > Apiales > Araliaceae > Panax > Panax quinquefolius. The sequence continues at coordinate 116,835,554 of CM035158.1, read as the reverse complement.
ACGCTTGGCTCGAGCTATTGAAAGACTACGACCACACTATTCAATACCATCCCGGTAAAGTTTAACGTGGTAGGATTTATCGAGTAGAAGATCATATGCGAACGAAAAGTGATGATGTCAAGTATACGACAGAGCCAACTTTAATAGAAAAAGTTAAGGTTGCTCAAGCCACCGAATCTTGAAATGATACGTATGAAGAAGAAAGTACAAGAAGGAGCTATTCCTAAGCGAGAATCGATGAAGAAGGAATACTTGAGTCCACTCTAGACTTCAGGTTCCTAACGACTGATTTGAAGTACAAGATTACGATGGAGGCACACAATACACCATTTGCAATCCATCCTCGAAGTACTAAAATGTATCGTGATCTTCGACATACATTTTGGTGGAATAATACGAAGAGAGAGATTGCAAAGTTTATCTCGATGTGTTTAACTTGCTAACGTAAAAAGGCGAGCATCTAGTACCTAAGGGTCCGTTGCAAACCACTTGAGATTCCTGAATGGAAGTGGGAACACATTACCATGGATTTCAAGCATTACGTCTTCCTACGGCTTCTCAAGGCATCAATGCTATTTGGGTTATTGTTGATAGATTAACCAAGTCTCGCTTCATTTCTTGCCGATACGGAGACTTATTCACTTGAACGCCTTGCTAGTATGTACGTAAAATGAGATCGTGAGGTCAGATGGCATGCCTCAGTATCCATAGTTTTGATCGTGACCCAAGATTCACTTCAAGATTTTGGGTTAGCTTGCAAAAGCTATGGGCACGGATTTGCGATTTAGTTCGCATACCATCCCCAAACCAGACGGACAATCGTAGAGGACTATTCAAACTCTCAAGATTTATTAAGACTCGTGTCCTGCACTTCAAGGGCGCTTGGGATAAGTATTTACCATCAGTGGAATTCTCCTACAACAACAGCTTATCGTGCAAGTATAGGTGTGGCTCCATTCAAGCATTATATGGACGAAAATGTCGCTTCTCCAATATGTTGGGATGAGGTGGGTGAAGCAACATTGTTGGGACCCGAAGTTAAGACGTATGACTACCGAAAAGATCCAAATAATTCGACAACGATACAAACGGCCAAGATCGACAAAAGAGTTATGCGGATCTTCATCGAAAGGACGGAATTTAATGTAGGGGATCATGTATTGTCATGAAGTTGCTCCATGGAAGGGAGTTACAAGATTTGGGGAAGAGAGGAAAGCTCAATCCACGATTTATCGTCCATTTCAAATTCTCGACCGAGTAGGAAATGTAGCCTATAGACTCACAAGCATTCCTCCGAAAGTATGTCTCTCGTGTCCATAATGTGTTTCATATATCCGTATTTCAGAATATATGTGAAAGACCCGAACCACGCTATCGAAGTTAGAACCCACGAGATAGCCAAGACTTAACGATGAGGAGGTACCTATCAAGATCTTGGATAGAAGGAGAGCATGTCCCACGCCAAGAAAGGTCATACCACAAGTTAAAGTTTTGTGGAGGAATCATGCTATAGAGGAAATGACCGGGAATTGAAACTAAATGAAAGCGAGGTATCCTCACCTTTTCAAACACCAGTATCGTACGCCAATTTCGAGGACGAAATTTCATAAGGAGGGAGGTCAGAAGACCCCAAATTTTTTTAAATAAAAGGAATTTCCTTTATTTATTATTTTGAAATAGTAAGGGTTGATTTGATTAATGTGGATAGTTAAGGTTAAATACGCAAATATATCAAAATAAGCAAGTGGTTATAAAATATTCATTTTGTGTCTGGGAATATTCGTTTGGTCGTGGAATATTCGTATCGCTTCAGAAATATTCTATGACGCCGCAAGCCCATGTGTGTGGGCCCCATAACCAGAAAGCGATTGGATGAAGAAAACGACAAATATAAGTTGGTTAAAAATAACTGCAGAAGTTGTTACCATTAAGACCGTTGAATACCCGGTTAAAAAAATAAAGAATACGCTGTCAGACAAGAAGACACCAGATTGCATGTGATTGTTGAATTATTGATCCTTACGTAAGAAGGCACTACTCAATAATTTTTATAGTGGTTATCGCTCAATATTTTATTTTATCGATTCAATAATTGTCATATTGATATTTTATATTATCATTGTTCAATAATTGTCACCGCACATTATCTCCATTATCGATCAATAATTCATATTATTTAAATAATATTATTAGATAGCATTATTGGCAATGTCTAGAAAGTTCTCACAAGGAGAGGTTTGTCACCTAATCATGCCCAAGAAGGAGAAAATCCTTATCTGAAAGCCCCTTTTCCTCGAACTACCGGTCATTATAATTGTGATTCTCGTAATATTATTTGTGAATAATTAATTATTGATTCATATGATAAAGAAATATTTATTTTATGTAGATATAAATGATGGATTTATTTATGTTGTTATAAATGAAGAAATTATTGTTGAGGTGTTTTATCAAGATTTTACCGTATCGAGGTATTAAAATTAAATCGTGGGTTTTTAGATATATTATGGGGGATTATAATTTTTAATCCGACCGCTGATTGTGGTAATTTTTGGGTATGTTATACATACATAAGTTGAGTATATGTCCACAAATTTTGAACCGTTAAAATGCACGAATGATTTGTTATGAATTTTAAGAGGTGTCCGATTCTAAAATTAGGGTTATAATTGATTTTGGTGGAAAATTCTAGAATTGAGTGGGCCCCACTTGTGGTTGGTGAAGAAATGTGCTGAATTTTATTTCAAATGTGGTGGGTGGCAATAGTAGCGTGTAAAGCCATCAGTAAAGAAAAGTCAAGTCCGCTTTACGGCTAACATTTTCCTATAAATAGAGGGCTAAGTTAGAATTGAAAATCACACCGTAAACAAAGTTTTCTCTCTCTCTATATTATCGAGCGATTTTGTGAGTATTTAGATACTTTGAGAGTTGTTGCTCAAGACAAGTTTCATTCAAAGATCACTTCCGACCTTCCTTCCGGCAAGTCTCGATTCTTTTCGGTAAGGGATATTATTTTTTTTCAGAATGATATTATTTCTTCAATATCATTACGTTGAAATGTCGATCTGAAGTTTTTATCAAATTTGGAACTTTTTCATGCTCTGGGGTTACTATTCATGAGTTACTATTCACGAGTTACTATTCATGAGTTACTATTCACGAAGTACTATTCACGAGTACTATTCATGAAGCGTGAAGATGTTTTTGTGGAATTTCTATCTTTTGGTGTCGGATTTACTATTCACGATACTTAAGATTATTCACGATACTCAAGACTATTCACGATACTCGCACTATTCACCAAAAAAATAAAATTTCTTCTTTTGTCCAAAACATCTATTTTGGATACTAGCTTTGATTCTATCCATGTTTTGATCATTCTCGAATTTTACACCACCGTGATTATTTTTGGGGTATTGTTGAACATGGATAAAACAAAGTACTAAATCCTTAATCCTTAATCCTTGTCATTTTGTTTCACCGGATTCGCTTTTTAAAAATATTTTTCATCATCCTCGCCTTAAATGATGATATTATTGAATATCTTCGGCCCAGTAGTGCAAAGATGAATGATTTCAAGAATATCTTTGGCCCGTAGTAAGTGCAAAGATGAACAGTGTGTTGAGATGAATACGACCGATCGATTAATATCTTTGGCCTCAGTAGTGTGCAAAGATGAACAGTGTTTAAATGAATACGACTAATCGATGAATATCTTTGGCCCAGTAGTGCAAAGATGAATATTTGATTCCGGATGTATATCGATTGTTGTTACAGGATAAAAGATAGACGATGAACTTTTAAATTCATACATGTAAGATAGTAGTTTGCATTCTCTACTTAACTCTTCTAATGAATTATTATTTCACCATGAATATTGATTGAAAATTTGTTGTCTATCAGATTCTATTAAATTTTTCCCGTTGAAGACTAACGATAATTTGTTGTATATTATCTTAGTCATAATATTCTTTATCGAGCTAGTTGAGCTCACCCTTTTCCTTTTTGTTCCATTCTTCTCGTGAGGCGAGAATATAAATAAAGTACGAGCCTGGGTAATGGAATGAAGGTTTTAGAAAGGATTGTTTAGTAGTCCTCACCATTTTGTAAAATAATGTATCAATAAATGTGATGAGGATTTATGTGAGTATAAATATTGTCTAGAAGATAATATTTGTATTTAAACTCACGCTTTTATCATTGTTGTAATAATAAAGTCAGTAGTTGCTTCGTACATCATGTATTGACAACTCGTAAATGGGTGATGTATACCTATTTTGGGGCGCCACAACAAAGTTATTAATATTATTATTTGCAATATTAACGATGTCTGTAAGTTACATCGAGGAGAAGTTAGATAATCTAATCATACGCCAAATAGGAGAAATCCTTATCGAAATCCCCTCTTCCGGGAATGACCTCATCGATTAATATCAGGAATTATAATAAAGATGATAAATGTTGTTAAAATTATTAAGGTGATTTTATGAAGTCCGCTTATTTATGGATTCCTATTTACCTATTTTTTCAAAATAATCTGTAGAAAATTATTTAAAGGTGGGGCCCACATGTGGGGGCCACATGTGGGGCCCATATGTGTTGGAAAAATGATTTTAGAAATGGAAGAGTATACGTATGGAAGTATATGTGTGTATTGTGTATATGGTGGGAGAAAATGAGATGTGAAAGTGATGGGTGTTTGATGGGTGTGTGAGTGGAAAATGGTGGAAAAGTGGTAGTGTGATAGTGATGTGTAAGAGTGTAGTGAATTTGATTATTGGGTGGGTGGGGGATAGATGTTGGTTATGGGGGAGAAAAATTAAGTGGTGTATATATAATATTGATATATATAATTTGAAAACATGTGTTATATATATATATATATATTATATTTTAATTGGTTTGATTATTGATTGGAAAAAATAATAATTTCATCCGATTGATTGCACAAATAATTTTCCTTGCACAGTACCCTTCCATTCTCCTATAAATAGAAGATCATTCTTTAATTATTTCTTACGAATTCACTAAAACTCCAGATAGAGAAATTATAGAGAAACTATAGAAAAGTATTCTGCTACTTCCCTACTCTTATATCCAGTTTCTTTTACGGTAAGGGATATTATTCTTTTGTATTCATGAAGAGAACTCCTGTTATTCCATTTTTTATTATTCTATTGGAATAACCTGTATAAGCGGGTTACCCTATACTTGGTGACATTCTTTTATTATTCGCCTTTTATTATTCTCATTGAATATCCTCGTCTTCATGCTATACGCCGGACCGATACTGCTTTTAATTATTCGCTTATTCTCGTTAGAATATCATGTCTTGTATATATCTGCCGACCGGGTTTCGCTTTTAATTATTCGCTTATTCTCGCTGGAATATTCTGCCTATGTTATACGCCGACCGGTTCCATTTTAATTATTTATTATTCGCTGAACATCCCGTGCTTGCGTGAATTTCACCGACACCGTTCCGTTATTATTATTCTCGTTAAAATAACCTCGCCTACATGCAAGTACCGCATGCATGGTGATTTCTTTTGTTATTCCATTCGTTATTATACTCAAATTGGTTAAAATTTTGACTTCTATACTTCATGAAATTAGTGGAATATCCTCGATATTTAAGGCTTCATCCAATATCTTTTCATGGAAATATTCTTCCGAGCATTCTTGAATTTTACACCACAAAAAACAATATCTTGTTGACAATTGAACGTTATTGGTTCCTAGACAAATTAATTCTTGAACTTGTTTTATCAATCCATATATCATTGTCATCATCCTCATATTTATATTGTTGAAAGTCATCTCGTATCAGAAGTGCATAGATGGACTTGGTATGATTATGACCAGGGAATTATTCGGTATAATCATTACCGTAATGTTACAAATGATGTGGTAAAAGTCCTCATTGGCCCGTAGTGCATTGATGGATAGTTGTTGGCATGATCATGACCATTGATGAATACACAAATATCTTTGGCCGTAAGTGCATGGAATTTGTGGTCGTGACCCTAATGAATATCATCGGTAGTAGTGTAGGGATGATGTGGATTATTTATTTAGTGAGTCTCAAATGATAAAAGTGATGAAAAACTTTTAAATCATAAAAGATAGTATATTTTATTCTCTACTTGACTCTTTTAATGGATTGTTGGTCATACTGCAGCTAAACTTGATGTCTATTGTATTTTATCGGTTTAACATTGTTGGAGACTAATGATAATTTATTATGTATTATCTTAGTCATAATATTTCTTCATTGGGCTAGTTGAGCTCACCTTTTCCTTCACCGTTTCTTCTTCGTAAAATGAGAACGTAAATGGGGACAAGCTCTGGGAACCGGAGTGATTGTCCGTATGATAAGATTAGCTAAGTAGTCCTCACTATTCATTAAATAGTGTGACAATAAATGTAATGAGGACTTATTTATATTTGAATACATCGCCTAGAAGACAATATTCGAGTTAAAACTCACAATATGTATTTTGTCGTACTTTACACGACTGTTGTATAATTAAGTTGTATTTGAATTTTGTACCATGTATTTGGCGACTAAAAATAGGTGATGTATACCTATTTTGGGGGCGCCACACTAGTACTTCTCCTCGGGGTGCTCCTGCTTTATTCGTGAAGAAGAAAGATGGGAGTATGCGACTTTGTATTGATTATCTGGAGTCAATCATGTCACCATCAAAATAGGTATCCATTGCCACGTATTGATGACCCGCTTGACCACCAAGAAGGAGCCAAATTCTTTTCAAAGATCGATCTTCATTCCTGATATCACCAATTGAAGATTAGAACCTATGACATTCCAAAGACGGCTTTAAACTCCTGCAGACGGCATTATGAATTCCTAGTCATGTCTTTTGGATCGACTAATGCTCCCCGCCGCCTTCATGGATATGATGAACCCAGTATTCAAGGAATATTTGATCACTTTGTGGTCGCCTTTATTAATGACATCCTTATTTATTCCAAAAGCCGTGAAGATCATGAAAGCAACACTTGAGGTCGATACTCCAAAAGCTTCGTGAATATAAGCTTTATGCCAAGTTGAAGAAATGCGAGTTTTGGCTTGAGGAAGTAGCATTCTTTGGGCACGTAGTATCAAGTCATGGAATATATGTTGACCCAGCAAAGATTGAATCTATTCAAAGCTGTGAGCAACTTAAATCGCTGGATCAAGTACGTAGCTTTCTCGGTTTAGCCGGTTATTATCGGAGATTCATGGAAGGATTTTCTCGAATCGCTACTCCACTAACTCAACTGACTCGGAAAGATACAAAGTTCGGTTGGAGCGAGGAATGTGAGAAGAGTTTTCAAGAACTCAAGAAGAGACTCATTTCAAAGACTGCTCGACAATACCATCCGCTCGGAGGATTTATCATATACGGTGATGCTTCGAGCAAAGGGTTAGGATGTGTTCTCATGCAACATGGGAAAGTCATAGCCTACGCCTCACGACAACTCAAAGAATATGAGAGGAATTATCCTACTCATGATCTAGAGTTAGCGGTAGCCTTCGCACTAAAGATTTGGAGGCATTACTTGTATGGGGAGAAAGTGGAGATCTTTACGGATCATAAAAGCCTCAAATATTTCTTCACTCAAAAGGAACTCAACATGCGACAGCGACGTTGGCTTGAATTGTTGAAAGATTATGATCATACCATCCAATACCATCCTGGAAAAGCGAACGTGGTAGCTGCATTGAGTAGAAGATCATATGCGGGTACGAGTGCGATATTGTCAACACAAATGCCCATTTTGTATGACTTGCAAAGGATGAAGATAGAGATAAAGACTCCAGGGATCCACGTGATGATGGAGAATATACGAGTAGAACCGACTTTAATCAATAAAGTTAAAGCTGCTCAAACTACAGACCTGGAGCTGATGCGTATGAGGAAGAAAGTGCAAGAAGGCGCTATGCCGGTAGCAAGAATCGATGAAGAAGAAATACTTCGAGTCAACTCCAGATTTTGTGTTCCTAACGACCTTGATTTAAAGTATAAAATCATGATGGAGGCGCACAACACACCGTTTGCAATCCATCCCGGGAGTACCAAAATGTATCATGATCTTCGACATACATTTTGGTGGAGCAATATGAAGAGAGAGATAGCGTTGTTTATCTCAATGTGTTTATCCTGTCAACGAGTCAAGGTGGAGCATCAAGTACCAAAAGGTCCATTGTAACCACTTGAAATTCCAGAATGGAAGTGGGAGCACATTACCATGGACTTCGTTACTGGTCTTCCCAAGGTTTCTCAAGGCATAGATGCAATTTGGGTCATTGTTGATAGATTAACCAAGTCCGCTCATTTCTTACCAATAAGAGAAACTTGTACACTTGAACGCCTTGCTCAGATGTATATAAACGAGATTGTAAGATCGCATGGTATGCCAAGATCCATAGTTTCGATCGAGACCCAAGATTCACTTCACGATTTTGGGTTAGTTTGCAAAAAGCTATGGGCACGCGATTTACGATTTAGTTCGGCATATCATCCTCGCATCTGACGACAATCGAGAGGACTATTCAAACTCGGAAGATTTATTAAGACTTTGTGTCATTGACTTTAAGGGAAGTTGGGACAAGTTCTTACCGTTGGTGGAGTTTTTCATACAACAACAGTTATCAAACAAGCTGTTAGGTTTGTAATATTCTAGAACGCAATCAAATTGCATAAAAAGTGCAGAAACGTGTAAAATCAGAGTTTAAAAATTTTACAAACCATATACCCGGATCACCCTTTATGCACAATTATTAATTAAACGAAAAGATAAAGAATAAAATCATACCCTTGAAGATCGAGCTTCCTCAGGTACAAGTTCGCCTCCAAATCCTTTCGCGTTCAACTTGAATTCACCGGGTTTGGTTCCTTCCTTTGATCAACGTTAGCCACCCAAGTGTTTGGCCTCTAGAGGTGATCCACCAAGGAAGAATAAAGATTCAAGAAAATGGGTGGTTGTTGTAAGACCCCAACTTATTATTAATGAAATTTAATTTTCTCTATTTATTATTTTAAAATAGTAAGGGTTGATTTGATTAATGTGGATAGTTAGGGGTAAAATACGCAAATACTTCAAAATAAGCAAGTGGTTATAAAATATTCATTGTTGTTTGGGAATATTCGTTTGGTCTTGGAATATTCGTCTCGTCGGGAATATTCGTATTTACGACGGCCAGTAGCATGCATGTGGGGCCCCATAACTGAAAAGCGATTGGATGAAGAAAACGACAAATATAAGTGGTTTAAAAATAATCTACGTGGTTGTTACTCATATTATCAAGTTAAAATACCCTATGGGTTAAAACACAAGAAGATATTACCAGTATTGCACCAATTATTGATTCTTACGTAGAAGAAGGCACTACTCAATAATGGTTACAGAATTATTATCGCTCAAAGATTTTATCGAGTTAATAATTCTTTGCGTTGATATTTTATATTCATTGTTGTTTCAATAATTGTCATTACACAAGATTTTTCATTATCGGCAATAATTCATATTATCTCAATAATATTATTAGATAACATTATTGGCAATGTCTAGAAAGTTCTGCTTAAGGAGAGGTTTGGTCACCTAATCAAGCGCCAGAAGAAGAAGAAATTCTTATCGAAAGCCCCTCTTCCTTGAACCGCCTGGTTGTCAATATCAGTGATTCTCGTAATATTATTTGTGAATAATTAATTATTGATTCATATGATGAGGAAAATATTGATTTTATGTGGATATAGATGGAGAAAAATTTTAATGTGACAATTGTTGAAAATTAAAATTTTATCTTTTTCCGATAAAATAATTCATTTAAATATATTATTATATTTTAATAATATAATAATGGTGATATTTTTACAACGAATGTGGGATATATGAGTATACGAGGAGGAAGAGTATTTTTGTTACAATAAATGTTTAAAACATGTTAAACATTTCTATGGGACCCCATTTATCGATCGAAATTTGATTATAGCACAATAAAATCGCTTCGTTTGTGGATTTCGGTCAATTTCTATTTGGAATTTGGAAAAACTTTCTTCTGTAAAGTTGTATAGAATTGAATTTCCTATAAAAACTCATGAGATTCGAATTTTCTGATGAAAGAGCTATTTCTTATGAATTATTGAAGTTCCAAGTTCAAAAATAATTGATTTTTGGAAGTTTAAAATATTTAAAATTAGAAAACGTTTTTTCATTATGGTGTGTTACACATGTGGGTTGAATGAGCTGAATTCAGTTCTTGGAAGGTTGGCGAGAAAATTTTATTATAAATAATAATATTATATTAAATTTTCTGCTTTTGGTGTTCTAAGATTTTCCTATAAATAGTGCTTGGGTTAGAATTGAAAATCACACCGAAATCAAGTTTTCTCTCTCTATATTATCGAATTTATTCTTGTGAGTATTTTGAGTATACTTTGAGTATTGTTAGACGGTGCAAGTTTCCTTCAAAGACTATACCCTAGATTCCAAATTAAGTACTAATCTTTCGAGGTAAGGATGTTAATTTCTTCTCAAATGATATTATTTCTTCAATATCATTACGTTGAAATATTGGTTGAAACTTTTTATCAAATTTGGAACTTTTCCATGTCGGGTTACTATTCATGAGTTACTATTCATGAGTTACTATTCACGAAGTTACTATTCACGAGAACTATTCACGTTAAGTTGCGTGAAGATGTTTTTTTTTTTAGGGAAATTTTATCTTTTGGTGTGAGAGTTACTATTCACGATATCGACACTATTCAATTAAAAATAAAATTTCTTCTTTTTGTCCAAAATATCTATTATGGATACTAGCTTTGATTGTATCCATGTTTTGATCATTCTCAAATTTTACACCACTATGATTATTTTTGAGGTATTTTTTGAACATGGATAAAACAAAGTACTTAATCCTTAATCCTTAATCCTTGTCATTTTGTTTCACCGGATTCGCTTTTTTAAAATATTTTTCATCATCCTCGGTCTTAAATGATGATATTATTGAATATCTTTGGCCCGTAGTACAAAGATGAATGATTTCTGAAGAATATCTTTGGTCAGTAGTATGCAAAGATGAACAGTGTTTAGATGAACACGACTAATCGATGAATATCTTCGCCAGTAGTGCAAAGATGAATATTTGATTCCGTATGTATATTGATTGATGTTACAGGGATAAAAGATAGACGATGAACTTTTAAATTCATACATGTAAGATAGTAGTTTGCATTCTCTACTTAACTCTTCTAATGAATTATTATTTCACGCGAATATTGATTTAAAATTTGTTGCTCTATCAGTATTCTATTAGATTTTTTCCTGTTGAAGACTAACGGTAATTTGTTGTATATTATCTTAGTCATAATATTCTTTACCGGGCTAGTTGAGCTCACCCTTTTCCTTTTTGTTCCATTTTTCTTCTCGGAGGCGAGAATATAAATGAGCAGACGAGCCTGGGTATGGAATGAAGGTTTTAGAAAGGATTGTTTAATAGTCCTCACCATTTTGTAAAATAATGTATCAATAAATGTGATGAGGATTTATTTGAGTATAGATATTGTCTGAAGATAATATTTGTATTCAAACTCACGCTTTACTTGTTGTAATAATAAAGTTGTAGTTGTTTCGCATCACGTATTGACAACTCGTAATAGGTGATGTATACCTATTTTGGGGGCCACAATTAAGCTAAACCCTAGTTTTCTATCTCTATGTAAAAGAACGTACTCACCAACAAATTGGAATTATTACGTGATGTTGTAAAGTCAACAACCACACTACCCATAATAAGACTCCTCTTATTTATAGATGTAAACAACCCACCTTAACAATTAAGGAATTGGGATTTATTTAATTAATTAAATTCTTTTAATTAATTAAGCTCTCTAATCTTATTAGTGATAATTAATTAAACTCCTTTAACTAATTTTCATTCCTAATCCAATTAGAATAAATGAGAGTACTTATATTAAATTAATTCCTAAACTCTTTTAGAAATTAAAATAACAATAATTGTAATAATATTAATAAGACTCCTCTTATTAATTTATATTTAATATTTCTAAAATATTAAATAATAATATTAAGCTATTTAATTTATTCTATCACCATAGATTAAATTAAATATACATAACATATTATTACGATTATGCCATTAACTTCTTAAATAATTATTCTTCCTTTTATGGTGTGACCCTTTAGGTTCTCCATATTAAACCTATGTGAATAAATCAATTAGAATAATTCTAATCTTATTTAAATAAATAAATTAAACAATTAATTTATTTAAATAAATAATATTTATTCTACAATAGGGATAAGCCTCCCAATGATCAACGACTTTCCGTATAATATAGATTTCAACATTAATCATAAAAGAACCTTTGAGTAAATAGTTACCGTATAATTCAATCCTTCCACCATACAATGTCCCAATTAAATATAAGACATGAAATTATCACAAGTCTTATTTTATTTAATTATATGTATTTCGATCCTTAAATGCACAACTCCAAATAATGCAAATTAGAAACTCCTTTCTAATTTCATTCTCGCCTTAACAAGGACTACTGGGTTGTCATTTATCGAATCACATAGGACATTTCTCTTTTTTATTAGAAGTGGTAGATTCTTTATCGATCATACATTATCTCCATGTATAACTTATTATACCCAAACATTCCCTTTGATATACCCTAAGGGTCTTAAGGAATAAGTCAAAGTATAACTCATCATACACAAGATACTATGATGATCTCAAGTCCAAGGATCACTTGTACTACTATCACTACGTAAATTCCTATCGACAGCAAATAAAACTCCATTAGGTATTCCTTAATGAGCCACGCTCAAAGTGAACTTATTCTCTAATAAGCACCTACATACTTACTTTAGTGTCTCCACACAAATGATCACGAGATCAATCATCCTCATCCAATGAGCAAGCAACGATGTACCAATCTACCCTGGATTCACTAATCCCCAATTTAGTAATCCAATGATTGAGAACTATTTTAGTTTTAAGCTTTCTAAGAATTTAGATCTCATTAGAATGATCATCATCATTATTCTAAAAGCATTGCTTAAAACTATGGGTTTATCACATATTATAAAACAGCATCATGTAGATAATTAAAAGCCTTTAATAAATTAATACTTTTTATTAATAAATGAATAAGATTGTTACAAAGTATATGCTTTATCATCAAACATGATTGGCTTGTGTGCATATTACTTTCAGTATTGGCATGGCTCCATTCGAGGCGTTGTATGGAAAAAAGTGTCGTTCTCTAGTATGTTGGGATAAGGTGGGTGAAGCAACGTTGTTGGGACCAGAGTTGGTACATATGACTACGGAAAAGATTCAAACGATCCGACAACATATAAAAACCTCACAAGATCGACAAAAGAGTTATCTTGATCTTCATCGTAAGGACGTGGAATTCGATATCGAGATCATGTGTGTTATTACGTGTTGCTCCATGGAAAGGAGTTACGAGATTTGGAAAGAGAGGAAAGCTCAATTCTCGATTCATTGGCCCATTTTAATCCTCGATCGGATAGGAACTGTGGCTATAGACTCGCCATTTTCTGCTTAAGTATGTCTCGTGTTCATAACGCTTTTTACATATTCATGTTACGTAAATATGTGGAAGACCCAACCACATTATTGAAGTTAGAACCGAAACGAAATAATGGAAGACTTAACGTATAAAGAGGTACTGCTCAAATCTTGGATAAGAAGGAACATATTTTACGCTTCCAAGGTTATACCTCAAGTCAAAGTTTTATGGAGAAACCACGATGTTGAGGAAATGACCGGGAATTAGAATCTGAGATGAAATCAAGGTATCCTTACCTCTTTGACATACCAGGTACGTACCCTAATTTCGAGGGCAAAATTTCTTAAGAAGGGGAGATTGTAAGACCCCAACTTTTTAATAAAAATGATTTTTCTATAAATTTCATTTTTAAATATAATGGAATGAATTTGATATAACGTTATAGTTGTGGGTAATATTTATAAATTTTGCAAAGTATGCAAGTTGTTATATAATATTCGATTGGTCTGGGAATATTCTTTTTGTCGGGAATATCTCATGACGACAAGACAATCATTAGTGGACCCCCTTAACGGAATTATTGCATTTGGATTGAGAACACGACAAAAATATATTTTTAAAATAACTATGGAAGTTTTACCGTTAATCTTCGTTGAACTACTCAGTAGTAAAAGTATAATAATACGCGTTGTTGCATAGTAGCATTACGGTTTTGATTATTGATGCTTACACGAGAAAGTCTTTCGGTTTTGTTTAATTATTGTTATAGTAATTGTTGTATAGTATCTCACATTATTTGATTCAATTATTGTCGATATTTTATATATTGTTAAAATCAATAATTGAGACGACAAAGTTATTAATATTATTATTTGCAATATTAACGATGTCTAGAAGTTCAGTCAATGAGAGGTTAGATAATCTAAATGCTTGCCTAATAGGAGAAAATCCTTATTGAAAAACCCCTCTTTCTCGGAAACGACACAGTCGATTAATATTGTGAATTATAATAAAGATGATAAATGTTGTTAAAATTATTAAGGTGATTTTTATGAAGTCTGCTTATTTATGGATTCCTATTTACCCATTTTTTTAAAATAATCGGTAGAAAATTATTTAAAGGTGAGGCCCACATATGGAGGCCACATGTGGGGCCCATATGTGTTGGGAAAATGATTTTAGAAATGGAAGAGTATACGTATGGAAGTATATGTGTGTATTGTGTATACGGTGGGAGAAAATGAGATGTGAAAGTGATGGGTGTTTGATGGGTGTGTGAGTGGAAAATGGTGGAAAAGTGGTAGTGTGATAGTGATGTGTAAGAGTGTAGTGAATTTGATTATTGGGTGGGTGGGGGATAGATGTTGGTTATGGGGGAGAAAAATTAAGTGGTGTATATATAATATTGATATATATAATTTGAAAACATGTGCTATATATATATATTATATTTTAATTGGTTTGATTATTGATTGGAAAAAAAAATAATTTCATCCGATTGATTGCACAAATAATTTTCCTTGCACAGTACCCTTCCATTCTCCTATAAATAGAAGATCATTCCTTCATTATTTCTTACGAATTCACTAAAACTCCAGAGAGGGAAATTATAGAGAAGCTATAGAAAAGTATTCTGCTACTTCCCTACTCTTATATCCAGTTTCTTTTACGGTAAGAGATATTATTCTTTTGTATTCATGAAGAGAACTCCTGTTATTCCATTTTCTTATTACTCTGTTGGAATAAACTGTATAAGCGGGCTACCCTATACTTGGTGACATTCTTCTATTATTCTGTTGGAATATCCTCGTACTGTCTTTATACTGTGACCGGTTTCGCTTTTAATTATTCGCTTATTCATTGAATATCCTCGTCATGTATATATACGTTCTGACCGGGTTCCGCTTTTAATTATTCGATTATTCTCATTGAATATTCATGCATCTATATACGCCGGACCGGTTCCGCTTTTAATTATTTATTATTCATTTGGAACATCCTCGCTTGTGAATTTCACCCGACTCGTTCCGTTATTATTATTATTCGTTAAAATAACTCGCCTACATCGCGAAGCACCGCATGCGTGGTGATTTCTTTTGTTATTCCATTCGTTATTATACTTGGTTGGTTAAAATTTTGACTTCTATACTCCATGAAATTAGTGGAATATCCTTGATATTTAAGGCTTCATCCAATATCTTTTCATGGAAATATTCTTCGAGCATTCTTGAATTTTACACCACAAAACAATATCTTGTTGACAATTGGAACGTTATTGGTTCCTGGACAAATTAATTCTTGAACTTGTTTTATTGAATTCATATATCATTGTCATCATCCTCATATTTATATTGTTGAAAGTCATCTGTGGCCTGTAGTGCATAGATGGACTTGGTATGATTATGACCAGGGAATTATTCGGTATAATCATGACCGTAATGTTACAAATGATGTGGTAAAAGTCCTCATTGTCCCGTAGTGCATTGATGGACAGTTGTTGGCATGATCATGACCATTGATGAATACACAAATATCCTTGGCCCGTAGTGCATGGAATTTGTGGTCGTGACCCTAATGAATATCCTTGGCCGTAGTGCAGGTGTAACAACCCCAAAACAGGTTCATTCCATCCAACCCATTCTGAGTCGCTAAATATATGGTACGAAAAACAACTACAACTTTATTACAACAATTGTCGTGCAAAATACAACAACACATATCTTTGTGAGTTTGGATACAAATATATACCAATCAGAAGACGTCACAATGACACCTTACATAAAGGTATAGTCAAAAACTGCTTTTAGAAATTAGAATCTTTGGGAAGTGCTCAAGAAACCTTCATACATGGGAGGCCATGCTTTTAGGTTATGGTAGATATCATATGGCCACGTAATTATCCTTGGTCAATCTAATAAACCCCAAAGAAAAACGAGAAGATTACTATCATATTCTTCCCAATGGTGAGTCTTCTCTTGATATATCATTATCTCCACTGTCTCTAATTGGGTATTATACTCCAAACAAACACCAAGATTATATAGGTAGTGCTTGTAAATATACTCAAAGAAGTGGATGAAAGCACAACCATGTCTTATGATAACACGAGGTTGTATGTCATTAGACATCTTGTATGATAGTGACAAAACACCCTTCCAAGTTAAATTCACCTCACCCTCAACATCAATAGACCACCACTCTATTCCTCGCTATCCCCGCGCCGACCCAAATACACTTTTATTACCCGAAAGGAATTGTGAAACAAAAGGGTGAGCACAACTAGCTCAAGAAAGAATATTATGACTAAAGATAAATAAATTATCAATAGTCTTCATCGAAGAATAAATCGTAGATTTAGAACATATGGTAGATGATAAAACTTTTCAACCATAGTTGCAAATGAATGAAAGCAATCCATTAAGAGTCAAATAGACTATAAAGTCTATCGTCTTTCCCATGTTAAAAATCCACCAACAATGTTTTATCCTCGTAACATCAATCAACAATTCACATCACAATCACGTGTATAACTCATAATCGTAATTGTAGTTCTAAATTCCTTTCCTCATCCAAGACAAAGATAATTTTCATCACTTGTCTTTACCTGAAACATCAAAGATCATGGTTATATCAAATCATAGTTCCTGTTCATAATCATACTAATAAATTTATCTTTGCACCACGGTCCAAAGATATTCATCAACAGTTCATCTTTACACTACATGCTAAAGATATTCAACAACGGGTCATCTTTGCATTACAAGCCAAAGATATTCATCAATAATTCATCTTTTGCACTACTGTGCAAAGATATTCAACAACAGTCATCTTTGCATTACAAGCCAAAGATATTCATCAATAATTCATCTTTGCACTACAAAGCAAAAGATATTCAACAACAGTCATCTTCAGATTCGAGCAAAAAGATATTCATCAATAATTCATCTTTGCACTACCTACCAAAGATATTCAACAATGTGTCATCTTTGCATTACGAGCAAAAGATATTCATCAATAATTCATCTTTGCACTCATCAAGCTAAAGATATTCATCACTTGGTCATGTTCATTTAAACACTGCTCATCTTTGCACTACATGTGCCAAAGATATTCTTCGTAAATCATTCATCTTTGCATCGGTTTTATCCACGCCCAAAAATACCTCAAAAATAATCATAAGTGGTGTAAAATTCAAGAATGATCAAAACATGGATACAATCAAAGCTAGTATCCGTATTAGATATTTTAGACTAAAAGAAAAATTTTCATTTTTCATGAATAAAGGCCGTATTCGTGAATAAGGTCAGATATCGTGAATAAAGGTCGATACGTGAATAAGAATCTCCTACCAAAAGATAGAAATTCCACAAAAAACATCTTCACGCTTCATGAATAGTACTGTTCGTGAATAGTAACTCGTGAATAAGAACTCATGAATAAGAACTCGTGAATAAGAACTCATGAATAAGAACTCTCGTGAATAAGAACTCATGAATAAGAACTCGTGAATAAGAACTCATTAATAAGAACCCCGACATGAAAAAGTTCCAAATTTGATAAAAAGTTCCAACCAATATTTCAAAGATAATGATATTGAAGAAATAATATCATTTGAGAAGAAAATAACATCCCTTACCTCGAAAGAGACAAGATTTCTAAATAAACACCTGATATAAGGTCAAGGAAACTTGCAGACCGCCTAACAATACTCAAAGTATACTCAAAATACTCACAAGAATATGCTCGATAATATAGAGAGAAAACTTCGCTTTACGGTGTGATTTTCAATTCTAACCTAAGTTACTTATTTATAGGAAAATGCTTAGAACGCTAAAAGCGAGACTAAAATAATAAATTAATATTATTTATTTTAAACTTTTCTTCACGATGTCGCACAAGACTCAATACCAAACCATCTTTTTTGAATAAAAATCAAGTGACCCATGTGTTTTTAAACACCAACCAAAAAGTGGGGCCCGCCTCATTAAAAAAATTATTTTATTTTCTGAAACTTCAACAATTCATAGAAAATAGACCGGTTATCAGAAAAATACGAATTTTATGTCCATTCTGCCTGAAATCGAATTCTCTACAACTTTACAGAAGAAATTTTTTCCAAATTTCAAACGAAAAATGACCAAAATCTGCATACGGATAAGTTTTCTAATTTCATTCTCTTTCCTTTCTCTTTCTTCCTTTCCCATAATTCTCCACTAACTCTCTCTCTTCCCTTTCTCTTTCTTTCTTTCCCATAATTCTCCACTAACTCTCTCTCTTCCCCCATTTTCTTCTCTTACCCCCACCACTTCTTCCACACACACACACAAATACGTACATATATATATATATATATATATATATTAAAATATTTACAATTATTAAATAATTCCAATTCTATCTTCTCTCTTCCACCTCATCTATTTATAAACCATAAATTTATTGTAAAATATCACCATCAATATATTATTAAAATAATATATTTAAATGAATTATTTTATCGTAAAAAAGATAAAATATTAATTTTCAACAATTGTCATTTTAAAATTTTCCTCCATCTATATCCATATAAAATCAATATTTTCCTCATCATATGAATCAATAATTAATTATTCACAAATAATATTACGTAATCACAATTACGACAACCAGCCGCTCCTGTGAAAGAGGGGCTTTCCAATAAGGAGAGCTCTCCATCGGGCAAGCAATTAGGTGACCAAACCTCTCCTCGATGTAACTTTCTAGACATCGCTAATAATGCTATCTAATAATATTATTTAAATAATATGAATTATTGATCCGATAATGGAGATAATGTGCAAAGGACAATTATCAATAACAATAATATAAAATATCAACGCAAAGAATTATCAATCAATAAAATAAAATATCAATAAGAATTCTTGTGAAAATTATCGAGTAAAGGCCTTCTTACGTAAGGATCAATAATTCAACAATACGCATAATACCGCGGTACCATCTTTGTGCAACCACGCCAGACATCGTGATTTTAACCAATCGGTATTCCAACAAATTTTAATTCAGAATAACTACGCCGTTATTTTTAACCAACTTATATTTATCGCTTTCTTCATCCAATCGCTTTCAAGTTATGGGCCCACACATGGTCATAGGCTTGGCCATACTAATATTCCCACAAAGATTTAATATTCCACGACCAAACGAATATTCCCGAATAACAATGAATATTTTATAACCACTTGCTTATTTTGAATATAAATTCATATATCACCCTTAACTTTAACTTTTATCAATTTAACCATTTACCTAATAGTAATTATAAGAAAAATTGAATACTTTTATTTCATAAAATTCGGTCTTACAATCTCCTCCTTATGAAATTTCGTCCCCGAATTTTACGTGACTGGTATTTCAAAGAGTTGAGAATACCTTGCTTTCATTTCGATTTCATCTTTCCCGCCATCATGATTTCTTCATTGCTCATCTCCTCGTATTTCGTATATCATTCTAGAATACAACTTCAAAACAAGGGTTAATTGAACAAATTAACATATCACATAATATCCCGATATTATGATCGACCAACAATTAAGCTTTGGTAGACACACACTAGCCAAGGATTTACTCATCTCTCCTCCTAGTTCTATTCCCCGATCTCCGCCGAGATCATATCCCTAAGCTCGATACCAAATGTAACAACCCCAAAATGTTTCATTCCATCCAACCCATTCTCGAAATCGCTAAATATATGGTACGAAAAACAACTACAACTTTATTACAACAATTGTCGTGCAAAATACAACAACACATATCTTGTGAGTTTGATACAAATATATACCAACTCGTGAAGACGTCACAATGACACCTTACATAAAGGTATAG
Organism: Panax quinquefolius; assembly: GCA_020205615.1. Taxonomy (NCBI): domain Eukaryota; kingdom Viridiplantae; phylum Streptophyta; class Magnoliopsida; order Apiales; family Araliaceae; genus Panax; species Panax quinquefolius. Next base: position 116,815,116 of record CM035158.1, on the reverse strand, counting down.
TCAAAACCATGCTTAGAAATTAGAATCTTTGGGAAGTGCTCAAGAAACCTTCATACATGGGAGGCCATGCTTTTAGGTTATGGTAGATATCATATACGGCCACGTAATTATCCTCGTCAATCTAATAAACCCCAAAGAAAAACGAGAAGATTACTATCATATTCTTCCCAATGGTGAGTCTTCTCTTGACATATCATTATCTCCACCGCCTCTAATTGGGTATTATACTCCAAACAAACACCAAGATTATATAGTAGTGCTTGTAAATATACTCAAAGAAGTGGATGAGCACAACCACGTCTTATGATAACACGAGGTCAGATGTCATTAGACATCTTGTATGATAGTGACAAAACACCTTCCAAGTTAAATTCACCTCACCCTCAACATCAATAGACCACCACTCTATTCCTCGCTATCCCCTCGCCGACCCAAATTACACTTTTATTACCCGAAAGGAATTGTGAAACAAAAGGGTGAGCACAACTAGCTCAAGAAAGAATATTATGACTAAAGATAAATAAATTATCAATAGTCTTCATCAAGAATAAATCGTAGATTTAGAACATATGGTAGATGATAAAACTTTTCAACCATAGTCAGAAGCGAATGAGCAATCCATTAAGAGTCAAATAGACTATAAAGTCTATTGTCTTCCATGTTAAAAATCCACCAACAATGTTTTATCCTCGTAACATCAATCAACAATTCCGCCCACAATCACGTGTATAACTCATAATCGTAATTGTAGTTCTAAATTCCTTTCCTCATCCAAGACAAAGATAATTTTCATCACTTGTCTTTACCTCAAACATCAAAGATCATGGTTATATCAAATCATAGTTCTGCTCATAATCATATTAATAAATTTATCTTTGCACTACGGTCCAAAGATATTCATCAACAGCTTCATCTTTACACTACATGCTAAAGATATTCAACAACGGGTCATCTTTGCATTCATAAGCCAAAGATATTCATCAATAATTCATCTTTGCACTACAAAGCAAAGATATTCAACAACAGTCATCATCTTTGCATTATGAGCCAAAGATATTCATCAATAATTCATCTTTGCACTACAAAGCAAAGATATTCAACAACAAAAGTCATCTTTGCATTACGAGCAAAAAGATATTCATCAATAATTCATCTTTGCCACTACTGGCCAAAGATATTCAACAACAGTCATCTTTGCATTACGAGCAAAAGATATTCATCAATAATTCATCTTTGCACCATCACTAAAGATATTCATCACTTGGTCATGTTCATTTAAACACCGCTCATCTTTGCAGACTACAGCCAAAGATATTCTTCGTAAATCATTCATCTTTGCATTGGTTTTATCCACGCCCAAAAATACCTCAAAATAATCATAGTGGTGTAAAATTCAAGAATGATCAAAACATGGATACAATCAAAGCTAGTATCCGTAATAGATATTTTAGACGAAAAGAAAAATTTTCATTTTTCGATGAATAGTCCGATTCGTGAATAAAGGTCAGATATCGTGAATAAAGGTCGATATCGTGAATAAGAATCCGACACCAAAAGATAGAAATTCCACAAAAACATCTTCACGCTTCATGAATAGTACTTCGTGAATAGTAACTCGTGAATAAGAACTCATGAATAGTAACTCGTGAATAGTAACTCATGAATAAGAAACTTCGTGAATAAGAACTCATGAATAAGAATCTCGTGAATAAGAACTCGTGAATAAGAACCCCGATACGTGAAAAAGTTCCAAATTTGATAAAAAGTTCCAACCAATATTTCAAAGATAATGATATTGAAGAAATAATATCATTTGAGAAGAAAATAACATCCCTTACCTCGAAAGACAAGATTTCTAAATAAACACCTGATATATAAATATCAAGGAAACTTTTGCAGACCGCCTAACAATACTCAAAGTATACTCAAAATACTCACAAGAATATGCTCGATAATATAGAGAAAAAACTTCAGCTTTAAATGTGATTTTCAATTCTAACCTAAGCGCTTATTTATAGGAAAATGCTTAACGCCTAAAGCTTAGACTAAAATAATAAATTAATATTATTTATTTTTAAACTTTTCTTCTACGCATGTCGCACAAGACTCAATACTGACCATCTTTGAATAAAATCAAGAAATTTCACGTGTTTTTAAACACCAACCAAAAAGTGGGGCCTACCTTCATTAAAAAAATTATTTTATTTTCTCAAACTTCAACAATTCATAGAAAATAGACCGGTTATCGAAAATATACTAATTTTATGTCCATTCTCACTGAAATCAATTCTCTACAACTTTACGTAAGAAATTTTTCCAAATTCCAAACGAAAAATGACCAAAATCTGATACGGATAAGTTTTCTAATTTCATTCTCTTTTCCTTTCTCTTTCTTCCTTTCCCATAATTCTCCACTAACTCTCTCTCTTCCTTTCTTTCTTTCTTTCCCATAATTCTCCACTAACTCTCTCTCTCTCCCCATTTTCTTCTCTTACCCCACCACTTCTTCCACACACACACAAACACGTATATATATATATATATATATATATATATATTTAAAATATTTACAATTATTAAATAATTCCAATTCTATCTTCTATCTTCCACCTCATCTATTTATAAACCATAAATTTATTGTAAAATATCACCATCAATATATTATTAAAATAATATATTTAAATGAATTATTTTATCGTAAAAAGATAAAATATTAATTTTCAACAATTGTCATTTTAAAATTTTCCTCCATCTATATCCATATAAAATCAATATTTTCCTCATCATATGAATCAATAATTAATTATTCACAAATAATATTACGTAATCACAATTATGACAACCAAAGCCGCTCCTGTGAAAGAGGGGCTTTCCATATAAGGATCTCTCCTTACTCGCCGCAATTAGGTGACCAAACCTCTCCTCGATGTAACTTTCTAGACATCGCCAATAATGCTATCTAATAATATTATTTAAATAATATGAATTATCGATCCGATAATGGAGATAATAATGCGTTGACAATTATCGAACAACAATAATATAAAATATCAACGCAAAGAATTATCAATCAATAAAATAAAATATCAATAAGAATTCACCGTGAAAATTATCGAGTAGTCTTTCACGTAAGATCAATAATTCAACAATATCGCCAGAATACCGCAATTCCATCGCTAAGAACCACGCCAGACATCAGATTTTAACCAACCGGATATTCCAATAGTTTTAATTCATAATAACTACGCCGTTATTTTTAACCAACTTATATTTGTCGCTTTCTTCATCCAATCGCTTTTCACATGGGGCCACACACATCAATCATACCACCATATACGAATATTCCCCGACAAAGATTTAATATTCCACGACCAAACGAATATTCCCACAACAATGAATATTTTATAACCATCATTATTTTGAAATAAATTCATATATCACCTTTAACTTTAACTTTTATCAATTTAACCATTTACCGAATAGTAATTATAAGAAAAATTGAATACTTTTATTTCATAAAATTGGGTCTTACAAAGATGATGATGTGGATTATTTATTTAAGCCGAGTCTCAATGATAAAAGTGATGAAAATTTTTTTAATCATAAAAGATAGTAGATTTTATTCTCTACTGACTCTTTTAATGGATTGTTTGGCACCGCAGCTTAAACTTGATGCCTATCAGATTTTATCGGTTTAACGTTGTTTAGAGACTAATGATAATTTATTATGTATTATCTTAGTCATAATATTTCTCTTTTGAAAATGAAATTTCACCTTTTCTTTCAATCGTTTCTCTTCAAGTGAAATGAGAACGTGAAATTTTATGAACAATCGAGGAGCGGGTGATTGTCCGTATTTATGATAGATTAACTAGTAGTAGTCCTACTATTCGTTAAATAAATGTAACATAAATGTAATGAGAACTTATTTGTGTTTGAATAATGTTTAGAAGACAATATTCGAGTTAAAACTCACATGATGTATTTTGTCGCACTTTACACGAATTGTCAGATAATTAAGTTGATTTGAATTTTGTCACTACGATTTGGCGATTCGTAATAGGTGATGATACCTATTTTGGGGGCGTCATACAATTTGTTTATAATGATTTATAAATTAAAATAAATATAAAAATTACTAAAAATGACATTAATAAAAAGATGGATAAAGACATTATATTTGATCAAGCTTAAGTCATTTTTAAATAAATCACAAATAATTACTTATTTTTTTTTGACTTAAAACTCAACTTATAAATTAAAAAATAAGTGGTTAAAACAACTTATAAATTATTTCCGAACAAAATTGTACATTCATGTAAGGAGCACTTTGGAATGCATTAGTAGAATTATTTTTAAAATTAACAAATTAGAGCTTGTAGATTTTTAATTTTTTGTGATTATAACTATTAAATAAAACTTTGACAATATCATACTATTTGAAAGTCAAGTGCACTTTAAATTTTGTTTGTTGAGAATAAGTTAGAAACTTCTTATGCATTTAATTTTTTTTTTATCAAATCACAATTGCAATTTATATTAATATATAGAATTAAATAAAATTTAATTGAACTGTTATTTTAAACACATCATTAAAATATTATTAAAATTAGAATTCGTAATTAAAAAAATCTACAATTTATGTATTAAAAAATAATTTAATGCATTTCAAAATCCATACACATTAATGCTAGTAATTGAACAAAATGTAAAACCTTTGAATTGGATTGGTTATCATAAGTTTGTGATCAAATCATTCGCTTCGATTAAAACAGCTCAAAATTCAGCCTAGTATTGTTCTCCGGCCCCGGCGATGCTTTTGTTAGAGAGAGAAAAACACACCATTATGTGTAGAACGTGAGAGAAACTGGAGAGAGATTCTCTCTGTTTTACTTATGATTTTTTAAGTTATTTCAAATTAAGAATTGCGATTCTGAGTTTGATCGTGCAGAATTGGTAGGAAAATGAACAAAGTAATGGATAGGGTTCGGAAGTTGGACGCTTACCCTAAAATTAATGAAGATTTCTATAAGCGTACGGTCTATGGTGGCCTAATCACGCTTGTTTCCTCCACTTTCATGCTCTTACTCTTTCTGTCCGAGTTCAGTAAGTTTTTCTCTATCTAGACCCACTTCCATGTCTACTTATTTTGCATGATTTTGCTGGTGTGCTTGGTCTTTTGACAATTATATTCTTAACGACATAATAATTCTGGGTAATTATTCAGTTTTATTGTTTAGTTGCTAATCAAAATGACAAAATCTAATCTTGTTGACATTTTCTAATTGAAAAAATTGGTAATAAGTAATGAAGAAAATAGAGGATTAATGATTTTTTTTTTTCCTAATAGAAATGATCAGTAGAAGGCTGTTAAATTTTGAACCATTATATGCGGAAATGGATTGGGTAATCTGTTCTTTAATCCAAGAAAATGTCTTTTAGTTTTGCGTTGTCCAACCATTGATCCCTAGCCCGTTACCTTCTACCTCATTGTTTTAAAAGCAGGTTTACCATAACATTTGTCTAATAGAAATAGACAATATAAGACAGTTACCCTCTGAACTATTATGCTGAGAAAATTAACTAGCAATGAGGGGAGGGGAAAATAAGAGATATGATAACCAGTTAACCACAGAAGGTGGCCTCATGATGTGTTTCAAAAATTCAAAATCCAACCTTGATGCTGCAACTGTTTCCATGACATGAAGTTGCCGGCAGTTTTTCATCACTTTGAATAATATATTATCGTATATATTTCAAGTAATGCAGTTTGTTTTCTATGATGATTAATCACAGTACTTTCTGCTACTTATATGCTTCTGATTCGTTATTCATAGTTTTACTTTTACATCTCTCTGATTGCAGGGTTATACCTCCACACAGTAACTGAGACAAAGCTTGTAGTCGATGCTTCAAGGGGGGAAAAACTACATATCAATGTAAGATTGCTGTTTCTCCGCGGAGATGTCAGTTAGCTCCTTGTCTAATTATTATCGGACTTAAATTTGTTGGTTGCTATTTACCCATTAAAAAATATCAGATATGTAGCTTTCTCTGGATTTTTGTACTATGCAAACTCTTGACATTTAATTTGGTCATATGAGAAAGATAGTATTTTCTTTCTTATTACCTCTGTCTCGTAAAGAATGTCTTCTTCTATTGGTTGTGTACGCCATGGGATTTTAAAGCATCTTGAAACAAATTTATGCATTTTATTATGGAGGAAGGAGTTTAATTCTGTATCTTACTCACAAAATTATGACAGGTGGGAGGATATTTTCCATTCATGAAATATTAACACGAGATATTAATTTTAATTTCCAACTTGTGTGCATCATAATTCATCTATATGTTTACCGATCTATGTTCTCTTTTTGCTCAATCAATGCAGTTTGATGTCACTTTTCCTGCCATTCCATGTTCGTTGCTCAGTCTTGATGCAATGGATATCAGTGGGGAACAACATCTTGACATAGTATGCGATTCAGTGGAGTGTGCTTGTTTATCTATATTCTCTCAACTCCTTAAGTTGCCTCTGACATAGTTTGCCTTGCTGACTCATCATTTGCTGTTACTGATTTGTAGCCCATCTTTATTAAACTTGTAGAGACATGATATAAACAAGAAGAGAATCGATTTAGATGGTAATGTAATAGAAGTCAGGTCAGATGGCATTGGCGCCCCTAAGGTTAGCATTATGCTCCTGTTTGTACATTTCCTTAAATTCGTCATATATATTTTGTATTAGTTGTGCATGGTTCAGTTTTCTGGATTTGGTTATGAACTGTGGTATTTATGTTGACCTTTATAAAAGGTCTAGGTAGTGTGGCATATGCTTTAGTGCTGCTTCTGGACAGGATGCTTGGGTGGCTTGGCAGAAGCAAATCATCTCTCACGATTTAATGCGGGGTGACTTTTGTGGTGGCATGGGATGGTGACTCAGGTTGTGTGTTGGCAAGTTGGTTTTGTATTGTAGGAGAAACAATCTGAAGTTTCTGTGCTTTGAGTTATGTTTGATGTCTCAAGCAAGTTCTGGTGTTCCATTTCAACCAATGGCATGCTGCAACATGATTTGCAACTCTAAATTACCATGTTCAATTCTTTTAGTTTGTTTAGATATTATATATTATTGCTATACAATCAATATACTTGATAGGCTATAAGCTGAGCTGCGCATCCTCAACTCAAACTCCAAGTACAAAAAACAGTGAGCACCAAACGTTCAATTTATGATGTTTGGCTTTTACTGCAAGTTAAATAATCACATGATCAAGACACATACAACTATGCATTTCTTCAATTACCAAATATATAGACACAAACACACACAAACACTATTATTCTATAATGGACAAATAGCTCATATTAGTACAACATAAAACTAATTACCCTTACAATTTTGAAGAAGCTAAGATACTATTAGGAAAAAATGCGTCCTATAGGTCATCTGTTGATAACGTTGAATATTTTCAGAACATCATTGTTTCCTGGTTGTTTGTGTTTGATTGTTTATTTCCATTGGCTTTTGAATGTACTCAAACATTTGTAGGGAACATGGTATTTCAGTGATCCTTTTAAGAGGAAAATCTGGGACTTTGCAGACAGTCACCTGATTACAGTGAGGGCTAATTTTGGCTAGGTGAATGCTTGACAGCTTGCACATTACATATAATGTGCAGAACTTCTTAGGCGTGTGCCTCACACTAGAATTGTGAATTATTGTTTGTTTGCATTCAGCTATGATGCATCATTTGACTCAAATTGATTCCTGCTCCTGCTAAACTTTCTACACTGTTCTCTTTGGGTTTCATTTATGTCAGGAATAACTCTCGCTGAAGCTTGAAGATAATAGACATCTTTCTTCCATGAGTTGGGGAATATTGTATACCTTAAGCTCCAATATCTTTCCTTAATTTTATTTTCAGCGCCAATTATTCTTGGGAATATTTTTTGTTGAAACTGGAATTTTAAGTCTGTGCTGTGGTGCATATTTATTTATGATAATGAATTGTTTTTAGAGTTCCACTTCCCTCTCAATTTGCTTATGAGTACACTTACAACCTCTATCTTTCCCCTTTTGTTTTTTTTGATTCAATGCAAATTGAGAAGCCTTTGCAGAGACTTAGTGGCAGGCTTGCGCACAACGAGACATATTGTGGTTCATGCTTTGGTGCAGCAATGGTTATCCTTACTTTTCAACTTTATTTCACCATTTCCTCTACCCCCCCTTCAAGGGGTGAATCAAATTCCTTCTTAATATTAATCTATATGGAACACTGATTTTTTCCTCCTGCACTCATGTTACAAATATTGCATTCTCGACTCTTTTTTTTTTGATATGCTAGATCAATATAATGTTGTTTCATAACTGGTATGTTCTCTTAATTTATCTTCAACTTGGTATAAATTTTGGTAAGTAATATAGTAATGATTCTAATGAAATAGTAATAAATTCATCTGTTAATTTGGTGGAATATTTAAAATATTATTGATGGGTTGAAGAATTAGAAGTTTTACACCAAATGTAACTAAAACCCTCCCTGCTAAATATTATTGTGTTAGGGTGGCCCTGACTTCGAGCAGCAGATAAGGGAAGAGAGAATTGGGAGGAGAAAGAGAGAGACTGATAGAATTCAGTAAGAGGGAGATAGGAGGGAGAGCAAATGCTACTCATTTTCATATATTTCATTACTTGTAAATGTAAAAGCTATTACAACTATTTATAGGAATCTACTTGCAAAGAAATAAAACTAATCCTATACTGTACCTCTTATCCTTCACTACAAAATAACTAACTATGACATGTGCTCACATGCACTTCATTGCTACTAGAATCTACTATTATATTCTATATTCTCTAGAATGCCTTTAACCTGAAATTCCCTTCCTCTTAAGGATCCATGTCCTTGTGGATGGATGATGCAACTGGTTGTAGCCTCTTCATGTTTTCTAGATAGACTGACAGCTGCTGTATTTTCCTGTCCCTTCTTATACCTTATGACATAATCATATCCCAGTAGCTTCCTCATCCACCTCTGTTGTAAACAAACACTACTTTCTGCTCTAGGAAGTATTTTAAGGTGGTGGTCTGTCCTTATAATGAATTGCCTTTGTCCCAAATAGGAGGACCACCTTTTAATAGCTTCAGCTACTGCCATCAGTTCCTTCTAATAGGTTGAATAAGTTTGTGCCCTTGGTCCTAAAGCTTTGCTAAAGTAGGCAAGGGGTCTTCCTTCTTGCATTAGGACTTGCTCCAATTCCAAACCCTGAGGCATCTGTTTCAACCTCAAATGTCCTTTCAAAGTTTGGTAGGGCTAGTAAAGGAGTAGTGGTGAGAGCTCCTTTTAGTTTTTCAAAAGCTTGTTAGGCACTGTCACTCCAACCAAAATTCCCCTTTTCTAGCAAATTGGTAAGAGGTCTTGCAATGACTCCATATTACTTTATGAACTTCCGTAGTATCCTGTTAGTCCCAAGAAACATCTTAGCTTCTTGACTGTGTTAGGTTGAGGCCAACCTAACACATCTTGAATTTTGGAAGAATCCATTGCCACTCCTGTGCTAGATATAACATGTCCTAGGTAATCAATCTGAGGTCTGGCAAAAACACATTTGCTGAGTTTTACATAAAATTGATTGTCCCTCATGATTTGGAATACCTCTTGGAGATGTTTCTTGTGTTCCTTCATGTTTTTGGAGTAAATTAAAATGTCATCAAAGAAGACTAACACATGCTTCCTGATAAGAAGTTGGAAGATTTGGTTCATGCGGTTCTGAAAAGTGGCAGGGGCATTAGTTAACCCAAAGTGAACTAAAATAGCCCTTGATGTGTCTTAAATGCAGTTTTTTCAATGTTCTGCTCAGCCATTCTTACTTGATTATATCCAGCTCTCAAGTCTAGCTTGGTGAAGACTTTAGCATTTTCTAACTCAGCCAAAAGCTCATCACTAAGTGGAATAGGGTATTAGTTTTTGATGGTGAGTGAGTTAAGACGACTGTAATCCAAAATCTCCAGCTCCCATCCTTTTCTTTACTAATAGAATAGGTGAAGCATAAGGGCGCCTTATAATTTCTGACAAGTTTTTCAACTTCATTTTTCTGGTCAAATGAACATTGGTAGGGCCTCAAAGAGAATGGAGCTGAATTGGGTTTTAAGGGTATTATGTGATCTAGAGCTCTTTTAGGAGGCATGTCTTTAGGTTCTTGAAAAACATCTGAGAAGGAGTTTAGAAGTGTTTCGATTTCTGTGGGTATTGTTGTAACGCCCTCGAAACCCGGTCTATCTTCAAACTCGAGTTCGGTGCATCACGGGGCTACTCATTCCATACACACATCCATATATCCTTAAGATATAATTAAATCCTCAAAATATTACAATATATTCCTTCAAATCCCAGATTTTAATACCTTAAAATCTTCAAAGCATACAAATAATGAACATTACATCATTTATTTACTTCCTTAATACGCCTGTGACTTTTATCTGCCACAACAGAAACATATAAAGTTTAACAAGTACTCTTCAAGTCGAGAACTTAATCTTTTCCTTAATCTTTATCGGATTCCTCAGTTCTTTCTAGCTTTGCTGAAAACATTTTTACTTTAAGCAAGTGTGAGCATTCAATTGCCCAACAAGTCATAGGAGTTGAATAACAACAAAATCAAGAATCATGTATTCTTTCATTAGAAAACTTCAATAACTGAACAATAGTTATGAAGCAGCTCGAATAACATGAATAATTTTGATTCCTATCATTTTAAAACATCAATAACATCTATCTTTTCATATTTATTAATAACAATATTTCTTATAACACTTTTAGGATTCAACTCATCCCACACGACTATATATGTGAAAAGAATCACCTTTTCGACATATAACAAGAACAACACAACACAAATCGAGTTCTCAACAATTTTCTATATAGCAAACTGAGTGGCTCCCCACCTAAAACTAATAAATTAGTTTCTTGTCTCATCTACACTGTCTTGACAGTGAGTTAGATCGGTTTCCTAACTCATCTTAAACCTTTGCCCATACAAATGAGTTGTTTAACTCAATTACTACAAGCTAATGATTAAAAAACACGATTGTACATACACCTTAAACTCAATTACCATCTTATCATTTGTCCAGCCGAAATAATAAGCATAGACTCATTCTTAACGCAGATCATGATTAAACAGAACTCTTACAACTTGAACAATTCAATCACAGAACAGTTCATCTCAAAAGCACATGAATGCAGAAAATTGACACATAGCACAGTTCTCAGTTACAACATTTGAGTAAGTTAAAGAAACTTGCACAGAATAATATCTTGTACATGTTAGAAAACTTGCATTCACTTCAACAATATGAATGAAGTTAGGAAGCTTGCCTTAAGTGCTGCTTACAGCTTACGTTATATCGCCTTCCGGAAGCCCTAAATATCACATAAGGACCACATACCAATTAGTCATATATTGACCCTCATATTGGTTTATTTGAACTTACTTTAACTCATTTCATAATTTACGATACTCAAGTTTTATAACTCGAAGCAACGTATCCAACCTTATACACCCCGGTATATTCTTTTCTTAACTTCGTTCATAGCTGAGACTTTAATTTCAAGTTCCCTTTTTATGATCTTACTATCTTCATTTCATTTTATATGATTCACGTTTGTATTATAACTTACGCGACCACGCTCCCAAGAGTATTCCCCAGTATCGCGGTGTTTAAGAACGTCCGACTACCATACTTCTCCTCTATGACGATTTAACTTTATCTTTGTTCATACTTCTTAATGTTCCTTTGATAATAAAATCGAAACATTACTCTAAATCATGTCTATAAGACTGGGTATGGTGCCACAAAATATGTACATCGCATGTGAATTCTTCCCCGGAAATGCCTCCAACATTTGAGTACTTAAAAACTCATCATTGGACTTTGGCATGAACCGGCGCTGCGGCGCCCGCCATTTTGACCCCCTTAATGCACCTGGGCGCTGTAGCGCCCAAATGAACTAGTAAACCGGCGCTGAGTTTTAAATTTCTAAGTGTTGTGCAATGCTTCCCGTACCTACTTCTGCACCTCGTAACTTTCTCACCCGACATCAGAATGAGTCCGTTCTTGAGGCGTTGGAAAGCTTGCAACACCCTCTTCAAATTTCCCCGGGCAGAATAATTTTCCCGAATCTCTAACAAGCCTAAAAATTGGCTCAAAAGTCCTTCGTTGAGCTAATTTTCAACTTAACATTCTTTGCACTTATTTTTCGCAAATTTGTAACTTACTCATCCGAAACCTGAATGAGCTCGTTCTGAGCCTATTGCTCACGTTTTCTACGTTCTACACCATTTTCATGAAACCTTAGCTTTTCAAAATCATTACGTAGCCTTAGAAATTCGTTTGGAAGTCGTACCAAACTAGGTTTTCGACGTTTATTACTAAAATTTTCGCCATAACTTCGTTATAGCACATTTTTATTCCGTTCCACTTGGAACATTTCCGTAATTCATACGAGTACGTTTCTTCCTTCTCGGACTTCATCTATTTGTTTACGAACTATGATATCAACTAGTCCGATAAACAACCATTTATACAATTTGCATACTTTCTTCGTTCGATTCATTTCTTTAGCTACGTTTTCACTTTCCATACATTTTACCGGTGATTTAAGTTCACTAAACTCATCCTTATTACTCCGGATCCTTCATGATCCATCTCACAACAACAACAACCACTAACCACCAACAAAGCACTTCATAACTATATGAAAAGCTTTAAAAGAAATGGATGAAGTTAAGGTTCATAGGTTTCAAGTTATCTTCTTACTTTCAACTTCATAGAGTTTGGCCTGTTTATAGGCTTTGGACAAGGTATCAGGATCTAGGAGCTTAACAATCTTTTTAATCTCATCCTTGAGTCCCCAATGAAGCTGTCCACAAAGAAGTCTTCAGTCGGTTGGGGTATTTTCTCAAGCAACCTGCCTTTATGCCTTTCAAGGTCATCATAGTAAGGATTGACTGTGCTTACGTGTTTGAAGAGATTGAACTGTTCATAGATGTTATCTAGTTCTGCTTCTGAAAATCTGCAGTTGAATTCCCTAGCAAAGTCTCCCCAGGTTAACCCTTCCTTATCGTTGATAAATGACTTGTACCAATATCTAGGGGTTCCATGTAGGTGCATACCAGCAATGACAATCCTCTTATGGGAATGGATGCCATATATATCAAAGTATTCTTCACAATTTTGCACCCAACTTCTACCATCATCACCCTCCAAGATTCAGACGGACCTTGGCCCCGGGGGTTGTAATTAACTGGGATGGATCTCAGTAAATGAAGGGAAAACCAACTTAAGGTGTTTTAGCTCCCTATCTTCTCCTTCTTCACTATCCCAGTTGTTTCTCTTCCTCCACGGGTCATCCTCTTCCTTTCTGGTCCTTTCCCTTTCAGCATGTTCAGGGTCTTTAAAAAAATCCTTTTGTGCCCTTGTTGCCCTCTTGAACTGGCCTTGTCTCCAAATGGATTTTAAAAATTCTCATGAGACTCTGGAGCCTTTTGTCTAAGCAGTTCATTCATTCCATTCATGAGCCATTCCATCTTTTTATTACTGGTTACTAGTTCATTTGTATTTGTGTACTCTCTGTAACTTAAGAAGTCATGTTGTAACAATTGGTTGGGGTTAGAGTTTGATGATCCTGCCATCACTTACTATTTATAGGAGTGGAGAGAATTCCCAGAACAATTGAGAATTACAATTGTAAATTCTATCTAGTAGTGTCAACACTACTTGATATTATGAGTAAGTGAGCTTGATTGCTGCTTGTGTATGAAATGAAACTCTTATAAGAACAATTTGCGGGTTCGAATTTTAATGGAGTTTAATCCTGACTAGCACTTGGCTTACCAAGGATTAATGGAGTAAGTGAGCACAGAAAGGAAGCTAGACTAACAAATGACCAAAATTAGTATTAACCAAGTCTTAACAGTGTGTTAACACTTGGTTAAAACTAAAACTGAGCAGAAACTGTTTGTGGCAATGTTTGTAATCAATTAATATGATCTGTGATGAGTAACTATGATGAAATTATACTCAAGCAGGGAAAAACTTGCAGACCATTAAGAAAATATACGAAATAAAGTTTAATACCGAAACAATAAATTTTTGGGATTTTTGGATAATAAACTAAGAGAACAGGCTAATTAAGAGTTGAAAATTCTTAGGCTGAATTATACTTAAACGAGCTATGGGCAACATGTTTACACCTCTAATAATCACAGAAAGTGATTATAATCCTCAGTTGCAGGTGTCGGCACGAAAACCGAGTATCGGTAGCCAATGGTGGATCTAGCAAGGGCTGTTGGAATTTTTTTTTACCCATAGGGGTATGGCAAATATGTAAATTAATAAATTTATGGGGCAGATTAATGGAAAAGTTAAATTTAGAAGGGCAAACAAAATTCATAAACTAATTTTAAATACAAGTAAAACTTATTTGAAACTTATAAAAGGATACCAAAACTAGTTTATACTTTGAAATTAACTCATGGTTTTGTTTGAATATAGAAAGAAAATTTGGTTTCAGACTTTGAGCATTTGGAGAATCATTATTGAACTATGACAAGTAACCGAAATAAGTTTCTAAATGTTTTTTATTTGAAATTCTTTTTTTAGTTTGAATTATGAATATTTATTACAATTTATAAACATTATTATAATTACTTAATATTATGATTAGTTTAATTTTTTTTTATTTAACTTTAACAAAAAAAATTAATTAAAATCCGCCCTATTTGGGCAAAATTTACGGATCTCGCTTATCGGTAGCTTTCAGATCTTTTGATCCATGTGTTTGCTTGCTTCTGGGTTGTTTTTGTTGATTGTTTATGTTAGAGATAAAATAAATGTATTGAATAATTGTTTTATTACAAAGAGTACTTTAGCCTTATATATAGTTTACTAGTTGAGTTGTGATCAAGTATGTGTGGGCACCAAATATACTTGGTGACAAAGTAATAATAATAATAATATATTCTAATACACCCCCTCAAGTTGGAAGTCTTATATCACGGCTTACATCTTGTTACATAACAAAATAAAAAACTCAAAATCAACTACACAGGACTCCTTGCCTAATAATAATATATTCTAATACTCCCCCTCAAGTTGCAAATCTTATATCACAACTTGCAACTTGTTACATAATATAATCTTAAAAATAAAAGACTTAAGCGAACTACGATGATTGAGACCCTCTTCAATTTACATAGAAAAAAGTTTGATTTTTTTTTTTACTTCCAAAGTCAGATTTCTCACCCTTGGTATATAACTTCACAGACAATAGCAGAGAATACTCGTCTCTCATAACAAATGTGAAGGATTCTATCTTTCAAAAATAACTACGAAGGACTCTTTGCCTTCCTGAAATAACGGAGGACTCTCTAGCCTCCACAAAATCGAATGACACATTCCTTCCTGAAATCTCGGCCCCATGCAATCCTTACTTTCCAATCAACCATTTACATATTTCAACTCGAGAAATTAACTGCTCTGAACATATTACATTATGAAAAAAAAAATAACATGCAACAAGAAACCTGCATCTTCGGAAAGAAACCTCAAATATGGGTAACGGAGTACCAACTTTAACAATGCATGACAAAACTTAAACTACATCTCTCCAACAAAAGAACTAAAGCTGAACTCTGACCACCTAATTTTTTCTTTAAGATGAAGTTAAAAAATAAATATAAACAATGCTCGCTGGCGGCAGAAGCAAGAATTTTTTATTTTATTGCCAAGATCAACCTAGTTTTGATAACATGTTAGAGATAAAATAGATGTATTGAATAGTTGTTGTTTTATTACAAAGAGTACTAAAGCCTTATATATATATGTTACAAGTTGAGTAGTGGCCAAGTGTGTGTGGGCACCAAGCATACTTAGTGACCAAGTAATAATAATAATATACTCTAATAGTTTGTGTGTCTGGTGTTGTATGGGATGTAGATGATGGGATTTGAGTAATCAATGGAGTTTTTAAGGGTGTTATGAAGATTTTGAATAAAAATAGAGTAACGGAATCCGGGTTGTGTCTGCAGAAATAGAGGAATTACAGAGAGGTTCGGGATGAAGGAATTTGGGAGGAGGAAGAAGATGGTGCCAGGCTTCAACCGAAATCTGATACTGAATTGTTAGGCCACACTTGGCCCTGACTTCGAGCAGCATATAAGAGAAGAGGGAATTGGGAGGACTAGGAGAGAGAGACTGATAGAATTCAGTAGGAGGGAGGTAGGAGGGAGATAGGGTTGATAGCAAGTGCTAATTTTTATATATTTCATTGCTTGTAATTGTAAAAGCTATTACAACTATTTATAGGAAGAGATTACTTGCAAAGAAATAAAGTTAATCCTACACCATACCTCTTATCCTTCACTACAAAATAACCAACTATGACATGTACTCGCATGCACTTCATTGCTACTATAATCTACTATTATATTATATATTCTCTAGAATGCCCTTAAACTGACATATTGCCCCAAGATAACTCTGCCAGTGTCGATGTTATAAATAGATATGTAATATGATGGACTGATTTGGCAGCATAACACTGTTTTTGGGCAATTTTTTTTTAAAAAAGTTTAAATATTAGCTTTTGATCTATAGACCACTAAATTATTCATTGTAGTTTTTATACGACTTCTTTTTCTATATTCTTAATCAGTGCCTTCATTTTCTTTTGCAGTCAGATGAGGATTGTTGTAATTCATGTGAAGAAGTTCGTGAAGCATATAGAAACAGAGGCTGGGGGGTAGCAAATCCAGATTTGATTGACCAGGTTGACAATATGAAACATTTTGATTCAGTTCCCCCCCTTTTCTGTTGTCGGTGAAACTTGAAACATTCTAAATGGATATTGAACCGGACCTGACTAAATTTAACCCTATCCCATGGCTGAACCCAATTTTTTAGTCCACCAGTATTTGTTGTTGCTAGCGTTAGACTAGATAGAGACCTAACTTCCGGAATCAATTACATAATTTGGCTGCCTGCAAGACTTCTTTTTGACTTGAATTCATGTTCTTAAGTTGAAGAGACCACACCTGTGCTATTTTTCAAGAATTTTCCTCCTAAAGCAATCACCCATGGTAGTATTGTGAAGATGGATGTGTTGGTCAGGGAAGTCGAACATTGTTATGTCTTACCACTATACCTAAGCAAACACTGATTAGCTAGTGTATAATTCTTGGGAGAAGATGTAAAATGGCTTTAGAGAAACAAAGCAACAAACTAACCCTGAGGTGGAACAAAACCCATGATGTTCAGCTTCTTTGCTCCAGTTCTAAGTAGTAAAACTAAATTTTATCGCTGTTAGCAAAGGGTAATGTTTGTGGTTGGGACATACTTACAATTTGACATGTGATTTTCTCTATGAATCTAAAGAGGGAAAATATGAGACCTTTGATTGTACAATTTGTAATGTATGGAGACATAGCCACGCTCACATGTGGGGGCTGTTGTTTTGGATGATAACTAGTAGGGAGTAGTGCTAGATAATTTAGAAAAAGTTGTCTAGATTTGTCTAGACAAGCAATGACGGGTTGTACTGTACGACTCATCATATATTGATGGATTGTACCGTACAACTCATCAAGTACTGATGGATTGTATTGTACAGGCTAATGCTTGTCCAGACAAATCTAGACAACCTTTGTCTAGTTGCCTAGCGTTTTTCATAGGGCTAAATCTAATTAGCTCATGCAAGCATTTCCCCCCAAATTTCTTATGCTAGCCTATTTTGTGTTTTTTTTTTTATAAAAAGCCCAATTGAGTGTATGTGTTATGAGAAGTTGGCAATACTTGCACCCCCAAGGCAATCTGCACACCATAAGAAAGCAAGTTCTCTGTTATGACCATGATAATAAGATCCTTTATGCATTTAGATATAAAAAAGTTATCAGTGCGCTTTGTGCAGTAGAGGCATATCTGATTTTAAGCACAAGAGACTTTTATTCACTTGTTGCACTTTTAAGATTACAACCGAAACTTAATTCAACAGGCAGAAATCATGCATATTTCTAACTTCTGTACTGAAGAAAATTTCTTTTAATGTTTGGATTGTCACAAGTTTCTGATATAATGTAACTGTTGCACTCAGTGCAAAAGAGAAGGTTTAATCCGAAGGATCAAAGATGAAGAAGGTGAATGATGCAATATCTTTGGATCTCTGGAGGTTAATAAACTGGCTGGAAATTTTCATTTTGCTCCAGGAAAAAGCTTTCATCAGTCAAATGTTCAATTGCTAGAATTGCCGGCCTTTCAAATGAATACTTATAATGTAAGATATTGTCATATATTATTCAGGATAATAATACTTTATGATGATATTGATATTGAACTATAGTTCCATCTCTTTGGAGTTTGGACTGTAGTTATTGTTAGATTTATAAAATGGACACAGAGTCTAGTATATAAAGACATCAAACTCTCTAACTCAAAACCAATTCACAATGAGAAGAGTTGACCCAAGTCATTATAAACTAGACATATTTTCTCAAATTATTCAATGTGGAACAAGATATATACTCTAATAGTTATTTTATAATATCTACAAATAATTGGCTTGATGATGTATTATGCAGATAAGTCACAGGATCAATAAGTTATCTTTTGGTGAATATTATCCTGGAAATACAAATCCACTTGATGGGTAGGTTTTTTCTTTTTACCCTCTCCAGAACTATTCGCTATGTGCATATACTTTAGTTGTTGCCGGTGACATATGAAATCTAAGGGCTGCATGCATAGTGTTTGCTATTCAGGAATCATGTGGGAATGTAAATCTCATTCCTATTTAAATTTTGGAGTTTGGTATGCATATTGATGATGGGAATGTCATTCACCCATGAATGAGATTCCCACAGAGTGGGTATTCTACTCTTCAGGAATCATTAATTTTTTTAAAACGTGGGTCCAATTACCTTAAAAGTTAAAACTAAGATTCCTCATATACCCTAAAACATTTGAATGGAAATATTTTAAGAATTTCATTAACGGGAATATCATTCATGGCCTTTGATTCTGGCATACCAAACGAGATCTAAGCTGAACTAGTTCTAATTTCAATGCTGTTGAAGGTTGGAATTTGAATCAAGCAAATATAACATATTTATTATTGATTTTTATCTATAACCTCGAAAATTAATAATTCTAGTAGTCTGATGTGCACTTCTTTTTCAGAGCTTAATTTTTTTTGTTTTAAGCTTCCCTCCCCCCTGCTGTCCTGCACTCTTAAGTGTATTTTTGTTTCTATACTGACATATTGCTTTCTTCTTAATTTTTCAATTGTCATTCAGAGTAAAGTGGGTGCAAGGATCAGAACATGGAACTTACCAGTATTTTCTCAAGGTTAGTTTTCTCTCCTCCAGCTTTTCTTTAGTTTGTGTTTTTGGAATGAACCAACTTAGTAACGTCTTTGGGTTTCTAAGTTTAATGTATTTGTGTATTCGTAGTGGGGTTCATAGCATAATTGCTGTGCGTCATTGGAGAAGGTGATAAATTGTAATGTGTCCAGAGATTGGACCATTATATCAATCAAGTAAATTGATAACTCTTTGGGTAAAACTAGGGGGTCTCAAATTTTTGGTCTAAAAAATTCTCTAATAAATGATTTGCCATCTCTTGTGATTGGTCATGCAATAAACTATCATTAAAATATTCAATGCCACATCATATGAGACTCCTAGCATTACCCTAAAGATTTTACCAATTACAGTTACACATCAATGATTTTTTTGTTGTTCTAACTGTTTACTTCAACCATGTCTGGCTCTGGCCTTTTATTATTTTTGCCCCAACAGCATACATCAATTACCAAGTATTTAATATGCACTTCCCCATTTACCAATTGCCTTTCCAAAGTTGCAAATGAGCCAAATAGGAGAGCTGTATCACTACTTATCATCTCTAGACAAATCAATATACTAATGTCAAAAAAATTAGAGAATATTATTTGAGTATACTAATATATGGATTCTCTAAATTGGTTTTTCACCTGTTTGTTTCTTCTTCACTCTTTCCACCTATCCGGCCTTTTCTTCTCATCTGCTTGTTTGCCTAGAACTATTTTCAGTGTGTAAAGGCTTTTAGTTTTCTCGAACGACTGTTTTAAATGGTGGATGTTAAGTAATTTTTTATGTTTTTTGCAGGTGGTCCCTACTATATACACGGATATTAGTGGTCAAACTTTTCAGTCAAACCAGGCAAGGCTAAATCTCTTTGAGATGGAATTATTATATCATTTGTTCACTTTATAAGAGATGGTATTATGCAGTTCTCCGCTACAGAGCATTTTAAAATTGCAGAAATTGGTCGGTCCAAGTCCCTTCCAGGAATTTTCTTCTTTTACGATCTTTCTCCTATAAAGGTTGGTCTATTTTCCATTTTAAACAAGTTAACATAATACATGGATATGAATCTGCTCCACAACTTTTGTCAAGAAGATTTTTCATTTCATGGTTGGTTGCATTTTAGTGGACTGTTTCCATGGTGAGACTTAACATTATAGTGCACATAGAGGCACCATATTTGGGATTATAGGTCAAGTGTAGAATTCATTGTGATGTACAATGCATATACATACACATATAAAGGTTATCGTATCTCGGAAGATGGAGAGTAGCTCTATAACTGGCATATTAAGTAATGAAGTGGCCATTTAAAGTCAAACTTGAACTCAAGAAGGTTCATTCTTTTGTGAATTGTTTTCGGTTGTTGCAGGTGACTTTCACCGAGGAGCGTACTTCATTTTTTCACTTTATGACGCATGTTTGTGCAATAGTTGGAGGTAATTTTAACTATCTGCGGGATACATTGTCTGTACTTTTATAAGTGAGATAATTTTTAATCAATAGGCTCTGGTTCTAAGACTCTTTGAGTTGAGAAAGAATTTGCTTTTGTTGATGACTAAAAAAAGCAAGGAATAAATTAATAAAAGACAAAAAGATTGCATATGTTGTAGTTGGAAGAGATATAGCGTATTGAGGAAAGACATGCATCTTCCACATAAACATCTTATGAGTATTAATATTTCATTATCTACTCTTGAACCTAAGAGAATAGATGAATTCTACTGTCATAATTGTTGCCAATTCATGGAGGAAGTAGGGTTATGTTACCTAGTGGTATTGGATGGTTTCTAGTAAACTAATAGCGAGAAGATATGCATTCTGCCCATGAAATTGGCAAAGAGAAAGAAAATCTCCAATAGACTCTTTTTGTAGTTGTATTAAATATTTTGGGACTTAGAAAAGTAGAAAACTGGTCTTTTGACTCTCCTTATTTAATAGAGGGAGGCATAGCAGGTCCCTTTCGAGAAAAGAGAAGGTCTTGGTGTTTGCAATATTGCCAAATCAAGTAGTCTATGATTTTCAATCACGACCTGAATAGTAAGATTCGGTATAATTTGTAAAAAAAATAAAAAAAAATGATACATAATGTTTATCTCATCCTGGGTAATTAATAATCCAATGACCTGATATATTAGCTGCCTGCTGATGAAAATTTGTTCTATGGTATTGGGATTTAAAAATCATGCAACAAGTATTCAGTTCCCAATATGAATAAAGGTATTAAACATGTATTTATATTATCATTAGATTTTAAGTAATTTAATATTTCACTATCCGTTTAAGAGGTTTATTGACTTTTAAAACTCGCATTAACCCAACAGAATGTTAGTTCCTTGATATTTAATTGGCAGTATGCAATATTCACTTCGTTTACCTTTTATTCAGGTATCTTCACAGTGGCCGGGATAGTAGATTCGTTCATATACCATGGTCAGAAGGTGATGAAGAAGAAAGTAGAAATCGGCAAATTCATATGAGGTTTTGACATTATGCACATATTGCTCAGACATCAAGGCTTACTTTCTTTAGGCAAGGTTAACACAGAAAGGCAAAATATTTTTGTTTACGGGGCTTTTTTACTTTTCTATTTCACTTTTCCCTCCTGAATATGTAATTCAAGTTGGATCAATTTTTGGTAGAACAAAATGCAATTTCATACCTTTCTTAGTTTCTTTTCTCACGTCAACAGTCAATTTTTTGTTCCCCCCCCTCCCCTCTCCTCTCCTCTCCTCTCCTCTCCTCCCTTCCCTTCCTCCCTTAAATGTGTAAAGTAGTAAAACACTGGATGTAGTCACTAGTCAGTGTGGTTGGCAAAAGCTAAATATGAGTAGCTAAGCCGCCTACTTTATTTTATTTTATGATTTTTTGGGGGGTAGTTTCTTTTCATCCAGAGGGCAATAGGAGACTCAAAGCTTGTGGAAGAGACTGAATACCCGGAAATCATTCATTTTCTTAGTCAAGGTTGGTTCCTGTAGATGGCCGAGATTTTAGGTATCACAAAATATATTGGCTAGGAAACATGTAAATAGAGCCATACTTGGGTAAAATACTGTCAGAGGATTGAAGTTGAAGCACAAGGTAATAATAGTTGTATGATGCATAATTTGCATAGTTTATAATATATATTATAGTAGTTTATTTTATTTTTTAATATATATATATATTTTTTCTTTCCATCAAACATGAGTAAATGATGAGGTGATATTTATTTTTCCAGCCTTCAATTTACTCTGTACGGTAACGGGTAAATATTTAAGGAACCACTGAGCAACTCACTCTCAAGACAAAAGTAGTTAAATATAAACAAAAATAAAATAATTTGCAAACTTATTTTATTTATTTAAGATGCACACTTCAACAATCATATCCGTCTAATTGCCACAAATTACTCCTACTAAAACATAATATTCACGACTGGCTCTGCAAAAATATTTTGGAGTTTAATGGTATGGAATTAAGACTTGCCAATTTAGTTAGTTGGAATTTCTAATTTCTTTTGGGCTATTTTTTTTGGTCATGATTAAACATTCCTATTCCTATTCCTATTCCTATTCCCACCTGTCCAAAAATTTTATTCCCACTCTACTATCACACTACTCAGCCTAACATCTCATCTCTAGGGGACGTCCGAATGAGGCCTAATATTGCTTAACAAATTTGTTGAATGTTTACAGAAATCAGGATGAATCCAGAAGAAAACATGCCGACTGATTGCCTTGCTAAAAATGCTCGTCTAGGAGGATATGTTTCTGTTATATGTTGCCCTTTTTATTTTAAAATAATAATAATTATAAAGAGAGAACCACCCGTTGTTGCCCTTTGTATGCTTATGTTAATATGTTGTAATATAAGTCGAGAATTATAATCTTTACAAATAAATAAGTCCGAAATTATAATCTTTACAAACAAGAAACGTGACCCAAATGGCTGTTCTAATTAAATTCCATTAGTTTGGAGGATTATTTATTTCTCTTCCGGTGTGTTTTAGCCACACGCAATAATAGTGCATTCTGGGGGTCGACAGACAATTGTTATTGATGATATGCACTCAAACTCACCCCATAACCACTTGACAAACAACTCTAACATCACACTCCCCACAATTCTCTCTTGTCAAGAAAACCCAAGACCTTACATTATCAAGAAATGCATTGCTCTCTTGCTATCATGCGCATCCTCAAAATACAAACTCAGGCAAATACATGCCTTCTCAATCAGGCATGGTCTCCCCCTCAACAATCCCGACATGGGCAAACACCTCATATTCACCCTTGTGTCCCTGTCAGGCCCCATGTCGTATGCCCACAAAATCTTTAACCAAATCCAAAACCCAAATATATTCACTTGGAATACAATGATTAGAGGCTATGCTGAGAGTGAAAATCCGAGGCCGGCCATTGATATACACCATAAAATGCACTTGTTTTCAGTTGAACCCGATACGCACACTTACCCTTTTCTTTTAAAGGCCATTGCTAAGTTAATGGCTGTTAGGGAGGGTGAGAAGGTTCACTCTGTTACTGTAAAAAATGGGTACGAGTCATTGGTGTTTGTTCAGAATACATTGGTTCATATGTATGCTGCTTGTGGGCATGCTGAGAGTGCGCACAAGTTGTTTGAGTTAATGCCTGACAGAAATCTTGTGACTTGGAATTCTGTGATTAATGGGTTTGCTTTAAATGGAAGGCCCAATGAAACTTTGACCCTGTTTAGGGAAATGAGTTTGGAGGGTGTTGAACCGGATGGGTTTACTTTGGTTAGCTTGCTCACTGCTTGTGCGGAGCTTGGGGCTTTGTCATTGGGTAGGAGGGCTCATGTTTACATGTTTAAGGTAGGGTTGAACGAGAATTTGCATGCTGCTAATGTCCTTTTGGATCTTTATGCAAAGTCTGGAAAGATAAGGGAGGCGAATAAGGTTTTTGATGAGATGGAGGAAAAGAGTGTTGTGTCCTGGACTTCGTTGATTGTTGGGTTGGCTGTCAATGGGTTTGGTCATGAGGCACTTGAGCTATTCAAAGAGTTGGAGAGAAAAGGTTTGGTGCCTAGTGAAATCACTTTTGTTGGCGTGTTGTACGCTTGTAGTCATTGTGGAATGGTCGATGAGGGGTTTGCTTACTTTAAGAGGATGGGAGAAGAATTTGGGATTGTGCCCAAGATAGAACACTATGGATGCATGGTTGATTTGTTGGGGAGGGCAGGGTTAGTGAAACAAGCATACGAGTACATCAGCAACATGCCATTGCAGCCCAATGCTGTTATTTGGAGGACGTTACTAGGAGCGTGCACAATACATGGGCATTTGGCTCTAGGGGAGGATGCTAGAGCACAACTACAAAAGTTAGAACCTAAACATTGTGGGGATTATGTGCTCCTTTCTAACCTCTATGCATCTGAGAGACGTTGGTCGGAGGTGCAAAAGGTTAGGAAGACAATGCTGACCGAGGGGATTAGGAAAGTCCCAGGGCATAGCTTAGTTGAGTTGGGAAATAATGTCCACGAATTCGTCATGGGAGATAGATCTCATTCACAAAGCGAGGAAATCTATGCAATGCTATCCGAGATTACAAAGTTATTAAGATTGGAAGGTTATGTGCCTCATACCTCAAATGTGCTTGCAGACATTGAAGAAGAGGAAAAGGAGACTGCTTTATCTTATCACAGCGAGAAGATTGCCATTGCATTTATGCTCATTAATACCCCTTCTTACGCCCCCATTAGCGTCGTGAAGAACTTGAGGGTTTGTGCAGATTGCCACCTTGCAATAAAACTCATCTCCAAAGTTTTCAATCGAGAGATTGTTGTGAGAGATCGTAGTAGGTTCCACCATTTTAGAAATGGATCTTGTTCTTGTAGAGATTATTGGTAAAATTTTAAAATGTTCAGTAAGATTATGAATGAAGTGTTCTGAAGATGCATCTGCATGATTATGAAACAAGTTTCTGTTAATGAGATCATGCTTGTTAGTTCTCTTTTGTTATTATGACTTAATTCATTCATAGGACCAGAGAATATATTTATATATACACACAATCAACAATATTCTATAAAGTTTATATATCTCATGTAAAAATATATTCTCAAACTAAAATAATTTTAAAACAGAAATCTTTCTTTATTTGTGTAACAGATAAATACTACCAGTATTTTACATCTCTATGTTAACCAAGTAAAAAAATAAAATAATATACATTCAAAAAAAAAGAGAGAAAAAAATAATATGGTCAAAGTATTATTGCGAGTTAATTTTGGGAGATGTCAGCCGTCAGGATAATGTTGATTACATAAACAGAAAAATCAACCAACTTGTATGTCTAAAATGTCAAAAACATGCTTGACAGACAAATACATATTATCTTTCCCTTTCAGTGTTTGGTTCATACAGATGTATAAATTAATACAAGAGCTTGAGAATTAATGTTACCCTCATATTAATTATCTTTCCCTTTCAGTCTTTACTTATTTTGTCAATCACCATGCATGAGAATCCATCCATATTAGCAAATCTTACACTAATCAATAAATTGAAATACAATCACACTTGCAGCTTACGCTGATTAATACGTATACTAACACCTAATTAAGTTGTAATTTCTATATTGCCAAATCCACGTACACTAAAATAAAAGTTGACTTCACTATCAATTAATTAATTAATTGCTGAACAAACTTTGCGAATTTCACCCGCAGTGCCAGTCTTCACTTCAATATTACTCATTTTGATCATGGCCTTTCCAAACTCCACATTCAAAGTCAAACCAGCCAAGCCTCTAATTCCAATAAACCTTTGCACGAAATTTTTGGTGGAAGCATCAGCCCACAGCCTTTGATCGGATTCAAGAATTCCGCGGCTGTTTCTTAAGTTTGTGAAGAAAGAATGATCGAACTTGTCACTGCTGCCGTCGTCTAATCCGATTCGTTTATTTCCATCTCCATTTGCCGGACAAAGTGATTGGAGTGTTGGAAGGAATGTTGGATCAATGGAAGGGTCAGCACCACCAGATGTAGTGTAGTTGTAGAATCTGTACCTTATGAACTGGCAAGCTACAGTTCCAATAGTATGTCCTCCTATATATATATATATATATATATATATATATATATATATAGCATAAGCAGAAACACATAATTTAGGTTATATAAATTCAAATTTTGTTTACACAATAGTTTATATAGACTAAATTAAAAACAAAATTAACTATGCATGCAGTTTGTTGAGTTGTGAATAATACTTTCCTTTTGTACTTCATAATTACCAAATCGTATCCTCTAGTTAATTACGTTTAGTGTTTGTTTGTTAATTTTCCGGTGCATATAAAAACTTGGGTACTCTACGTACTTTAAACAATTAACTATATTAGGTGAGCTGAGGGTTGACTTTAAATATGTAAACGCAACTGAAGAACACTATCGTCAATTAAAATGTTTTTGTATGCATGACTTGCTGTGTAAAATTTTTGAACTTTTTAATGCTTACCAACTAGGGTTACAAGATCTTGTGTGCTAAGACCTTTGTCAGAAAATTTTTGCTTTTGAACATCCACCGAGTCTGTGAAACTTGGCAAATTAGCAGTATCAGATGCCAATGAAACCAGCCCATCTCTTCGTCCTGTCGGCACAAGATATGTCAATGCACCAGCCTGTATGAAACAAACAAAAAAAAAACAGCATTAAGGTACGTACTGTCAATAACTCCATGCATGGATGTTAATTATAACCGTTGTATATATTAAATAA
The DNA here is from genome assembly GCA_020205615.1 of Panax quinquefolius. NCBI lineage: Eukaryota > Viridiplantae > Streptophyta > Magnoliopsida > Apiales > Araliaceae > Panax > Panax quinquefolius. The sequence goes on along the minus strand of CM035158.1, from coordinate 116,787,978 downwards.
GATATATATATATATATATATATATATATATATATATATATATATATATATATACCAGAACCGCGGCATCTCGTGCAGCAAGGGCAAGAATATCAGCACAAGATACAACCCCAGGGCATGCAGCTTCTAGTTGTGTTTTAGCATCATCAATAACTTGATATCCTCTCAACAAAAGATTTGGCCCGGCCGTTTTCTCTGTGGAGGCGCCGTCTATAAGAATTGAGGCGTCGCAACCGTGAACAAAGCAGTCATGAAAGATCATCCTGAGCAACCCGGGTGCAACCGTGGAATCGGATTGAACATGTTTCTTAACAGTGGACTGAACAATGGATTCAGCTCTAGAACAACTACTTGAATAGAACCCCACCCGGGTTCCTTGCCCTAATGCCATTGGGGTACTGGCCATGGCTAGCAAAAGGAACAATAAAATTATGGACATTTTGTTATGGCAAGATTCCATTACAAATTTACAATGTAAACAAAAATGGATTGGGTTGTGATGTTAAGCAAAAGAGGTGGTGTATTTATAGTGATAAAAAGGAAAAAGTAAATAATAAAAAAATGTTAATTAATTAATAGAGGTCAAATATACAGAAGGGGAACGAGCTACTTAGTAAGCAAAGCCGGCATAAGTTATTTGTTAGCAATTAATTAATTATATTATTTATAGAGAAGAGGAAAGAGTGGGAGTAGAAATTTAAAAAGTAGGCCTGATGGCTGATTATATTGAGTTTAAATCCAAATAAAGCTGCCTAATTATACTCTGTCTTGTATAGAAAATTACAGGCAATATAATATTGGGTACACATATTATGCATGCATGCATGAGGTTGAATGTATGTGTTTAGTTTTCTTTTTGATTGAAGTAAACTACTCTGTTAAATCAAAATAAATAATATTGGGATAAATTATTTTTGTTTAATGAAAGTTTAATAATTAATTGTAAACCACTGCCATCCTTATAGATATGAGGATCTATATATTACAAATTAATTTACAAAAGTTTTTTATACAAGACATATATACCTCCTTGAAGTAAAATAAGTTAACTAAATCTAAACGCGCTACATCAATAACTAAACACAGATTCTTGACTCATATATATTTTATTATTTAAATTATTGTTTGGTGAGAATATATAGTGACACAGCGGAAGATGGTAAATATAATAAAAACAGTCAAAGGAATTAAAACTATATATGTAATTTTGCAATCACAAAAATTCACAAAATTGAATAAAATTGACTATTAAGCTGCTACAAATTTATGAATCAGAATAATAATAGGAGTTAACCCCAAAATATATGAAAACAACATCCTTTAAATTCTAAACAATAAGCTCAAAAACCTAGTTATGCAAGGAATAATTAATGAAATTATGAAAATATATATCCAAATAAATCATATCCAAAATTGAAAACGCCTATTTCCAGGCTTTTTTTGGGCTTCAAACGGTGTCCGCCATGGCTGAAGGTAATGAGATTTATAGGACTCGTCGCAAACTTCAATTTAATATATTATGTACTATGTAACTTCAAACGAATTAAAAATTATGTTCAAAAGCGTATCAACTCTTCTTAATTAGTTTAAGATTTTCTTCTTTTTCTTACGTAGACTCCCACTTCCACCGTGTCAACCATCATATAGTAGTATATCATTCTGGCTTGTTTCAATCATTTTTCATTCGAAGCTAATATTATGCATGCCTTTTTAGTCAGCTAATTTAAAGTCTCCCCACCCCAAGAAACTTCCTATCTTTCGGCAATGTGTTATGCAGTTTGACTATTTATATAGTACTACTTAATTACTTATATTGTGCCCTACAGTGCATACAAGTCCTGTATAAAATAAATCCATCATCCTCCATTCACATGGAAATATAATCATCTCTCGGTCCCAAAATGAAAATGAAAATGAAAATGAAAATAAAATGCAAATGAAATTATGTACGTAAAGTTTTATTAAAAATTTAAGAATCCTCTGTTATACGTTACGACAGATTTACGAAACATATCAAATTCACTACATGAAATTGTATAGAATTATAAGAGTCTCATTCATATATATATATATATATATATATATATATATATATATATATATATATATAGTCATTTCTCTATGGAGGGAAGCAAAATAACTATAATGATTTATGTTATAGTGACGAAAAAAAAATCGTCATTATAAATGATTCGTTCTTAATTCGCTTCTTCTAGTTCGTTGGAGAAACAGACTGTATATATATAAATATCGAAGTAAACATTAATAATATATATTATTTTTCAAAAAGTAGCTGTAAATTGAGAGAGCTTGGTATATTACGAGTAACTAAATAATTGTCGTTGAGATATTTGTCTGGCAGTTCTTTCTTCTAGATAAACGCGTAATGCTCACCAAACCCATTCAGAAGATCAAGTAAACGGACAGCAATAAGAGAAAGACTTTTCTGATCAGTTAGAGTCAAACCCTTTTCGTTCTAATTGACCCAATATTTTTTTTATTACTTATTTTTCAAAATTTCAAAGTTCTATTTAAAAATACTTAAAAAGCTAATTAATTAAATAATTTACTCATAGAAAAAGATATTATATCCTTTCCACGAAAAACCATCTGGTTTTGATTTTTTAAATCACCACGGAAAACTTTAAAATAAAAATTATATAAATTTATTCGTTTTAGGTATTACAAATTGTAATCAAATAAGTGTTAGTAATCGAATAAGTATTACTAGTTATAAAATTTGTTCTTTCAAAACTTACATGGATGAATATATCAAATAAATTTTAGAATTTTAGAATTTTTGGATTGAATTGAAAAAAGTTAAAAGGAGATTTATTTTTAATGAAACAGGTATGTAGTTGTCACACAATACTTAAAAAATATTTAATTAATGTTGTCACACAATACTTAAAAATATTTAATTAATTATACTTCTATATGCCAAAGTCCACATTTGATACTATACTTTTATTGGTCTTAATTAAACTCAGTATACGTTTTAATTCTAATTATATATTAAAGAAATCTCATTTCAACTGGAGGCCAGCTTGATTCCCACTTAATTAACTACCTTAATTATTGTCAATGATCACCTAACAGCATAATCAAGGATTTATTTTATCTTAATATTGTTGTAAGTTCTAACAAGAATTAAACATGATACTACTATTAATATAATTTCCTCTTTCTTAAAAAGGGTCTTACTTTTTCGTTGGCTAACTCTTTTACATTTTTATTAATTGCATTGGACAAAGTTTAGACATTATTTTATTTTATGTTCATTCCTTTTATAATAAACTTAAATGACTAAATGTTGAGAAACAATAAAAATAAATAAATATATATCCAATGAAAATATTATATATATATATATATATATTCGTAAAAAGAAAAAAATGGATGACGGATAGATAGATATACTTTAATTGCTATTTAATTAAATTAATTTTGAAATATATATTCTCTGCGATAAGTAAACTTTTTTAGGACAATTAATATTATTCCATTTAATTTGTTAAGGTTAAGGAGGAGCAAGCCAAAAGCATCAACATTTCAGGCTTATATAGCCGTTTTACCCAATTGGTTAAATCCTACTACTCTGGTTCGTCATGGAGGTTGAGTACTGCCATTTTTGCATCTTTTGTGTTTCTTGATTTATTTTGTTTTTATCTACAAAGAGTTGATCATGTTATAGGAGTAATTTGCCCTAATTAACTTAGAAGTTAAATGAGCTTATACACACGTACGTCAATTTTGTCAAAATATTGAGAAAGGGGGAAGGAATAATGTGATATACACATTTGGCAACTTAATAATTAAGGGTAAGATGGTACATTTATTTGAAATTTAATTATATGCCCTTGTTAAAATTGGACCCAAAATTTTCCTATTGGTTAATCGGTCTATGAATGTGAACGTTGGGATCCTTTGGAACACAAAACCAGTGATGGATGGTTAATTTATTTACAATAGTCAATTATTACTCAAGGTTTAACTCTCTTTTTTTTTTGGCAAAAGGTAAAAGATTTTATTTACGGAATCAAAAACAAAACCCAAAAGTCTTAGATTTAATGTTTAATTAGTACATCTGCATCAGGTATTCTAATACAAATAACTGACATCAAACATGTGACTTTCACAAACAAATATAAACTAATGTTTTTGATATTTAATAAGTTATCGTTTGACTTTAAAAGTCAAATTCATGTATCTTTAACCCTATAATTGGGAATATATATAATTCATAATTAGGTCCGTTAATTTTCAAACCCGCAAATACAAAATCCAAGGTCATAAACAAATTGAATATCGTACCATATACTGTGTTCTTACACATCAAAATGTACGTCTAAATCACCATGCATGTAAAGTTATGAATGCATGCATGTTATAACTGCGAGAACTTTTGTTCTTAATTAATTTTATTAAATCATCCGTACAATATTATTAATGACAGAATTATGAACAATTAATTCCATATTTTTGTGGACATGATCACACTTACAATTTTCTATCTCAAATTTTCAAATCTATAACTATATATATTATGTTGTAGCTACTACCTAGCTAGTTAATTGCAGAACAAACTTTGCGAATTTCACCATCAGTGCCAGTTTTAACTTCAATGTTACTCATTTTAATCATGGCCTTTCCAAACTCGAGGTTTAAAGTCAAACCAGCCAAGCCTCTAATTCCAATAAACCTTTGCACAAAATTTTTGGTGGAAGCATCAGCCCATAGCCTTTGATCGGATTCAAGAATTCCGCGGCTGTTTCTTAAGTTTGTGAAGAAAGAATGATCGAACTTGTCACTGCTGCCGTTGTCTAATCCGATTCGTTTATTTCCATCCCCATTTTGAGGGCAAAGGGATTGGAGTGTGGGAAGGAAAGTGGGATCAATGGTAGGATCAGCACCACCAGAAGTAGTGTAGTTGTATAATCTGTATCTAATAAATTGGCAAGCTACAGTTCCAATAGTATGTCCTCCTATATATACAACACATTACCATATTAGTAGGTTCATATATATTGCATGGCAATTAAAAAAAAGAAAGAAAGAAAAGTTGCTGCTAGACTAAATTTTGATCAATTTGTAATGCTTACCAACAAGGGTGACAAGATCTTGAGTGCTGAGACCTTTGTCTGCAAATTTTTTCTTTTGGACATCAACCGAGTCTGTGAAACTTGGCAAATTAGAAGTATCAGATGCTAATGAAACCCGTCCATCTCTTCGTCCTGTTGGCACCAGATATGTCAATGCACCAGCCTGCACGAACCAAAAATTAAAAATTGTCAATAAATGCTTACATGATATGATATATATATATATATATATATATATATATATATATATATATATATATATATATATAAGCACAAGAATTACCAAACTGCGGCATCACGAGCAGCAAGAGCAAGAATATCAGCACAAGATACAACTCCAGGGCATGCAGCTTCTAGCTGTGTTTTGGCATCATCAATAACTTGATATCCCCTCAACAAGAGATTCGGGCCAGCCGTTTTCTCAGTTGAATCTCCGTCGATAAGGATAGAGGCGTCGCAACCGTGGACAAAGCAATCATGGAAGATCATCCTGAGCAATCCGGGTGCAACCGTGGAATCGGATTGAACATGTTTCTTAACAGTGGACTGAACAATGGATTCAGCTCTAGAACAAGTACGTGAATAGAACCCCACCCGGGTTCCTTGCCCTAATGCCAAGGGGGTGGTCATGGCTAGCAAAACGAATAATAAAATGGTGATTTTGTGAAGGGAAGAATCCATTATAATGTGTAACAATTTCAAAAATGAACAGCAAGCTAGAGGGGGACCTGGGATTTATATGAATGAGTCAAGTGAAGTGGATTGAGCTGGGTTGGGTTGCGATGTTAATTATTTGTGGGTATTTATAGTGACAAAAAAGTTAATATGACAAAAAGCAAAGGCTACAATTTAAATAGTGGGAAAAGAAATTTCAAAGTTCGCCGGATTATTAGTTGGGATATATCCAAATAAAGATGCCTAATTAGCAAGTTTTGTCAAGTATTGAATATTTTATTAGTTGGTTGTAGTATATATATATATATATATGCATAATTATAAAAGTTTTATAAATTTAAGTAATGTAACAATCTGAGTCTGAATTAATTATAGCATAATAAAGGCTCAATGTAATTTTTCAATAATATTTTATTTTGGTCATCTTAATTTCTACAGGTCATATATGACTGAAGATATTAATGAGAGTATTTTGAGTCTTTATATATATATATATATATATATATATATAAAAATATTTTAAATGTTATGATGTGAAACTGTGGTGCTACAATGAATATTACAACAGTAATGAATGAGATTTAATTGTTCTGCATTTGTTTAAGAAATCATAATTTATAGTTTAAAATTATTTTATATTAATTTTTAAAAGTAATTAACTAATTGATGAAAATGGTTTCAACTTGGTCCTCTTTTGTCTCTGTACAATTGCTTTCCACAAAGTGACAAAAGAATGCGTGTGGGTTCACTATCCATTAATTTTGTTTGACTTTGGTCAATACAGATAAAAGATCGAAAATAAAGTTTTTTTTTTTATTCCTTTAATTTATTGTTAAAGCTCTCTTACATGCATGATGCACCCCAAGAAACTTCCTAGCTTTTTTTGTTCTATCTAATGTACTACTGCAAAGTTGAGAGATCAATAGGGTTTTCGACTTGAAAAATTCGAGCTAGTCTAATTAAGTTTAATTTAAAAAATGAGCCTTATTTAAATTATTTTTACTCAAATTATAAAATAAGTCCAATTTAAGTAGTTTTAAGTCGAATAAGTTATGTTTTTCATCTATACACGATCCCTACTCGATCGATAATTCATACTAAGCTCGTTAACATTTAAGTGTTCAATCCATACTTGATCACTTCATATATGCTTCTTCATTTTTATTATATATATATAATGAAGGAATTTAGGGTATCTATTGTATTTTTGTCATCATTTTTTACTTTCATGATTCAGTTATGACTATTATATTATTTTAATCATTGATTTTCATTTCTTAAAATTTGTATTTGAATATTTACAGTGCTGTAATATAAGGTGTAATATCTCAGTTCCAAATCAAAAGACATAGAAAAATTTATTTGTATATAAAGAATTTAATTGTTAATAATAGTATTTTCAGTAATGATTTTTTGGGTAAGTCTATAATAGTCATGATCAAGAAGATAAGATTGAACTAGTGATTTAAGGATTTGTTTGGACGGATATAATTCGATTTGAATTTAAAATTTGAAAAGAAATTTGTTTCGAACTTAGAATGAAATGTGTTATTTTATAAGGGGTGTTGTGTGTGTGTGTATATATATATATATATATATATAATTTTCAAATATGTTATGTAATTTTATACTTTTTTTTTTCATTTTAATAGGTAAATGGATCATTTTAAAATGAGATAAAATATAAAATTGAATGAAATTATAAAATTAATTCATTATATTAAATATATCATTAAAATGTTATCAACTATGATTATTCACGTAACTCATAATTAAAAAAGAATAAATCTTGGTGGACAGGTCTAATAGACCAAAAAATTGGACCGGTCCCAATTTTTTTTTGTTTTTCTTATGACTTCCAAAAAATATATAGTATTTATTCTAACTGAAATTTTTACCGGCTACAGTATTTTTAGGTGTAATTTGAATACATATACAAAACAGGGTTGTACAATCTGGACAACCCTATTCTTGTATATATTTTCAAATTATACCTAAAACACTATATTCTATAAAAATTTCAATTAAAATAAATATTATATATTTTTTTAAAAATAACCAAAAAAATAATTAAAAATATTCAATAATCCGATTCATGCATAAGGACTCATTAAATAATTGACACGTGAGATATATCATTATCATTATCCAAAACAAACAAACATCACAAGGTCAACATTGACTCTGATCACTGCCAGATGCATCTGCAGTTTGTACTTCCGTTATTCTAAACACGTATTCCTCACCGACTCCCCTACCCCATTGACAAGAAATGAACTGACAATTATAAGAAAAAAACACTTACTGTTATAACATGTGATTCCCTCCTGAGGAGGAGGAGGGAACCCGTGAAACCTTCCCTCTCCTTTCTTATCCTCCTCCCGCGATAATTCTTACTTCACCCGTGACTTTTCTTTTTTTATATAAAAAAAATGATACTGGAAAAAATAATAAAAAAAATTTAGAATAATTTTTTTCTTTTTCTCTCTTATTTATTCTCTCTAAATTTATATAATTATAAGAGTATCTTTTTATACTTTATTAAAATTTTATAACACGTTATCTCATCGTGACATTTCTGAAAATAAGTATCATCACCTATTCTCAATACGATTCACATCGATACCGTAGATGTAAATAACTACAACTTTATTAATACAATTGTCGTGCAAAATACGACAACACTTAAACTGTGAGTTTAATACAAATATTATCTTCTAGACAATATCCACACCTAAATAAGTCCTCATTACAATTATTGATACATTATTTTATAAAAATAGTGAAGACCGCTAAATAACTTCTAGAACCATCAATCCATACCTCGACTAGTACTCGCTACATTCTCGCCTCCTGAGAAGAAAAATAGAACAACAAGGAAAATAGTGAGCTCAACTAGCCCAATAAAGAATATTATGACTAAGATACTATAGAATAAATTATCGTTAGTCTTCAACAGGGAAAAATCGGATAGAATATAATAGACAAGTTTTAGATCAATATTCGCAGCGGAAATAACAAATCATTAAAAGAGTTAAGTAGAGAATGAAATCTACTATCTTCTATGATTTTAAAGTCCATCATCAATATTTTATCCCTGTAACATCAATCAATATAAATCTTGAATCAAATACTCATATCTGCAATACGACCAAAATAATCAATCATATTCACAGTTGGTCATGTTCATCTCAACACATGTTCATCTTTGCACTACAGGCCAAAGATATTCATTATGTAATCGTTTATCTTTGCACTACAGACCAAATATATTCAGTAACATCATCATTTAGGACTGAGGATGATGAAAAATAATATTAAAAAAACGAATCCAATGAAACAAAAGGACAAGGATTAAGGATTAAAGATTCGTACTTTAATTTGTCCAAATTCAAAAATACTTCATAATAAATAATTATAGGGCAAAATTCAAGAATGAAAATCAAAACATGGATACAATCAAAGCTAGTATCATAATAGTCATTTTGGACAAAAAAGAAAAAATTTCATTTTTCGGTGAATAGTGTCGTATTCGTGAATAGTGTCGTATACGTGAATAGTGTTGTATATGTGAATAGTAATCTCGACACAAAAAATTCCAAATTTGATAAAAAATTCATATCAATATTTTGGCATAATGATATTGAGAAAATAATATCATTTACAAAAGAAAATAATATCTCTTACTACGAAAAGAAAAGATTTCTTACATTGGAATAATGAGTATAGTCTTTGAAAGGAACTTGCAGCCAGTATAAAGAACACTCAAAGTATCAAAATACTCACAAGAATACGCCGATAATATAGAGAGAAAAACATCGGTTACGGTGTGATTTTCAATTCTAACCCAAGACCCTATTTATAGAAAAATCTTTAGAAACAATTTAAGTAGAAAATTTAATAAATTAATAATATTTTCAAAATTTATTCCTACGCACACCTTATCAGTTGATTTCAACCATTTAACACATGCCCACATTTGAAAAAAATGTTTTTCATGCAAAAGTCACTTAAAACTCCAAAAAAATGATAATCAATTAATTCAGAACTTCAATAATTCATAACAAATAGTTTTTTTATCAGAAAAATTCAAACATCATGTCTTTTTTATAGGAAATTCCATTATCTACAACTTTGCAGAAGAAATTTTTTTCAAATTCTAAACAGAAATTGACCGAAATCCACAAACGGGCGATTTGACAGGCTATAATCAAATTTCAGTCAAGAAATGGTGTCCACAAACATGAAAAACATGTTTTAAATATTTTTAGTAACAAAAATACTGATCCTCCTCATTTATTCATATATCACACCTTCATTATAAAAATATCACTATTATTATATTATTATATATTATTTTATCCGAAAAGATAAAATATCAATTTTCAACAATTGTCACTTTTAAAAATTTTCTCCATCTATATCCACATTAAATAAATATTTTCCTTATCAATAATTAATTATTCACAAATAATATTACAGAATCACAATACTAACAACCATGCTGTTCCCAGGAAAGAGGGGGCCTTCCAGTAAGAATTATCCATGCACTACGGGCCAAGGATAATCGTGTTTTCATCAACGATCATGATCACGCCATAAAATAATTCATCTTTTCACCTTTGGCCGAAGAGAACCCATGGTCATGATCATACCAAAAACTTTTTATCAATGCACTATAAGCCAACTAAGAACGTTAACAGTGGAGTAAATGAGACCGTGGAGACGCCTGTACTCACTAACGAGGAGAACGTGCAACAGGCTGACAATGTTCCTCCTGTAAACAACACCACTTAGCAGACGATGAACGATGAGATGTTTAGAAGCTTTTTGCGGTTCATGCAAAATCAGACAAAGGAGATTCCTGTTCAAAATACAAGAAGAAACAATGGTAACGCACAGCTGGTCACAGCCAAGCAGTTCAAAGAGTTTGGACCACCAGAATTTTGGGGAAAGCCGGATCTGATTAAGGCGGAGATGTGGGTCAAACAAATTACCAAGATATTCGATATCTTGGGATAAACGAAAGAACATAAGGTTCCATTCGCCACTTTTATGTTCCGTAATGAGGCAGATTACTGGTGAGAATCTGTGAAGCGTACACCCATCCAAATTGGCGCTTCGGCGTGACTTGGGAGAGACATTTGAAATCGGTTCAATGACAAATAGTTTCTGAAAGTGTTCGATCATATGAAGGAGGTAGAGTTTATTAGATTGGAACAAAACAACACGACGGTGTCCCAAAAGACGAGGCGAAGTTTGCGGAGTTATCCGTGTTTGCACCTCATTTGGTAGAGAATGAGGAACGTATAATGACGAGATGTTTCGAGAGGTTTGAAACCAAGATACGTCCAATATCTCATTTCTCATAAATTTTTCTCTATTCAGATGTTGTCAACATGGCTCAATTATTAGAGCGAGATAACGAAATGCACGGTCAACCGAGGACCACAACCAGGATCATCTGGGAGATAGCGATCAACAAAACAACGATAACCAATGGAGAAAGAAAAAGACGGACAAAAATGGTAACCACTCGGTGGTAATCATGGCCATGAAAATAGAAGAAGCGAGTCGGGAAAGAAAGACATATCGTCAAACCGCCCACAACAGATTCAAGGTATGCTATAATTGTGGAAAGGAAGGACATATCGCTCGAGATTAGACAAGAATGGCGAAACCAAGTTCAGCCGAGGGCGGTGACTCAAAAGGTCATCCCGAAAAGTCAAAGTCAACGGTTCTGGGAGAAGCGTTTATCGTGGTCGGGTCAAAATCGAGGAACCCAAACGAGGTGATCACGGGTAAGCTAATCATAAATTCTTGTGAAGTTTATACTTTACTAGATACCGGTGCTACCCATTCATTTATCTCTCCTACTTGTGCTCAACATTTAAATTTGACTCCAGAGAAATTAGACTTTGATTTATCTGTTGAAACTCCGTTAGGAGAAACTTTCATCACATCCACTGTTTATAAATCTTGTTTGATCCAAATTGGCACCATCACCTTATCTGTTGACCTTATCTCTTTAAAGATACTTGATTTTGATGTGATTCTAGGGATGGATTGGTTAACTACTCATCATGCCAAAATTGATTGTTTTCGTAAGGTTGTTAGTTTTCATATTCCTAAACAACCTGTTGTTCGAATTCAAGCAACTAAACCATTAAAATCAATCACTGTCATACCTAATCATAAAGCTATTCGTTTATTGAAAAACGGATGTCAAGCTTTCATAGCCCATGTTATGGATTTGAATAAAGGCACGTCAAATTTGAATAATATTCCTGTTGTTATTGACTTTCCTGATGTATTTCCTGAAGAACTTCCCGGTCTACCCCCAGAACGAGAAGTTGAATTCTTTATTGACCTTGAACCTGGTACAAAGCCCATTTCTAAAACCCATATCGAATGGCTCCTATTAAACTTTAGGAGTTAAAGGTCCAACTACAGGAGTTTTTAGACATCGGTTTCATTCATCCTAGTACATCTCCTTGGGGTGCTCCTGTTTTATTTGTAAAGAAGAAAGACGGGAGTATGCGACTTTGTATTGACTATCGGAATTGAACCATGTCACCATCAAGAATAGGTATCCACTACCTCGTATTGATGACTGTTTGACCAATTCTGAGGAGCACAATTCTTTTCAAAGATCGATCTTAGCTTACGGATATCATCAATTGAGGATTAGGCGAGGATATTCAAGACGCCTTTAGAACTTCGATGCGGGCATTATGAATTCCTAAATCATGTCTTTTGGATTGACTAATGCTCCTGCGACTTTCATGGATATGATGAACCGAGTATTCAAGGAATATTTGGATCAGTTTGTTGTTGTCTTTATTGATGACATCCTCATATATTCCAAAAGTCGTAAAGATCATGAGCACAATTTGAAGCTGGTACTCCAAAGGCTTCGTGAAAACAAGTTATATGCCAAGTTAAAGAAATGCGAGTTCTGGCTTGAGGAAGTAGCATTTCTTGGGCACGTCAGTGTCAAAACATGGAGTATCTGTTGACGGTTGATGATTGAAGCAATATAAAGTTGGGAGTAAAGAAGATGGTGGTGAAGTCGTAGCTTTCACGGGCTTAAATTTGGTTATTATCGGAGATTCGTGGAAGGGTTTTCTCGAATCGCTATCAGATTAACTCGATTGACTCGAAGGATACAAAATTCATATGGAGCGAAGAATGTGAGAAGAGTTTCCAAGAGCTTAAGAGGAGACTCATTTCGGCTGTTTGACAATACCATCTGGTTCAGATGGATTTGTTATTCTGGCCGATACTTGGGCAAAGGGTTAGGATGTGTTTTCATGCAACGTGGGAAAGTCATAGCCTTATGCCTCGCGACAACTTAAAGAATATGAGAGGAATTATCCTACTCATGATCTAGAGTTAATGCAACAGATCGTTTCTTAAAGATCTGGAGGCACTATTTATATGGGGAGAAAGTGGAGATATATTCAGACCATAAAAGCCTTAAATATTTCTTCACCCAAAAGGAACTCAACATGCGGCAATGACGTTGGCTCGAGTTGTTGAAAGACTACGACCATACTATTTAATACCATCCTGGAAAAGCGAACGTTGTAGCTGATGCATTGAGTAGAAGATCATACGCGGGAACGAATGCGATGCTGTTAACACAAAGGCCCATTTTGTGTGATTTACAAAAGATGAAGATAGAATTCAATACTCTGGGGACCCATGTAATGATTTCAAGTATACGTATAGAACCAACTTTAATCAAAAAAGTTAAAGTTGCTCAATCCACAGACCCGGAGCTGATGCGGATGAAGAAGAAAGTGCAAGAAGGTGCTATTCCAGAAGCAATAATCGATGAAGAAGGAATACTTCGAGTCCATTCCAGACTTTGTGTTCCTAACGATTCTGATTTGAAATACAAGATCATGATGGAGGCACACAATACACCATTTGCAATCCATCCTGGAAGTACCAAAATGTATCGTGATTTTCGACATACATTTTGGTGGAACAATATGAAGAGAGAGATTGCAAAGTTTATATCGATGTGTTTAACTTGTCAACGTGTAAAGGCGGAGCATCAAGTGCCAAAGGGTCCATTGCAACCACTTGAGATTCCGAAATAGAAGTGGGAACATATTACCATGGATTTCGTTACGGGTCTTCCCACGGTTTCTCAAGGCATAAATTCTATTTGGGTTATTGTTGATAGATTAACCAAGTCTGCTCATTTCTTGCCGATAAGGGAGACTTATTCCCTTGAACGTCTTGCTAGTATGTACGTGAATGAGATTGTGAGGTTGCATGGCATGCCAGTATCCATAGTTTCGGATCGTGACCCAAGATTCACTTCAAGATTTTGGGTTAGTTTGCAAAAAGATATGGGTACGGATTTACGATTTAGTTTAGCATACCATCCTCAAACAGACGGACAATCAGAGAGGACTATTCAAACTCTTGAAGATTTATTAAGATTCTGTGTCCTAGACTTCAAAGGGAGTTGGGATAAGTACTTACCATTGGTGGAATTCTTCTACAACAAACAGTTATCAGGCAAGTATAGATGTGGCTCCATTTGAAGCATTATATGGACGAAAGTGTCGCTCTCCAATATGTTGGGATGAGGTGGGAGAAGCAACGTTGTTGGGACCCGAGTTGGTACGTATGACTACGGAAAAGATCCAAATGATTCGACAACGTATACAAACGGCACATGATTGACAAAAGAGTTATGCGGATCTTCATCGAAAGGACGTTGAATTTAGTATTGGGGATCACGTATTGTTGCGTGTAGCTCCATGAAAGGGAGTTACAAGATTTGGGAAAAGAGGAAAGCTCAATCCATGATTTATTGGACCATTTAAGATTCTTGACCGAGTAGGAAATGTAGCCTATAGACTCGCGTTACCTCCAAGTATGTCTCGTGTTCATAATGTTTTTCATATATCTATGCTTCATAAATATGTAAAAGACCCGAACCACGTCATTGAGTTAGAACCGGACGAGATAGCCGAAGACTTAATGTACGAGGAGGTACCTGTCAAGATCTTGGATAGAAAGGAGTATGTCCTACGCACGAAGGTCATATCACAAGTTAAAGTTTTGTGGAGAAACCATGCTGTAGAGGAAATGACGTGGGAGTTGGAAGCGAAAATGAAAGTGAGGTACCCTCACCTTTTCGAAATACCAGGTATGTACGTCAATTTCGAGGACGAAATTTCATAAGAAGGGGAGGTTGTAAGACCCTAAATTATTAATAAATGAAATTTAAATTCCTCTATTTATTATTTTGAAATAGTAAGGGTTGATTTGATTAATGTGGATAGTTATGTGTAAAATACGCAAATATTTCAAATAAGCAAGTGGTTATAAAATATTCGTTTAATCCGTGGAATATTCTTCTTTGTCGGAATATTAAATACAACTGGCAAGTGACCTTATTAATGGCCCCATAACGAAAAACGATTGGATGAAAAAAAGCGAAAAGTATAAGTTGTTTATAATGACGGTTGTAGTTATTCTGACAATTATCTTTGTTGAAATACTCGGTGGTTAAAACACAGTAGCACACGGTATTGCACCAATTATTGATTCTTATGTAAGAAGACACTAAATAATTATTACGATAATTCTTGTTTAATATTTTATTTTATTGATTCAATAATTCTTTGTGTTGATATTTATTATTACTTTGTTGTTTGATAATTGTCACTACACGGTATTTTCCATTATCAGAGCAATAATTCATATTATCTGAATAATATTATTAGATAACATTATTGACAATGTCTAAAAAGTTCTGTTTAAGGAGAGGTTATTTAATTGCGCGCCAGTAAGGAGAAATCTTTACCGGAAGGCCCCCTCTTTCCTAGGAACTGCTTGGTTGTCAGTATTGTGATTCTGTAATATTATTTGTGAATAATTAATTATTGATTTATATGATGAGGAAAATATTGATTTTATGTGGAAATAGATGGAGAAAATTTTTAATGAGACAATTATTAAAAATTAATATTTTATCTTTTTCTGATAAAATAATTTATTTAAATATATTATTATATTTTAATAATATAATAATGGTGATATTTTTATAATGAATGTGGGATATATGAGTATATGAGGAGGAAGAGTATTTTTATTACAATAAATATTTAAAACATGTTAAACATGTCGGTGGACCCCATTTATTGATCGAAATTTGATTATAAACAGTAAAATCGTCCCGTATGTGGATTTCGATCAATTTACATTTTGAATTTGGAAAAACTTTCTTCTGCAAAGTTGTAGAGAATTGAATTTCCTATAAAAATTGCGAGATTCAAATTTTCTGATAAAAGGGCTATTTATTATGAATTATTGAAGTTCTGAAGCTCCAAAATAATTAATTTTTGAAGTTTAAAATATTTTAATTAAGAAAAACGTTTTTGGTGATTTGAGTGTGGGTCTTGCATGTGTTATAATAGCTGAATTTAGATCTTCAAGAGTGGGCGTAGAAATTTAAAAAAAATATAATATTTTATTAAATTTTCTGCTTTGGTGTTCTAAGCATTTTCCTATAAATAGGGTGCTTAGGTTAGAATTAAAAATTACACCAGAAACTGAAGTTTTCTCTCTCTTTCTCTCTCGATATATTGAGCGTATTCTTGTGAGTATTTTAATACTTTGAGTGTTCTTTATCTGATACTGAGATAAGTTCAAGTCATAGCCTATGTGACGCCCCAAAATAGTATACATCACCCATTCTGAGTTGTCAATATATAGATGCATGAAATAACTACAACAAGAAAATCGTGAGTTTGAATACAAATATTATCTTCTGAGACAATATCTATACTCAAATAAATCCTCATCACATTTATTGATACATTATTTTACAAAATGGTGAAGACTACTAAACAACTCTCTCTAGAACCTTCATTCCATACCCAGAGCTGCATCTTCATTATATTCTCGCATCCCGAGAAGAAAAATGGAACAAAAAGGAAAAGGGTGAGCTCAACTAGCCCGATAAAGAATATTATGACTAAGATAATATACAACAAATTATCGTTAGTCTTGAACAGGAAAATCTAATAGAATACAATGAGACAACAAGTTTTAAATCAATATTCGCAATGAAAAAAATAATAATTCATTAGAAGAGTTAAGTAGAGAATGCAAACTACTATCTTCTATGTATGAATTTAAAAGTTCATCGCTCTATCTTTTATCCTCGTAACATCAATCAATATATATCCGGAATCAAATATTCATCTTTACACTACGGGCCAAAGATATTCATCGATTAATCATGTTCATCTAAACACTGTTCATCTTTGCACTACGGGCCAAAGATATTCATCAAAAATCATTCATCTTTGCTACTACAGCCAAAGATATTCAATAATATCATCATTTAAGGCGAGGATGATGAAAATATTTTTAAAGAAACGAATCCAATGAAACAAAATGACAAGGATTAAGGATTAAGGATTAGTACTTTGTTTTATCCATGTCCAACAATACCTCAAAAATAATCATAGTGGTGTAAAATTCAAGAATGATCAAAACATGGATACAATCAAAGCTAGTATCCGAAATAGATATTTTGACGACAAGGAAAATTTTCATTTTTCGATGAATAGTCTTGCCGTGATTAAAATAATCTGGTATCGTGAATAAGAACTCCCAGACACTAAAAGTTCCAAATTTGATTAAAAAGTTCAGATCAATACTTGACGTAATGATATTAGAATAAATAATATCATTAAAAAAATAATATCCCTTACCACGAAAGATCAAGACTTAATTTGAAACAGGATATAAAGGCTATGACTTGAACTTGCTTGAGATATAGCAATACTCAAAATACTCACAAGAATACGCTCAATAATATATAGAGAGAAAATTTTAGTTTACGGTGTGATTTTCAATTCTAACCTAAGCACCTATTTATTGGAAAATGCTTAGAACACAAAAGCGAAAAATTTAATAAAATATTAATATATATATTATAATTTCTATGCCCACTTTTAAGGATCTGAATTCAGCAAATTCCAACACATGCAAGACCCACAATAATGACAACAAACGCGTTTTCATATTTAAAATATTTTAAACTTCAAAATTAATTATTTGAACTTGAACTTCAATAATTCATAATAAATAGCCCTTTGTCGGAAAAATTCAAAAACGCGACTTCTTATAGGAAATTCAATTCTCTACAACTTTGCGGAAGAAAGGTTTTCCAAATTCCAAATAGAAATTGACCAAAATCCACAAACAGGCGATTTTACGTTATAATCAAATTTCATTCGATAAATGGGGTCCATTTGACATGTTTAACATGTTTTAAACATTTATTATACGAGACATACTTTCGGAGGTAATCGAGTCTATAGGCTACATTTCCTACTCGGTCAAGAATTTGAAATGGACCAATAAATCGTGGATTGAGCTTTCTCTCTTCTCAAATCTTGTAACTCCCTTCCATGGAGCAAGCTTTCATGACAATACATGATCCCTATACTAAATTCCACGTCCTTTCGATGAAGATCTGCATAACTCTTTTTTGTCGATCTTGTGCCGCTTTATATCGTTGTCGAATCATTTGGATCTTTTCCGTTGTATACGTATTCAACTCGGGTCCCAACAATGTTGCTTCACCCACCTCATCCCAAAGATATTGGAGAGCGACACTTTCATCCATATAATGCTTCAAATGGAGCCACACCTATACTTGCACGATAATTGATTGTTGTAGGAGAATTCCACCAATGGTAAATACTTATCCCAACCGCCTTGAAGTCTCAGGACACGAGTCTTAATAGATCTTGAAGAGTTTGAATAGTCCTCTCGATTGTCCGTCCGCTTTGAGGATGGTATGCGGAATCAATCGTAAATCCATGCCCATAGCTTTTTGCAAGCTAACCCAAAATCTTGAAGTGAATCTTGGGTCACGATCCAAAACTATGGATCTTGGCATGCCATGCAACCTCACAATCTCATTTACATATATATCTAGCAAGACGTTCGAGGAATAAGTCTCCGTGATTGGCAAGAAATGAGCGGACTTGGTTAATCTATCAATAATAACCCAAATAACATTGATGCCTTGAGAAACCATAGGAAGACCCGTAACGAAATCCATGGTAATGTGCTCCCATTTCCATTTCGGAATCTCAAGTGGTTGCAACGGACCCTTAGGTATTAGATGCTCCGCCTTTACACGTTGACAAGTTAAACACGTTGAGATAAACTTTGCAATCTCTCTCTTCATATTGTTCCACCAAAATGTATGTCGAAGATCACGATACATTTTGGTACTTTCAGGATGGATTGCAAATGGTGTATTGTGTGCCTCCATCATAATCTTGTACTTCAAATCAGAGTCGTTAGGAACACAAAGTCTGGAGTGGACTCGAAGTATTCCTTCTTCATCAATTCTCGCTTCTAGAATAACACCTTCTTGTACTTTCTTCTTCATAATGCGATCGACTTGATTTCGGTGGCTTGAAAGCGACCTTAACTTTTTCTATTAAAGTTGGCTCTGTCGTATACTTGACATCATCGCACTCATTCCTGCATATGATCTTCTACTCAACGCTACGCCTACCACGCTTCGCTTTTCGGGATGGTATTTAATAGTGTGGTCGTAGTCTTTCAATAGCTCGAGCCAATGTCGCTACCGCATGTTGAGTTCTTTTGAGTGAAGAAATATTTAAGGCTTTTATGGTCCGAATATATCTCCACTTTCTCCCAATATAGATAGTGCCTCCATATCTTTAAGCGGCAAAACGATTGCTTTGCCAACTCTAGATCATGAGTAGGATAATTTCTCACATATTCTTTAAGTTGTCGCGAGGCATAGGCTATGACTTTCCCACGTTGCATGAGAACACATCCTAACCCTTTTCCAAAAGCATCGCTGTAGATAACAAATCCATCCGAACCAGATGGTATTGTTAGAACAGGTACCGAAATAAGTCTCCTCTTAAGCTCTTGGAAACTCTTCTCGTATTCTTCGCTCCAACCGAATTTTGTATCCTTCCGAGTTAAATGGGTTAATGGAGTAGCGATTAGAAAACCCTTCCACGAATCTCCGATAATAACCAAATAAGCCCAAAAACTACGTGCTTGATCAATGAACTTGGTTGCTCCCAACTTTGTATTGCTTCAATCTTCGCCGGGTCCACTTGATACTCCATGATTTGACACTACGTTGCCCAAGAAATGCAACTTCCTCGAGCGAACTCGCATTTCTTTAATTTGGCATATAGTTTGTTTTCACGAAGCCTTTGGAGTACCAGCTTCAAATGGTGCTCATGATCTTCGTGACTTTTGGAATATATGAGTATGTCATCAATAAAGACAACAACGAATTAATCCAAATATTCCTTGAATACTCGGTTCATCATATCCATGAAAGCCATGAGGAGCATTAGTCAATCCGAAAGACATGACTAAGAATTCATAATGCCCGTCTGGGAGTTCTAAAGGCGGACTTTGGAATATCCCCGCTTCTAATCTTCACCGATGATATCCGAATCGAAGATCGATCTTTGAAAAAATTGTGCCCTTGCAATCGGTCAAACAAGTCATCAATACGAGGTAGAGGATACCTATTCTTGATGGTGACATGGTTCAATTCAGATAGTCATACAAAATCGCATACTCCGCCTTTCTTCTTTACACTGAATAAAACAGGAGCACCCCAAGGAGATGTCTTAAGTAGAATGAAACCGATGTCCAATAATTCTGTAGTTGGACCTTTAACTCCCGAAGTTCAATAGGAGCCATTCGATATGAGGTTTTAGAAATGGGCTTTGTACGGGTTCAAGATCAATAAAGAATTCAACTTCACGTTCTTGGGGTGAGCCAGGAAGTTCTTGAGAAATCGTCGGAAAGTCAATAACAACAGAATATTATTCAAATTTGGCGTGTCTTTATTCAAATCCATAACATGGGCTAAGAAAGCTTGACATCCGTTTTTCAATAAACGAATAGCTTTATGATTAGATATGATGTTGATTGATTTTAATGGTTTAGTTACTTGAATTAAATACTACGGGTTGGTTAGGAATATGAAAACTAATAACCTTACGAAAACAATCAATTTTGGCATGATGATTAGTTAACCAATCAATCCCAAAATCACATCAAAAGCAAGTATCATTAAAGAGATAAGGTCAACAGTAAGGTAATGTTGCCAACTTGAATCAAACAAGATTTATAAACGATGGATGTGATGAAAGTTTCTCCTAACGGAGTTTCCACAGATAGGTCAAAGTCTAATTTCTCCTGAGTCAAGTTTAAACGTTGAGCACAAGCAGAGAGATAAAAATGAATGGGTAGCACCGTGTATCGAGTAAGGTATAAACTTCGCAAGAATTTATAAATAAATTACCCGTGATCACCTCGTTTGGGTTCCTCGCATTTTGACCAATCCACAACAAATGCTCTTCCAAGAACCGTTGACTTTGACTTTTTGGGACGATCTTTTGAGTCACCATCCCGTTGAACTAGGTTTCGCTTCTGTACAATCTCGAAGCGATATGTCCTTTCTTTCCACAATTATAGCATACCTTGAACTGTTGTGGGAAGTTTGGACCGATATGTCCTCTTTCCGCATTTATAGCATATGACGCATCAATTGGTCGTTCTCCTCCCTTAGAACCGATTCTTTGTCACCTTTGCTGTCTTCACATAGTCGTTGTTAAATCTCCTCTTTTAAAATCTCCTCCCGACTCGCTTCTTCTATTTTCATGGCCATGATTACCACCGAGTGGTTACCCATTTTGTCCGCCTTTTTCTTTCTCCATTGGTTATAGTTGTTTTGTTGGCTGCTATCTCCTAGATGATCCTGATTAGGGTCCCTCGGTTGGCCAAGTACTACTCGTTACTCGCTTCTAATAATTGAGCCTGTTTACTACATCCCGAATAGAGAAAATTTATGAGAAATGAGATATTGTCGTATGTCGAGTTTCAAACCTCTCAGAAACATCCGCGTCATACGTTCCTCATTCTCCACCAAATGAGGTGCAAACCTGGATAACTCTGCAAACTTTGCCTCGTACTGAGACACCGTCATGTTATTCTGCTCTAGTCTAATAAACTCCACTTCCTTCATATGACGAACACTTTCAGGAAAGTATTTGTCATTAAATAGTTTCTGAAATGTCTCCCAAGACATGTTGAGTGCGGCTGGATGGGTACGCTTCACAGACTCCCACCAAAGAGTCCGCCTTTCTACTGAACATAAAGGTAGCGAATGGAACCTTCTGTTCCTCCGTGCATCCCAAGACATCGAATATCTTGGTAATTTGCTTGACCCATGTTTCCGCATGGTGATCGATCCGCTTTCCTTAAATTCGTGGTCCTAACTCTTTGAACTGCTTGGTGTGTGACAACCCGTGAATTGCTATCATTTCCTCCTCATGTATTTTGAACACGATTCTCCTCATCCGATTTTGCATGAATCGCAAAAAGCTTCTAAACATCCTAGATTCATCATCTTTCAGTGGGTGTTGTTCACGGGGAGGAACATTGCCAACTGTTGCACGTTCTCCTCGTTGGTGAGTACAGGGTCTCCACGGTCTCATTTCCACTCTTAATATTCTTAGTCGACATTCTCAAATCATTGCTATAAAACAAGGGTTAATTAAGCAAATCAATATATCACATAATATCCCTATATCTTGACCCAACTAACAAATAAGCTTAGGTAGGACACACTAGCGAAGGATTTACTCGTCTCTCCCTCCTAGTTATACTCCCGATCTCCGCATGAAAGATCACATCCCTAAGCTCGATACCAACCGCGACGCCCCAAAAAAGGTATACATCACCCATTCTGAATTGTCAATATATGGTGCGAAACAACTACAACTTTATTATTACAACAAGAAAGCTGTGAGTTTGAATACAAATATTATCTTCCGGACAATATCTATACTCAAATAAATCCTCATCACATTTATTGATACATTATTTTACAAAATGGTGAGGACTACTAAACAACTCTCTAGAACCTTCATTCCATACCCCGACTAAGTACTCGCTATATTCTCGCATCCCGAGAAGAAAAATGGAACAAAAAGGAAAAGGGTGAGCTCAAATAGCCCGATAAAAGAATATTATGACTAAGATAATATACAACAAATTATCGTTAGTCTTCAACAAAAAATCTAATAGAATACAATAGACAACAAGTTTTAAATCAATATTCGCAATGAAATAATAATTCATTAGAAGAGTTAAGTAGAGAATGCAAACTACTATCTTCTATGTATGAATTTAAAAGTTCATCGTCTATCTTTTATCCTGTAACATCAATCAATATATATCTCGAATCAAATATTCATCTTTGCACTACTGACGCAAAAGATATTCATCATTAGTAATGTTCATCTAAACACACTGCTCATCTTTGCACTACGGGCCAAAGATATTCATCGAAATCATTCATCTTTTTACAGCACTACGTGCCAAAGATATTTAATAATATCATCATTTAAGGCGAGGATGATGAAAAATATTTTTAAAGAAACGAATCCGGTGAAACAAAATGACAAGGATTAATGATTAAGGATTAGTACTTTGTTTTATCCATGTCCAAAAATACCTCAAAAATAATCATAGTGGTGTAAAATTCAAGAATGATCAAAACATGGATACAATCAAAGCTAGTATCCGAATAGATATTTTGGACGAAAAGGAAAATTTTTATTTTTCGATGAATAGTGCCGCGTTAAATGAATAATCTTCAGTATCGTGAATAGTCTTAGTATCGTGAATAAGAACTCCAAACACTAAAAGTTCTAAATTTGATTAAAAGTTCATTCAATACTTGGCATAATGATATTAGAATAAATAATATCATTAAAAAAAATAATATTCCTTACCTCGAAAGATCAATACTTCTAGCTGAAACACCGGATATAGGTTATGACTTGAACTTGCACCGTATAGCAATACTCAAAATACTCACAAGAATACGCTCGATAATATAGAGAGAGAAAATTTCAGTTTCTGGTGTGATTTTCAATTCTAAACTAAGCACCCTATTTATAGAAAAATCTTAGAACACCAAAGCAGAAAATTTAATAAAAAATTAATATATATATATATAATTTCTATGCCCACTTTTAAGGATCTGAATTCAGCAAATTCCAACACATGCAAGACCCACAATAATGACAAAAACGTTTTCATATTTAAAATATTTTAAACTTCCAAAATTAATTATTTGAACTTGAACTTCAATAATTCATAATAAATAGCCTTTTATCGTAAAAATTGAAACACATAACTTTTTATAGGAAATTCAATTCTCTACAACTTTACGAAAGAAAGTTTTCCAAATTTCAAACAGAAATTGGCCAAAGAAATCCTGAAGCAGAAGCGATTTTACAGTATAGTCAAATTTGATCAAAAAATGGGGTCCACCAGAGCATGTTTAACATGTTTTAAACATTTATTGCAACAAAATACTCTTTCTCCTCGTATACTCATATATCCCACATTAGTTGTAAAAATATCACCATTATTATATTATTAAAATATAATAATATATTTAAATAATTATTTTATCGAGAAAAAGATAAAATTTTAATTTTCAACAATTGTCACATTAAAATTTTCTCCATCTATATCCACATAAAATCAATATTTTTCTCATCATATGAATCAATAATTAATTATTCACAAATAATATTACGAAATTCTGATATTGACAACCGAGACGAGTTCCCGTGAAAGGGGCTTTCCAATAAAATTTCTCACTTCTTGGCGGCATTGATTAGGTGACCAAACCTCTCCTTAAGCGAACTTTCTAGACATTTGCCAATAATGTTATCTAATAATATTATTCAAATAATATGAATTATTGCTTGATAATGAAAAATCTTTGTGTAATGACAATTATTGAAACAACGACAATATAAAATATCAAATGACAATTATTAAATCAATAAAATAAAATACTAAGCGATTAATTCACATAACCATTATTGAGTAGTGCCTTCTTACGTAAGAATCGATAATTGAGTGCGATCTGGTAATCTTCTTGTGTTTTAACCATAGAGTATTTTAACGATTATTAGGTAACAACTTCTGTGATTATTTTAAACAACTTATATTTGTTGTTTCTTCTTCATCCAATAAACTTTTGTTATGTTATAGGGCCCACACATGGGCTGCTTGGCAAATAAATACGAATATTCCCAAGCGATCTGAATATTCCGACGACCAACGAATATTCCCAGAACAATGAATATTTTATAACCACTTGCTTATTTTGAAATATTTAAATATTTTACCCATAACTATCCACATTAATCAAATCAACCCTTACTATTTCAAAATAATAAATAGAAAATTAAATTTCATTAATATTAAGTTGGGGTCTTACACCTCCCCTCCTTATGAAATTTAGTCCTCGAAATTGGCGTCGTCGTACTGGTGTTTGAAAGGTGAGGATACCTCTTTCAATTCCGTTTCCAATTCGGTCATTTCCTCTATATGAAGGAAATTGGCGTCGTGCACGGTGTTTTGTGGAGGAATCATGCTATAGAGGAAATGACCGGAAATTGGAAACGGAAATGAAAGCGAGGTATCCTCACCTTTTGAAACACCAGTGCGTCGTCGTCAAATTCGAGGACGAAATATCATAAGGAGGGAGGTTATGGGACCCCAACTTATTATTAATGAAATTTAATTTTCTCTATTTATTATTTTGAAATAGTAAGGGTTGATTTGATTAATGTGGATAGTTATGGGTAAAATACGCAAATATTTCAAAATAAGCAAGTGGTTATAAAATATTCATTGTTGTCGTGAATATTCGTTTGGTCGTGGAATATTCTTCTTTATTTGTGAATATTAATTGACGATACGCCACCTTTGTGGGGCCCCATAACTAAAAATGATTGGATGAAAAAAAACGAAAAGTATAAGTTGTTTATAATGATTGTAGTAAGTTACATCATAATATCATTGAAATACTCTCTGGTTAAAACACAAAGAAGCACACGATTGTTGCACCAATTATTGATTCTTACGTAAGAATGCACTACTCAATAATGGTTACGAATTATTGTTCAAAGATTTTATTTTATTGATTCAATAATTGTTGTGTTGATATTTTATATTGTCATTTGTTTCAATAATTGTCACTACACAAATTTTTTTTTCATTATCGAAGCAATAATTCATATTATCTGAATAATATTATTGGATAACATTATTGGCAATGTCTAGAAAGTTCTGCCTAAGGAGAGGTTTGGTCACCTAATCATGCGCTTAAGAAGAGAAATTCTTATTGAAAGCCTCCTTTCCTCGAACCCGCCTGGTCAGTTAATAATATTGTGATTCTCGTAATATTATTCGTGAATAATTAATTATTGATTTATATGATGAGGAAAATATTGATTTTATGTGGATATAGATGGAGAAAATTTTTAATATGACAATTGTTGAAAATTAAAATTTTATCTTTTTCTCGATAAAATAATTCATTTAAATATATTATTATATTTTAATAATATAATAATGGTGATATTTTTACAATGAATGTGTGATATATGAGTATACGAGGAGAAAGAGTATTTTTGTTGCAATAAATGTTTAAAACATGTTAAACATGTTGGTGGACCCCATTTCTTGACTGAAATTTGATTATAGACTGTAAAATTGCCCGTTTATGGATTTCGGTCAATTTCTGTTTGGAATTTGGAAACACTTTCTTCTGCAAAGTTGTAGAGAATAAGCTCATTTTTGGACAGGAGTTACCTTATACCATATACTTTCATTTCCCAAAAGGCTAAAATTTTTCTCATAATTTAAGTGGCTGAAAATGCCCTTTTAAAAATAAAATCAAGAGCTTTTTGAAATTTCCAAATTTTTTCATTCTTTATTAAAATCACCACACGTAAATCTACAACACCTTTTCCAAAGATTCCACTTGGAGATGCTACAAAACTCATAGATCTAACTCTAGAACTTGACCACAATGAAAAATTCAAAATATATTAGGAGATATGGTCAATTGAATTTCATGTTACGTTTTCACAAAATCGATTTTCAACTCTTTGTGATTTCTAAGAAACTTTCATGTTTTCTCATAATAACCAACATAACTCATTATAACACTTACTAATACCACGTATACCCATGATTTTCATTAGTCCAATGCTTTTATTATGACTTTCATCATAATCCACGTAAATAGATCCTTTTAGTTGAAGAAATATTTGAGGGTTTAAGAAATGGGTTTTTGTACTGGGGTCAATACAAAATTCAATTTCACGCTCTAGGGTAGGCTAGAAAGTCATCAAGAATACGTCAAGAAATTTATTAATGATAGAAATATCATTCAAGACTATGACTCTCATCTAAAACTTGGATAATACGTCACATTGATACCAACTGTGACTTCTATCCTTTAACCTAGATAGCACCTCATAATGATGCCTATCAACTCGCCATCTTCTTTCATGATGTCGCCTAGAGAAAGTTTGGCCTTGGTGCATTCCACACAAGGAAGTCAACAACGAAAGGTTCGAGGATCTTTACTTATGGCTTGATATGACAATGGTTGACTTTAATGGTTTGGTTACTTGAATTACGCATGTGAGTTGGTTATGAATATAAAAGCTAACAACCTTACGAAAAGCATGATGATTAGTTAACCAATTGATTCCTAAAATCACATCAAAGGCCGATTTTTTTAAAAAATAAGATCGACAATTAACGTGAAAGTGTTTATTTGAATCAAACAAGATTTAAAAATAGTAAGCGCAACGAAGGCTCCTACTAACGAAGTTTCAACCAATAAGTCAAAGTCTAACTTCTCCTGAGTCAAATTTAAACGTTGAACGCAAGCAAGAGAGATAAAATAATGGGTAGAACCGGTATCTTATAAGGTATAGACTTCAGTAATTTATAATTAACTAACCCGGTGCTTAACTTCGTTCGGTTTACTCGCTTTTGAAGTCGTGAAAATGCACTTCTTAAAACCAACGACTTTGTTTTGTCCATATCCACCTTTGGTGCCACCGTCCCAACCAGAGGACTTGACTTTGGTGCATAACAAAATTGAGCTAAATGACCTTCTCTTCTTGCAATTTCCACTTCAATTATCTTTCTTATGATTACCACCGTGGTTACCATTCTTAGCATGATAATTTCCCCGATGGTTATCATTGTTCGATAGTCGTTGCCACCGGTATGATTATTATCGTGTTGTTGGTCGTTACATTTTGTTTGAAATAATCAACACTTCTCATGTGCTTCATTGCTTATCTCAAAGATTTTTTCGATGTCATTTCTCAAACACATCACAAAACAAGGGTTAATTAACATGTCACATATTATCCCTATACACCAATTCAGGCCAATTAAATACCAAATAAACTTAGGTAGGTCATACTAGTGAAGGAATTTCCGTATCCCCCTCCTAGTTCTTATCTCACATCTTAGCTAGGGATCATATCCTAAGCTCGATATACTAACCGTGATGCCCCCAAATTAGTATATACATCACCCATCTTGGGTCGCCACTTACATGGTACATAAATTCAAATACAACTTACTAATATAACTATCGTGGTATGCAATCGACATAAACTGTGAGTTTGAATACAAATATTATCTACTAGATATTATACAAACTCAAAAGGAGTCCTCATTACAACTATTATCACACTATTTCACGAATAGTGAGGACTACTAATGCTATCCTCCGGACCATTACTCCGCTCCCCGACTGTCGTCCCGGCTATGTTCTCATTTCACGAAGAGAATAAAGTGAAAGAAAGGGTGAGCTCAACTAGCCCAGTAAGAAATATTATGACTAAGATAATGCAGAATAAATTATCATTAGCCTTCAACAGTGTTAAACTGATAAAATACAATAGACAACCAGTTTAAGCAGCGGAATATGCAATCCATTAAAAGAGTCAAGTAAAAAATAAAGTCTACTATCTTTTAGGTTTTAAAAGGTTTTCATCAATTTTTATCACGAGACTCGACTTTTAATAAATAAACCACCACATCTAATCATCCACGTAATAACACGGTCAAGGATTTTCATCAAATTATCAATGTTCATGACTATAAGAATCACCCCGGTCATAATCATACCAAAATTATCCATCAACGCATTCACAGACACCGAGGACTTTTGTCACATCATTTATAGCAATCATGATTATCTTAAGAATGATCCCATTGGTCATAATCATACCAAGTTCATCTATGCACGTAAGACATAGATAACTTTCAACATAACATAACATGAGGATGATGACAATGACATAATAATTCAATAAAACAAGTTCAAGAATTAATTAATCCAAGAACCAATAACGTCCAAGTTGTCGACATGATACTTCTTTGTAGAGTAAAATTCAAGAATGCTCGGAAGAATATTTCCATGAAAAGATCTTTGATGAAACGCAAATATCGAGGATATTCTACTAATTTCATGGAGTATAGAAGTCAAAGTTTTAATCAATGGGTATAATAAAGAATGGAATAACAAAAGAAATCACCATGCATGCGGTACTTGGCATGAGCGAGTTATTCCAATAGAATAATAATAACGGAACCGAGTCGGTGAAATTCACAAAGCGGGATGATCCAAAAGAATAATAAATCTTGAATAATAAACAATGGAACCAGTCCGGTGTAAAACACATGAGCGGGATATTCCAACGAGAATAATAAATGCGGAATAATAAACAATGGAACCGAATCCGTTAAAAAACACGCATGTGGATATTCCAATGTAATAATAAAGAATGGAATAACGAAGAAGATCACCAAGTATAGGGGATTCCGTATATCAGTTATTCCAATGAATAAATAAGAATGGAATAATATAAGGATTTCACCAAGTATAGGGTATCTGCGCATATACAAGAGGTTATGTATAGGTATGCCACTTTTACAAAAGTTATTCAATGAGAATAATAATGAATGGAATAATAGAAGTTCTCTTCATGAATAAGAAAGAATAACACCCCTTACGAATTACAACAAATAATATCCCTTACCGTAAAAAGACACTTTGGATATCAAAGTAGTGAAGTACCGAATACTCTTCTTCTTTCTCTATATATTTTCTCTCTATATAGCTTCTCTCTATAATTTCTCTCTAGAGTTTCGGTGAATTAAGTAAGAAAATAATGAAGGAATGAGCTTATTTATAGGAAAATTGAATGCATAGTAATTAATCCATGAGCGATCCAGATTGATTTATTTTAATCGACGGTCCATATTTAAAGCAAAATCTTTTAAATAAAATATCATATATTCTATTTATATAAAAACATTTTACTATGCAAACACTATGCAACACTATGCAAAAACACTTTATCTGACACTATGCGTAATAAAATATAATATATTTTATTTATAGAATAACTTTAATAAAGTATTACATTTTATATAAAAAGATGTTTCGCTTTTATTACGTTAATAATAATACGAATAAAACAAAACGTCATTATCGCTTATAATAATTCATATTATTAATCGACAATAATGGAATCAAACCGTGACTTCTCACATAAGCATCGATAATCAATACCGTGTAATGCTACTATGCAACCACACGTATTACTATACTTTTACTACTGAAAGTAGTTCAACAATGTCAATGGTAAAACTTCCGTCGTTATTTCAATAAAATATTTTTGTCGTTTTCTCCATCCGAATAATAATTACATTAGGGTCCACCAATGATTGAGTAGTTGTACGAATATTCCCTCGCTAAACCAATATATTCCCAGACCAATTGAATATAATATAACCACTTGCATACTTTTGCAAAATTTATAAATAAATACTACCCACAACTATAATATTATCTCAAATTCATTCCATAATATTAAAAATTATTTCGACAAAATTTAAATCTTTATTGATAAAATCTGGGGTCTCACAATCTCCTCCTTATGGAATTTCGCCCTCGAAATTAGAGTGCGATACACAGTATGATAAAGAGGTGAGGATACCTTGAATACCTTTATCGTTGAAAACATTAAATTCATCTTTGCAATCCCATTAAAGATATTCATTAACAATTCATCTTTTACACTACAGGCCAAAGATATACAAGCTATAAAACCAATAATCTTTGAGACTCGACAATAGTATCACGACCACGAATTATCCATGCACTTCTTTGGCGGGGATATTCGTGTTTTTTAATCTGATCATGATTATACCAATAATCCTCGTCATAATCATACCAAGTCCATCAATGTACTACTGACAAAGATAATTGTGTATTCATTAGTATCACGACCACAAATTATCCATTATTACTACCAAAGATAATCGTATTCATTAAGATCACGAACACAAATTATCCATGCACTACTACCAAAGATAATCGTGTATTCATTAGTATCACGACCACAAATTATCCATACACTACTGACGAAGATAATCGTGTATTCATTAGTATCACGACCACATATTATCCATGCACTACGTGCAAAAGATAAACGTGTATTCATTAGTATCACGACCACAAATTATCCATGCACTACGGCCAAAGATAATCGTGTATGCGTTAGTATCACGACCACAAATTATCCATGCACTAGACCGATGACCAAAGATAATCGTGTATTCATTAGTATCACGACCACAAATTATCCATGCACTACTGACCAAAGATAATCGTGTATTCATTAGTATCACGACCACAAATTATCCATGCACTACTACCGAAGATAATCGTGTATTCATTAAGATCACGACCACAAATTATCCATACCACTATGGCCAAAGATAATCGTGTTTTTTCAATTACGGTTATGATTATACCGAACAATCCTGGTCATAATCATACCAAGTCCATCTATGCACGTGAGCCACGGATGACTTTCAACATAATATGAGCATGAGGATCATATCGATGATATAAAGAATCAATCGAATGAGATAAAGGATAAATATTAAACATTTATAATATAATTTATCCAGAGATTCTAGAATATCCCCATGTTATCAATCACTTAATAATCTTATAATCTAATATCATTAATATTATAACAATATTTTAATCACTTTTTAAATTTATAAATAATTTATTTCAATTGTTTACGCTTTTACCATATTATGCATTTAATCATTCAAAATGCCATACTCATAAGATATCATCACCAATGATCAAATCCTCATCAAAAATATGCATATACTACTATATAGGATTCTCTAGCCATTAAATCCTATTTTCAACTTTGTTTACTTCACATAACATATTTAACTCATATGTTAAGTAATTAAACTATTTTCATGAAAAATACCAAATCAGTCCCAAAAATATTTCTTTTCTGGGATTTAGCATAATATAGTCTCATAATGAAAATATATTTTTCTCGGAATTTTTAAAATTCATTTACTATTTTTCAAAATCAATTTCTAATTAATTCCTTAAGAAATTAGCTACCTCAAGTTTAACTCCAAAATTCCCAAATCTTGGCAGGACCTTACACATGTTAATGTGAGCCTCCGATTTAAATTTCATGGTCATCGGAGTTGTAGAACTTTCGATTATATCGCTTTTTCATCGAAAAAACCTAAATATTGAAATGGTCATAACTTGCTCTTTTAAGTCGAGAATAAGCTCATTTTTTGGACAGGAGTTACCTTATACCATATACTTTCATTTCCCAAATGGCTAGAATTTTTCTCATAATTTAAGTGGCCGAAAATTCCCTTTTAAAAATAAAATCAGTAGCTTTTGAAATTTCCAGCTTTTTTATTCTTTATTAAAATCACCACACGTAAATCTACAACACCTTTTCCAAATTTCCACTTGGAGATGCTACAAAACTCATAGATCTAACTCTAGAACTTGACCACACTGAAAAATTCAAAATATATTAGGAGATATGGCTAATTGAATTTCATGTTACGTTTTCACAAAATCGATTTTCAACTCTTTGTGATTTCTAAGAAACTTTCATGTTTTCTCATAATAACCAACATAACTCATTATAACACTTACTAATACCACGTATACCCATGATTTTCATTAGTCCAATGCTTTTATTATGACTTTCATCATAATCCACGTAAATAGATCCTTTTAGTTGAAGAAATATTTGAGGGTTTAAGAAATGGGTTTTTGTATCTTTGAATCAATACAAAATTCGATTTCACGCTCTAGGGTAGGCTAGAAAGTCTTCAAGAATACGTCAAGAAATTTATTAATGATAGAAATATCATTCAAGACTATGACTCTCATCTAAAACTTGGATAATACGTCACATTGATACCAACTGTGACTTCTATCCTTTAACCTAGATAGCACCTCATAATGATGCCTATCAACTCGCCATCTTCTTTCATGATGTCGCCTAGAGAAAGTTTGGCCTTGGTGCATTCCACACAAGGAAGTCAACAACGAAAGGTTCAGGGATCTTTACTTATGGCTTGATATGACAATGATTGACTTTAATGGTTTGGTTACTTGAATTCACACAACAGGTTGGTTATGAATATAAAAGCTAACAACCTTACGAAAAGCATGATGATTAGTTAACCAATTGATTCCTAAAATCACATCAAAGGCCAGTATTTTTTAAAAAATAAGATCGACAGGTAACGTGAAAGTGTTTATTTGAATCAAACAAGATTTAAAAATAGTAATGCAAGCAACGAAGGCTCCTACTTAACGAAGTTTCAACCAATAAGTCAAAGTCTAACTTCTCCTGAGTCAAATTTAAACGTTGAGCATAAGTAAGAGAGATAAAATAATGGGTAGAACCCAGATCTTATAAGGTATAGACTTAGTAATTTATAATTAACTAACCGTGCTAACTTCGTTCGGTTTACTCGCTTTTTTGAGAAGTCATGAAAATGCACTTCCTAAAACCAACGACTTTGTTTTGTCCATATCCACCTTTGGTGCCACCGTCCCGACTAGACTTGACTTTGGTGCATAACAAAATTGAGCTAAATGACCTTCTCTTCTTGCAATTTCCACTTCTATTATCTTTGCCATGATTACCAATAGAGTGGTTACCATTCTTAGCATGATAATTTCCCTACGATGGTTATCATTGTTACGATAATCGTTGCCACCGATATGATTATTATCGTGTTGTTGGTCGTTACCTTTTGTTTGAAATGAATCAACACTCTCATGTGCTTCATTGCTTATCTCAACATTTTCGATGTCATTCTCAAACACCATCACAAAACAAGGGTTAATTAACGTGTCACATATTATCCCTATACACCGTGGGACCAATTAAATACCAAATAAACTTAGGTAGGTCATACTTAGTGAAGGAATTTCCGTCTCCCCCTCCTAGTTCTTATCTCACATCTTAGCCAGGATCATATCCTAAGCTCGATACCAACCTGTGGCGCCCCAAAATTAGGTATACATCACCCATCTTGGGTCGCCACTTACATGGTACATAAATTCAAATACAACTTACTAATATAAGCGTGGTGTACAATCTGACATAAACCGTGAGTTTGAATACAAATATTGTCTACTAGATATTATACAAACTCAAAAGGAGTCCTCATTACAACTATTATCACACTATTTCACGAATAGTGAGGACTACTAATGTTATCCTCTCGGACCATTACTCCGTTCCCAGACTAAGTCCCAAATATGTTCTCATTTCACGAAGAACGGTGAAAGAAAGGGTGAGCTCAACTAGCCAAAAGAAGAAATATTATGACTAAGATAATGCGAGAATAAATTATCATTAGCCTTCAACAATGTTAAACCGATAAAATATAATAGACAACCAGGTTTAAGCTGCGACGAATATCTGATCCATTAAAAGAGTCAAGTAAAAATAAAAAGTCTACTATCTTTTAGGTTTTAAAAGGTTTTCATCAATTTTTATCATTTGAGACTCACTTAATAAATAAACCACCACATCTAATCATCCCCGTACCACTGCGGTCAAGGATTTTCATCAAATTATCAATGTTCATGACTATACCGAATCACCCCCAATCATAATCATACCAAAAATTATCCATCAACTGCATTACGGACCCTTTGAGGACTTTTGTCACATCATTTATAGCGGTCATGATTATACCGAATGATCCTGTGTCATAATCATACCAAGTTCATCTATGCATGCGTAAGACATAGATAACTTTCAACATAACATAACATGAGGATGATGACAATGACATAATAATTCAATAAAACAAGTTCAAGAATTAATTAATCCAAGAACCAATAACGTCCAAGTTATCAACATGATACTTCTTTGTAGAGTAAAATTCAAGAATGCTCGGAAGAATATTTCCATGAAAAGATCTTTGGATGAAACGCAAATATCGAGGATATTCTACTAATTTCATGGAGTATAGAAGTCAAAGTTTTAATCAATTGGGTATAATAAAGAATGGAATAACAAAAGAAATCACCATGCATGCGGTATCTTGCGTATGAGCAGTTATTCCAATAGAATAATAATAACGGAACCGGTCGGTGAAATTCACAAAGCGGGATGATCAACAGAATAATAAATCTTGAATAATAAACAATAGAACTAGGTCCTGTAAAACACACGTATGCGATATATTCCAATGAGAATAATAAATGCGGAATAATAAACAATGGAACCGGTCCGGTAAAAACACACGACAGAGGATATTCCAAATGTAATAATAAAGAATGGAATAACGAAGAAGATCACAAAGTATAGGGGATTCCAGCGTATCATGAGTTATTCCAACAGAATAAATAAGAATGAAATAATATAAGAATTTCACCAAGTATAGGGTATCTGCGTATCACAAGGTTATGTATAGGGTATGCCACTTTTTACAAGTTATTCAATGAAATAATAATGAATGGAATAATAGAAGTTCTCTTCATGAATAAGAAAGAATAACACCCCTTACGAATTACAACAAATAATATCCCTTACCGTAAAAAGACACTTTGGATATCAAAGTAGTGAAGTACCGAATACTCTTCTTCTTTCTCTATATAGATTTTCTCTCTATAGCTTCTCTCTATAATTTCTCTCTCTAGAGTTTCAAAGAATTAAATAAGAAAATAATGAAGGAATGAGCTTATTTATAGAAAAATAGAATGCATAGTAATTAATCCATGAACCGATCCAGATTGATTTACTTTAATCGACGGTCCATATTTAAAGCAAAATCTTTTAAATAAATATCATATATTCTATTTATATAAAAACATTTTACTATGCAAACACTATGCAACACTATGCAAAAAACACTATGCAACACTATGCATAATAAAATATAATATATTTTATTTATAGAATAACTTTAATAAAGTATTACATTTTTATATAAAAGATGTTTTTGTTTTATTACGTTAATAATACTGAATAAAACAAAACGTCATTATCGCTATAATAATTCATATTATTAATCGACAATAATAATGAATCAAAACAGAGTGACTTCTCACATAAGCATCAATAATCAATACCGGTGCTTTCTTATGCGCATTCCGCGACATCGTTGTATTTTACTACCGAAGTAGTTCAACAAGATCAACGGTAAAACTTCCGTCGTTATTTCAATAAAATATTTTTGTCGTTTTCTCAATCCGACAATAATTACATTATGTGGGGTCCACCAATGATTGAGTAGTTGTCTTTAATATTCCTGCAAAACCGAATATTCCCAGACCCAATCGAATATAATATAACCACTTGCATACTTTGCAAAATTTATAAATACTACCCACAACTATAATATTATCTCAAATTCACACCATAATATTAAAAATTATTTCGACAAAATTTAAATCTTTATTGATAAAATCTGGGGTCTCACATAAAATATTTTAAACTTCCAAAAATTAATTATTTCGGAGCTTCAGAACTTCAATAATTCATAATAAATAGCCCTTTTATCGAAAATTCAAACGCGTAACTTTTATAGGAAATTCAATTCTCTACAACTTTGCGAGAAGAAAGTTTTTCCAAATTTCAAATGTAAATTGACCGAAATCCACAAACAATGATTTTACAAAAGTTATAATAAAATTTCGATCGAATAAATGGGGTCCAATTTATGACATGTTTAACATGTTTTAAACATTTATTGTAACAAAAATACTCTTCCTCCTCAGATACTCATATATCCCACATTCGTTGTAAAAATATCACCATTATTATATTATTAAAATATAATAATATATTTAAATGAATTATTTTATCAAAAAAAGATAAAATTTTAATTTTCAACAATTGTCACATTAAAAAATTTCTCCATCTATATCCACATAAAATCAATATTTTCCTCATCATATGAATCAATAGTT
Organism: Panax quinquefolius; assembly: GCA_020205615.1. Lineage (NCBI taxonomy): Eukaryota > Viridiplantae > Streptophyta > Magnoliopsida > Apiales > Araliaceae > Panax > Panax quinquefolius. Next base: position 116,750,922 of record CM035158.1, on the reverse strand, counting down.
AATTATTCACAAATAATATTACAGAATTACAATATTGACAACCAGGCAATTCCCAAAAAAGAGGGGCCTTTCCAATAAGAATTTCTCCTTACTGGCGCGCAATTAGGTGACCAAACCTCTCCTTAGACAGAACTTTCTAGACATTGCCAATAATGTTATCTAATAATATTATTCGATAATATGAATTATTAGCGATAATGAAAAATACTTAGTAATGACAATTATTGAAATAACAAAATATAAAATATCAACGCACAAATTATTAAATCAATAAAATAAAATACTAAACAAGAATTACTGTAACCATTATTAAGTAGTGCCTTCTTACGTAAGAATCAATAATTGGTTCAATACTGTAATCTTCTCTGTTTTTTACCAACCGAGTATTTTAACAAAGATATTAATTGTGATCAACTACGCCAGCTATTTTTAAACAACTTATATTTGTCGTTTTCTTCATCCAATCGCTTTCCGTTATGGGGCCCACACATGGGTGTGCTGGGTAGCATTTAATATTTCCAAACAAGATTTAATATTCCACGACCAAACGAATATTTCCTAATAACAATGAATATTTTATAACCACTTGCTTATTTTGAAATATTTGCGTATTTTACCCATAACTATCCACATTAATCAAATCAACCCTTACTAATTCAAAATAATAAATAGAGAAAATTAAATTTCATTAATAACAAGTTGGGGACTTACAACTATCACACTACCACTTTTCCACTATTTTTCACTCACACACACATCACACACCTATCACTTTCACATATCACTTTCTCCCACTATATACTCAATACATACATATACTTCCATACTTATACTCTTCCATATCCAAAATCATTCTCCAACACATGTGGGCCCCACATGTGGGTCACACCTTAAAAAATTTTCTACCGATTATTTTGAAAAATGGGTAAATAGGGATCCATAAAATTAACAAAACTTCATAAAAATCACCTTAATAATTTTAACAACATTTATCATCTTTATTACAATTCACAATATTAATCGACCAGGTCATTCCCAGGAAAGAGGGGGCCTTCCGGTAAGGATTTCTCCTCACTGGCTCGCAATTACCTAACCTCTCCCTGACAGAACTTCTAGACATCGTTAATATTTCAAATAATAATATTAATAACTTTGTCGTCTCAATTAATGATTTAAAATATGTGAAATATTGACAATAATTGAATCAAATAACGTGAGATACTATGCAACAATTACTATAGCAATAATTGAACAAAACTGAGTGACTTCTCACGTAAGCATCAATAATCAATACCGTGTGCTACTATGCAACCACGCGTATTACTGTACTTTTACTACCGAGTAATTCAACAGTATTAATGGTAAAACTTCCACCGTTATTTTCAATAAAATATTTTTGTCGTTTTCTCAATCTGACAATAATTCCGTTGTGGGGTCTACCAATGATTGTACCATCGTACGGATATTCCCCGACAAAAAGAATATTCCCTATTAAAACGAATATTCTCCGACAAATCGAATATAATACAACAACTTGCATACTTTGTAAAATTTATAAATACTACCCACAACTATAACATTATATCAAATCAACACCATAATATTAAAAAAATATTTTGAGAAATTTAAATCTTTATTCATAAAATCTGGGGTCTCACAATCTCCCCTCCTTATGGAATTTCGCCCTCGAAATTTACGTACGTACCTGGTATGCCGAATAGATAAGGATACCTCGTCCGATTCTAACTCTTTGAGATATAATATTTGAGCGTAAAATATACTCCTTCTTATCTAAGATTTTAATAGGTACATCTTCATACGTTAAATTATCCGATATCTCGTACGGTTCTAAATCAATAATGCAGTTTGGGTCGTCCACATATTTACGTAACATCGATACGTTAAAACGTGATGAACACGCGACAAACTTGGCAGTAAAACGAGTCTATAAGCCATAGTTCCTACTCAATCGAGGATTTCAAATGGGCCAATTAAATCGAGGGTTGAGATTTCCTCTCTTCAGCAACTCTTGCCTTTAAAATAACGCCCTCTTGAACCTTCTTCTTAGTATTCATCACCAGGTTCAGATTCTCATTTACTTTAACTTTATCGATTAAAGTCAATTCTAATCGTATATTCGTTATCTTCACGTGGGTTCGTATATTCACACTTTTAAACGCATACGATCTTCTACTCAACCCGTCAGCTACCATGTTCGTTTTTTCATGATGATTTTGAATGGTACGATCGTAATCTTCAATAGCTCGAGCCAACGTCTTTGGCGCATGATACGTTCATTTAGTTGAAGAAATATTTGAGGGTTTAAGAAATGGGTTTTGTACTGGGGTCAATACAAAATTTGATTTCACGCTCTAGGGTAGGCTAAGAAATCTTCAGGAATACGTCGAGAAATTTATTAACAATAGAAATATCCTTCAAAGCTGTGACCCTCATCCAAGACTTGGATAGCACATCACATTGAAACCTATCAACTTGCCATCGTCATTCATGACGTCGCCTATGAAAAGTCTGGCTTTGGTGCATTCCACACAAGGAAGTCAACAACGAAAGGATCGGGGCCCTTTACTTATGACTTGATATGACAATGATTGACTTTAGTGGTTTGGTTGCTTGAATTCGCATAAAAGGTTTGTTAGGAACCAAGTCAGGTGAAATTCACATCGACAGGATATTCCGACAGAATATGAAAGACGAAATAATCTAAGGATTTTACCAAGTACATGGTATGCCTCTTATACAGGTTATGTAAAGGGTATGCCACGTATACAGGTTATTCCAACAGAATAATAAAGAATGGAATAACATGAGGATTTCACCAAGTAAAGGGTATGCCGCTTATACAGGTTATGTATAGGGTATGCCACAGTATGCAGTTATTCTCGACGTAATAATAAAGAACTAATAACATAAGGATTTCACCAAGTACAGGTACGCCGCTTATACAAAGCATGTATAGGGTATGTCACAGATATCTGAGTTATTCCAATGAGAATAATAAAGAATGGAATAACATAAGGATTTCACCAAGTACAGGATATGCCGCGTATATAGGTTATGTATAGGGTATGCCTCGTATACAGGTTATTCCAACAGAATAATAAAGAATGTAATAACATAAGGATTTCACCAAGTACAGGTATCTTTGCGTGATCAAAGTTATGTATAGGGTATGCCATCTGGCATACAAAAGTTATTCCAATGAATAATAAAGAATGGAATAACCGAAGTTCTCTTCATGAATAAGAAAGAATAACACCCCTTACCGTAAAAGAAACTGGATATAAAAGTAGTGAAGTAACAGAATACTCTTTTTCTATCTCTCTATAATTTCTCTCTTTAGAGTTTCAGTGAATTCGTAAGAAAATAATGAAGGAATGAGCTTCTATTTATAGAAGAATGGAATGAATAGTAACTAATTCATGAACGGTCCAGATCGATTTACTATTAAAACTTAAAGCAACGGTCCATACTGATTCACTATTCTAACTTTTAAACCAGCGATCCATATTGATTCACTATTATAACTTTCCACTAGCGGTCCATATTGATTCATTCAACCAACGGTCTGAAAAATTAGCACACCTCCTCATGGAATAATATTGTACCCAAATACCCAAATGCACAACACTAGAGTGAATAGTAACTCGTGAATAGTAACTCATGAATAGTAACTCGTAAATAGTAACTCATGAATAGTAACTCGTGAATAGTAACTCTGACACAAAAAGTGTCCCAAATACTCGAGTGAACAATACTAGAGTGAATAGTAATTTCAGTGAATAGTAACCCGTGAATAGTAACTCCGACATAAAAAGTGTCCCAAATACTCGAGTGAACAATATTAGAGTGAATAGTAACCCGTGAATAGTAACTTCGACACAAAAAGTGTCCCGAATACCCTCTAGACATCAATTATTGACTTAATAATATAACAAATAATGCAGATGATACTGCGACAATAATCGAATCAATAATATGAGAGATATGATGCAGCAATTACTGTAGCAATAATGCAGTATAACTGAGTGACTTATCACTTAAGTATCAATAATCAATACCGTGTGCTACTATGCAACCACGCGTATTACTGTACTTTTACTACTGGGTAGTTCAACAGTTTTAATGGTAAAACCTCCGCCATTATTTTCATAAAATATTTTTGTCATTTTCTAATTACGACAGTGCTTCCGTTGTGGGGTTCACCAATGATTATGTCGTCGTACGAATATTCCTGACAAAAAGAATATTCCCCGACAAAAAGAATATTTTATAACAACTTGCATACTTTGTAAAATTTTCAAATACTACCCACAACTATAACATTATATCAAATTCATACCATAATATTAAAAAAAAAAATTGAGAAATTTAAATCTTTATTTATAAAATCTGGGGTCTCACAATCTCCCCTCCTAATGGAATTTCGTCCTTGAAATTTACGTACGTACCTGGTATGCCGAACAGGTGAGGATACCTTGACTTCATTTCAGATTCTAATTCTTGAGGTATAACCTTTGAGTGTTGAATACGATTCTTCTTATCCAAGATTTTAATAGGTACATCTTCATACGTTAAATTATCCGTTATCTCGTCCGGTTCTAAATCAATAATGTGGTTCGGGTCGTCCATATATTTACGTAACATCGATACGTTATAAACGTTATAAACACGCGACATTTTTGGCGGTAAAACGAGTCTATAGGCCACAGTTCCTACTCGATCGAGGATTTCAAATGGGCCAATTAAATCGAGGGTTGAGATTTCCCCTCTTCATCAATTCTTGCTTCTAGAATAACGCCCCTTGAACCTTCTTCTTCACATTCATCAACTCTGAGTATGTAGCTTGCATGACTTTAACTTTATCAATTAAAATCGGTTCTACTCGTATATTCGTTATCTTCACGTGGGTCCCTAGAGTCTTTAACTCCATCGTCATCATTTGTAAGTTATACGAAATGAGTCTTTGTGTTAACACCATCGCACTCGTAAACGCATACGATCTTCTACTCAACGCGTTAGCTACCACGTTCGCTTTTCCACGATGATATTGAATGGTACGATCGTAATCTTCAACAGCTCGAGCCAACGCCTTTGGCGCATGTTACGTTCATTTTAGTTGAAGAAATACTTGAGGGTTTTAGAAATGAGTATTGTACTGGGGTCAATACAAAATTCGATTTCACGCTCTAGGGGTAGGCTAAGAAGTCTTCAAGAATACGTCAGGAAATTTATTAACAATAGAAATATCATTCAAAACTGTGACCCTTATCCAAGACTTGGATAGTACGTCACATTGATACCAACTGTGACTTCTATCCCTTAACCTGGATAACACCTCACAATGATACTTATCAATTTGCCATCTTTATTCACGATGTCGCCTACAGAAAGTCTGGCTTCGGTGCATTCCACACAAGGAATTCAACAATGAAAGGATCGGGGCTCTTTACTTATGGCTTGATATGACAGTGATTGACTTTAGTTGTTTAATTGCTTGAATTCGCATAACAGGTTGGTTAGGAATATGAAGGCTAACCACCTTACGAAAAGCATGATGAGTAGTTAACCAATCAATTCCTAAAATCACATCAAAGGAAAGTATTTTCAAAAAAATAAGATCGACAGGTAACGTGAAAATGTCGATTTGGAATCAAACAAGATTTATAAACAGTGGAGGTAACGAAGGCTCCTACTAACGAAGTTTCAACCAATAAGTCAAAGTCTAACTTCTCCGGAGTCAAATTTAAACGTTGAACGCAAGCAAGAGAGATAAAATAATGGGTAGAATTGGTATCTAATAAGGTATAGACTTTGCAAGAATTTATAATTAACTAACCCGTACTAAGGGTTACTCGTTTTTTGAGAAGTCGCAAAAAATGCTCTCCCTGAAACCACCGACTTTGTTTTGTCTGTATCCGCCTTTGGTGCCACCGTCCCAGCTGGACTTGACTTTGGTGCACGACAAAATCAAGCTAAATGACCTTCTCTTCTGGAAATTTCCACTTCTATTATCTTGGCCATGATTACCACCGAAGTGGTTACCATTCTTGGCATGATAATTTCCCCCACGATGGTTATCATTGTTCCGATGGCCGTTGCCACCGGTACGATTATTATCGTCTTACCGGTCATTACCTTTTGGTTGAGCTAACTCAACGGTCTTATGCTTCATTGTTTATCTCAACATTTTCAGATACCCTTCTCAAACACTGTCACAAAACAAAGGTTAATTGACATATCACATATTATCCCTATACTCTGACCAACCAATTAAATACCACATAAACTTAGGTAGGTCATACTAACGAAGGAATTCCCCGTCTCTCCCCTCCTAGTTCTTATCTCACATCTTAACCAGGGATCATATCCCTAAGCTTTGATACCAACTGTGACGCCCCCAAAATAGGTATACATCACCTATTCTGAGTCACCAAATACATGGTAAATAAATCAAATACAAACTTAATTATACAACAGTCGTGTAACATACGACAAAACATAAACTGAGAGTCTTAATAAGAATATTGTCATCTAGACAGTATTCAAACACAATGGAGTCCTCATTACAATTATTATCACACTATTTCACAGAATAGTGAGGACTACTAATGCTATCATCTGGACTATCACTCCGTTCCCCGATTAGTCCCTGCTACGTTCTCATTTCCTGAAGAGAACAATGAAAGAAAGGCTGAGCTCAACTAGCCCAGTAAGAAATATTATGACTAAGATAGTGCATGATAAATTATCATTAGCCTTCAATAATGTTAAACTGATAAAATACAATAGACATCAAGTTTAACTGCAGCGGAACAAGCAATCCATTAAAAGAGTCAAGTAGAGAATAAAATCTACTATCTTTTATGATTTAAAAGGTTTTTCATCATTTTTATCGTTGGGACTCAGCTTAATAAATAATCCACATCATCGAATCACCCCTGCACTACGACCAAGGATATTCTTTAGTATCATGACCACAAATTATCCATGCACTACGGGCCAAGGATATTCGTGTATTCATCAATGGTCATGATCATGCCACATCATCCATGCACTACGGCCAAGGATATTCATTAGGGTCACGACCACAAATTGTCCATGCACTACGGGCCAAGGATATTCGTGTATTCATCAATGGTCATGATCATGCCAACAATTTACCACATCATTTATAACATTACGGTTATGATTATACCGAATAATCCCTAGTCATAATCATACCAAGTCCATCTATGCACTACAGGCCACATATGACTTTTAACATAATATAAACATGAGTATGATGACAATGATATAAGAATTCAATAAAACAACTTTAAGAATAATTTGTCCAGGAACTAATAATGTCCAAATTGTCAACAAGATATTGTCTTGTGGGGTAAAATTTAAGAATGCTCAGAAGAATATTTCCATGAAAAGCGATCTTTAGATGAAGCGCGATATCAAGGATATTCCACTAATTTCATAGAGTATAGAAGTCAAATTTTAACCAACCGAGTATAATAAAGAATGGAATAACAACGAAATCACCATGCATGCGGTACTTGCATGATGTAGTTATTCCAATGAATAATAAAGAATGGAATAACAACAGAAATTACCATGCATGCGGTACTTCGCATAGACAGGTTATTCCAAAAGAATAATAAATACGAAATAATAAATAATGGAACCAGGTCAGGTGAAATTCACACCGACAGGATATTCCGACAGAATATTAAATGCAGAATAATAAATATTGGAACCATGTTAGGTGAAATTCACATCAACAGGATATTCCGACAAAATATTAAATGTGAAATAATAAATATTGGAACTAGGTCAGGTGAAATTCACACCGACAGGGTATTCCGACAGAATATTAAAGACGGAATAATATAAGGATTTCTCCAAGTACAGGGTATGCCTCTTATACAGGTTATGTATAGGGTATGCCGCGTATACAGGTTATTCCAACAGAATAATAAAGAATGGAATAACATGAGGATTTCACCAAGTAAAGGGTATGCCGCTTATACAGGTTATGTATAGGGTATGCCGCGTATACAGGTTATTCTAACTGAATAATAAAGAACGGAATAACATAAGAATTTCACCAAGTACAGGGTATGCCGCTTATACAGGTTATGTATAGGGTATGCCCCATATACAGGTTATTCCAACAGAATAATAAAGAATGGAATAAGATAAGGATTTCACCAAGTACAAGGTATGCCGCGTATACAGGTTATGTATAGGGTATGCCTCGTATACAGATTATTCCAACAGAATAATAAAGAATGAAATAACATAAGGATTTCACCAAATACAGGATATGCCGCGTATACAGGTTATGTATAGGGTATGCCTCGTATACAAGTTATTCCAACAGAATAATAAAGAATGGAATAACATAAGGATTTCACCAAGTACGAGGGTACGCAATTAGACATGAAGTTATGTATAGGGTATGTCAGATATACAAAAGTTATTCAAATGAATAATAAAGAATGGAATAACCGAAGTTCTCTTCATGAATAAGAAAGAATAACACCCCTTACCGTAAAAGAAACTGGATATAAAAGTAGTGAAGTAACAGAATACTCTTCTTCTATCTCTCTATAATTTCTCTCTCTAGAGTTTCAGTAAATTCGTAAGAAAATAATGAAGGAATGAGCTTCTATTTATAGAAGAATGGAATGAATAGTAACTAATTCATGAACGGTCCAGATCGATTTAATTTTAAACGGACGGTCCAGATCGATTTACTATTAAAACTTAAAGCAACGGTCCATACTGATTCACTATTCTAACTTTTAAACCAGCGATCCATATTGATTCACTATTATAACTTTCCACCAGCGGTCCATATTGATTCATTTAACCAACGGTCTGAAAAATTAGCACACCTCCTCATGGAATAATATTGTACCCAAATACCCAAATACACAACATTAGAGTGAATAGTAACTCGTGAATAGTAACTCATGAATTGTAACTCGAGAATAGTAACTCTGACACAAAAAGTGTTCCAAATACTCGAGTGAACAATACTAGAGTGAATAGTAATTTCAGTGAATAGTAACCCGTGAATAGTAACTCCGACATAAAAAGTGTCCCAAATACTCGAGTGAACAATATTAGAGTGAATAGTAATTTCGGTGAATAGTAACCCGTGAATAGTAACTCCGACACAAAAAGTGTCCCGAATACCATCTAGACATCAATTATTGATTTAATAATATAAAAAATAATGCAGATGATACTGCGACAATAATTGAATCAATAATATGAGAGATATGATGCAGCAATTACTGTAGCAATAATGCAATATAACTGAGTGACTTATCACGTAAGCATCAATAATCAATACCGTAATGCTACTATGCAACCACGCCAGATTCTTTATTTCTTTTACTACCGGGTAGTTCAACAGTTTTAACGATAAAACCTCCGCCGTTATTTTCATAAAATATTTTTGTCGTTTTCTAACTACGACAGTGCTTCCGTTGTGGGGTCCACCAATGATTATGTCGTCGTACGAATATTCCCGACAAAAACAATATTTTATAACAACTTGCATACTTTGCAAAATTTTCAAATACTACCCACAACTATAACATTATATCAAATCCACACCAATAATATTAAAAAAAATATTTTGAGAAATTTAAATCTTTATTTATAAAATCTGGGGTCTCACATCCACTACGGGCCAAAGATGACTTTCATAACAATATAAGCATGAGGATGATGACAATGATATAATAATTCAATCAAATAAGATCAAGGATAAATTTTAAAGACTTTAATAATTTAATTTATCCATAATTCAATAACGTCCAAATTGTCAAGATGATAATGCTTTGTGGAGTAAAATTCAAGAATATTATTGTATCAAAAATGATTTAGACCGAAAAGAAATTAATTTTTGTCATGAATAGTGCTCTGGGAGAATAGTACCCGAGTGAATAGTACCCTGTAAATAGTAATTTGAGAATAGTACCCCGTGAATAGTACTCCAGCATGAAAAGGTTAAAACTTATCAAGAATACTCAGAATAATATTTTTATGAAAAGATACTGGATGAAGCGCAAGTATCAAGGATATTCTAATAATTTCATGGAGTATAGAAGCCAAAACTTTAACAAAATGAGTATAGAATTAAGAATCTGAAACGAAATAATATTACTTACATACTATAGAGTATGGAAAAAAAATATTATTTCTTACGAATACTGAACAAAAATAACATCCCTTACGAATATTGAACGAAAATAATATTCCTTATGAATATTAAATGAAGACAATGAATATTGAATGAAAATGATATTTCTTACGAATATTGAACAAAAACAATATTCATACGAATACGAAAAATAATATCTCTTCAGAATATGAAATAAATAATACTTCTTATCTCAAAAATATGAGTATTCTAACTGGTATAGCGAATATATATTCTTGAAGAAAATTTTCTCTTTATTCGGATGTTGTAAATGGGCTCAATTATTAGAAGCGAGATAACGAGTACGGTCCGAGGACCACAACCGTGATCGTACTGGAGATAGCGATCAATGTAATAATGATAACCAAATGAGAAAGAAAGAGATTTTACAAAAATGGTTACCACTCTGGTGGAAATCATGGTCATGAAAAATGAAGAAGCGAAGTCGAGGAGATTTTAAAAAGAGGAGATTTAACAACGACCATGTGAGGCAGACAGTCTTGCGGCAGAAGAATCGTTCTAAGGGATGAGAACGACCACCGTTCGTATATGCTACAAATGCGAAAAAGAGGGACATATCACCAAACCGCCCACAACAGTTCAAGGTATGCTATAATTGTGGAAAGGAAGGACATATCGCTTCGAGATTGTGCAATGGCGAAACCTAGTTCAATGAGGACGGTGACTCAAAAGATCGTCCCTGAAAAAGTCAAAGTCAACGATTCCGGAAGAAGCGTTTGTTGTGGATCGGTCATAATGCGAGAACCCAAACGAGGTGATCACGGGTAAGCTATTTATAAATTCTTCGCGAAGTTTATACCTTACTTGATACCTGGTCTTTACCCATTCATTTATCTCTCCTGCATGTGCTCAACGCTTAAACTTGACTCGAGAAATTAGACTTTGACCTATCTGTGGAAACTCCAGTTAGAGAAACTTTCATCACATCCACTTTGCTTATAAATCTTGTTTGATTCAAGTTGGCACCATTACCTTACATTGACCTTATCTCTTTAAAGATACTTGCTTTTGATGTGATTTTAGGGGATTGATTGGTTAACTACTCATCATGCCAAAATTGATTGTTTTCGTAAGGTTGTTAGTTTTCATATTCCTAACCAACCCGTTGTATGCAATTCAAGCAACTAAACCATTAAAATCAATCATCGTCATATCTAATCATAAAGCTATTCGCTTATTAAAAAAGCGGATGTCAAGCTTTCTTAGCCCATGTTATGGATTTGAATAAAGACACGCCAAATTTGAATAATATTCCTGTTGTTATTGACTTTCCCGACGTATTTCAAGAAGAACTTGCCTACCCCCCAACGTGAAGTTGAATTCTTTATTGATCTTGAACCTGTACAAAGCCCATTTCTAAAACCCCATATCGAATGGCTCCTATTGAACTTCAGAGTTAAAGGTCCAACTACGTAAATTGTTGGACATCGGTTTCATTCGTTCCTAAGACATCTCCTCGGGGTGCTCTGCTTTTATTTGTAAAGAAGAAAGACGGGAGTATGCGACTTTGTATTGACTATCTAGAAATTGAACCATGTCACCATCAAGAATAGGTATCCTCACCTCATATTGATGACTTGTTTGACCAAATTGTAAGGGCACAATTCTTTTCAAAAATCAATCTTCGCTTCGGATATCATCAAATGAAGATTAGAATCGAGGATATTCCAAAGACCGCCTTCGAAAATTCGGTATGGGCATTATGAATTCTTAGTCATGTCTTTTGGACTAACTAATGCTTCGCGGCTTTCATGGATATGATGAACCGAGTATTCAAGGAATATTTGGATCGGTTTGTTGTTGTCTTTATTGATGACATCCTTATATATTCCAAAAGTCGTGAAGATCATGAGCACCATTTGAAGTTTGGTACTCCAAAGGCTTCGTAAAACAAACTATATGCCAAATTGAAGAAATGCGAGTTCGGCTTGAGGAAGTAGCATTCCTTGGGCACGATGGTGTCGAAACATGGAGTATCCGTGGACCCGTGAAGATTGAATCAATACAAAGTTGGGAGCAACCAAAGTCGTTGATGGATCAAGTCACGTAGCTTTTGGGCTTAAATTGGTTATTATCGAGATTCGTGGAAGGGTTTTCTCGAATTGCTACTCCATTAACTCAAATTCAAATCGGAAGGATACAAAATTCGTTTGGAGCGAAGAATGCGAGAAAAGTTTCCGTGAGCTTAAGAGAGAGACTTATTTCTAAGACTGTTCTAACAATACCATCCGGTTCGGATGGATTTGTTATCTACAACGATGCTTGAGCAAAGGGTTAGGATGTGTTCTCTTGCAACGTGGAAAGTCATAGCCTATGCCTCATGACAACTTAAAAGAGTATGAGAGGAATTATCCTACTCATGATCTAGAGTTAAGCAAATTGATCATTTTCGCTTAAAGATATGGAGGCACTATCTATATGGGAGAAAGTGGAGATATATTCGCACCATAAAAGCCTTAAATATTTCTTCACTCAAAAGAACTCAACATGCGGCGGCGACGTTGGCTCGAACTATTGAAAGACTACGACCACACTATTCAATACCATCCCGAAAAGCGAACGTGGTAAATGGCGCGTTAAGAAGATCATATCATATGGAACGAGTGCGATGATGTCAAGTATACGCGTAGAGCCAACTTTAATAGAAAAGTTAAGGTTGCTCAAGCCACCAATCTTGAGCTTATGCGTATGAAAAGAAAGTACAAGAAGGAGCTATTCCTAAGCGAGAATTGATGAAGAAGGAATACTTGAGTCCACTCTGCACTTTGTGTTCCTAACGACTCGATTTGAAGTACAAGATTATGATGGAGGCACACAATACACCATTTGCAATCCATCCTGAAGTACTAAAATGTATCGTGATCTTCGACATACATTTTGGTGGAACAATATGAAGAGAGAGATTGCAAAGTTTATCTCAATGTGTTTAACTTGTCAACGTGTAAAGGCGAGCATCTAGTACCTAAGGGTCCGTTGCAACCACTTGAGATTCCTGAATGGAAGTGGGAACACATTACCATGGATTTCGTTCTGGGTCTTCCCTACGGTTTCTCAAGGCATCAATGCTATTTGGGTTATTGTTGATAGATTAACCAAGTCCGCTCATTTCTTGCCGACACGGAGACTTATTCCTTGAACGCCTTGCTAGTATGTACGTGAATGAGATTGTGAGGTTGCATGGCATGCTGTATCCATAGTTTCGGATCGTGACCCAAGATTCACTTCAAGATTTTGGGTTAGCTTGCAAAAAGCTATGGGCACGGATTTGCGATTTAGTTCGACATACCATCCCCAAACAGACGGACAATCGAGAGACTATTCAAACTCTTGAAGATTTATTAAGACTACGTGTCCTAGACTTCAAGGCGGTTGGGATAAGTATTTACCATTGGTGGAATTCTCCTACAACAACAGCTTATCGTGCAAGTATAGGTGTGGCTCCATTCAAGCATTATATGGACGAAAATGTCGCTTCTCCAATATGTTGGGATGAGGTGGGTGAAGCAACATTGTTGGGACCCGAGTTAGTACGTATTTGACTCACCGAAAAGATCCAAATGATTCGACAACGTATACAAACGGCACAAGATCGACAAAAAGAGTTATCACGGATCTTCATCGAAAAGGACGTGGAATTTAATGTAGGGGATCATGTATTGTTGCGAGTTGCTCCATGGAAGGAGTTACAAGATTTGGGAAGAGAGAAAGCTCAATCCACGATTTATTGGTCCATTTCAAATTCTTGACCGAGTAGGAAATGTAGCCTATAGACTTGCGTTACCTCCGGTATGTCTCGTGTTCATAATGTGTTTCACATATCCGTACTTCATAAATATGTGAAAGACCCGAACCACGCTATTGAGTTAGAACCCACGAGATAGCCAAGACTTAACGTATGAGGAGGTACTTGTCAAGATTTTGGATAGGAAGGAGCATGTCCTACGCCAAGAAAGGTCATACCACAAGTTAAAGTTTTGTGGAGGAATCATGCTATAGAGGAAATGACCGGGAATTGGAAACGGAAATGAAAGCGAGGTATCCTCACCTTTTCAAACACTGTGTGTGCGTCGTCAATTTCGAGGACTTAAATTTCATAAGGAGGGAGGTTGTAAGACCCCAACTTATTATTAATGAAATTTAATTTTCTCTATTTATTATTTTAAAATAGTAAGGGTTGATTTGATTAATGTGGATAGTTAGGGGTTAAATACGCAAATATTTCAAAATAAGCAAGTGGTTATAAAATATTCATTGTTGTCGGGAATATTCGTTTGGTTGTGGAATATTCAATGCTTGTCAGGAATATTCGCATGCGGCCAAATGCCCATGTGTGGGCCCCATAACGGAAAGCGATTGGATGAAGAAAACGACAAATATAAGTTGTTTAAAAATAACGGCGTAGTTATTACCGTTAACACTGTTGGAATACCCGGTGGTTAAAACACAGTAATACGCGTTGTTGCACAGAAGCACACGGTATTGCACCAATTATTGAAGGCACTACTCAATAATGGTTACGATAATTACTTATTCGATTATTTCATTGAGTTAATAATTGTTTGCGTTGATATTTTATATTGTTTGTTGTTTCAATAATTGTCATTACACAAGATTTTTCATTATCGAAGCAATAATTCATATTATCCTAATAATATTATTAGATAACATTATTGGCAATGTCTAGAAAGTTCTGCCTAAGGAGAGGTTTGGTCACCTAATTGCGCGCCAAGATGAAGAAATTCTTATTGGAAAGCCCCTCTTCCTGAAGCCGCACAGTTGTCAATATTGTGATTCTCGTAATATTATTTGTGAATAATTAATTATTGATTCATATGATGAGGAAAATATTGATTTTATGTGGATATAGATGGAGAAAAATTTTAATGTGACAATTGTTGAAAATTGAAATTTTATCTCTTTCTGATTAAATAATTCATTTAAATATATTATTATATTTTAATAATATAATAATGGTGATATTTTTACAACGAATGTGGGATATATGAGTATGCGAGGAGGAAGAGTATTTTTGTTGCAATAAATGTTTAAAACATGTTAAACATGTCGGTGGACCCCATTTATTGACTAAAATTTGATTATAGCCTGTAAAATCGACCGTTTGTGGATTTCGGTCAATTTCTATTTGGAATTTGGAAAAACTTTCTTCTGCAAAGTTGTAGAGAATTGAATTTCCTATAAAAACTCACGAGATTCGAATTTTCTGATGAAAGGACTATTTATTATGAATTATTGAAGTTCTAAAGCTCCGAAATAATTGATTTTTGTAAGTTTTAATTATTTATTTTATGAAAACATTTTTTTATCATTTCTTTCTAGAAGGTTGGCATGTGGAAATGTTGGGATCTGATTTCCAAAGAGGCGTAGGAAATTTATTAATAATAATATATTTTATTAAATTTTCTACTTTTAATTTTCTAGCGTTTTCCTATAAATAGGTGCTTGGGTTAGAATTGAAAATCACACTAGAAAGCTGAAGTTTTCTCTCTCTATATTATCGAGCGTATTCTTGTGAGTATTTTGAGTATACTTTGAGTATTGCTATACTGATGCAAGTCCAAGTCATAGCTTTATATCCTGTGTTCAAATTTAAATCTTGATCTTTTCGAGGTAAGGGATATTATTTTTTTCGTAATGATATTATTTCTTCAATATCATTATAATTGAAATGTTGATCTGAAGTTTTATCAAATTTGGAACTTTTTCATGTCGGGGTTACTATTCATGAGTTACTATTCACGAGTTACTATTCATGAGTTACTATTCACGAAGTTACTTATTCACGAGTACTATTCTATTAAATGAAGCGTGAAGATATTTTTGTGGAATTTCTATCTTTTGGTGTGTCTGAGTTACTATTCACGTATCTGCACTATTCACGATATCTGACTATTATTCACATACTCAGACTATTCAATTTAAAATAAAATTTCTTCTTTTCGTCTAAAATATCTATTCGGATACTAACTCGATTGTATCCATGTTTTGATCATTCTTGAATTTTACACCACTATGATTATTTTTGAGGTATTTTTGACGTGGATAAAACCAAGTACGAATCCTTAATCCTTAATCCTTGTCATTTTGTTTCAATCGGATTCGTTTCTTTAAAAAAAAAATATTTTCATCATCCTCGGTCTTAAATGATGATATTATGGAATATCTTTGGCTGTAGTGCAAAAGATGAATGATTTCTTAAGAATATCTTTGGCCTCAGTAGTGCAAAGATGAATGATTTCTGAAGAATATCTTTGGCCCGTAGTGCAAAGATGAACAGTGTTTAAATGAACACGACTTAATCGATGAATATCTTTGGCCCGTAGTGCAAAGATGAATATTTGATTCCAGATGTATATTGATTGATGTTACATGGATAAAGGATAGACGATGAACTTTTAAATTCATACATAGAAGATAGTAGTTTGCATTCTCTACTTAACTCTTCTAATGAATTATTATTTCAACTGCGAATATTGATTTAAAATTTGTTGTCTATTGTATTCTATTATATTTTCCCCGTTGAAGACTAACGATAATTTGTTGTATATTATCTTAGCCATAATATTCTTTATCGAGCTTGAGCTCACCCTTTTCCTTTTTGTTCCATTTTTCTCGGGAGGCGAGAATATAAGCGCATGCAGTCGGGGTATGGAATGAAGGTTTTAGAAAGGGTTGTTTAGTAGTCCTCACCATTTTTGTAAAATAATGTATCAATAAATGTGATGAGGATTTATTTGAGTATAGATATTGTCTAAAAGATAATATTTGTATTTAAACTCACAGTTTTACTGTTGTAATAATAAAGTTGTAGTTGTTTCTGTACCATGTATTGACAACTCAGAATGGGTGATGTATACCTATTTTGGGGGCGTCACATGGGGGGTCCATAAAATAAGCAAAATTTACATCAAATACTTCATAAAAATTCCCTCAATATTTTTAGCAACATTTATTCATCATTATTATAACTCGCAATATTAACAACCATATCGTTCTCAGGAAAGAGGGGGGTTTTCGATAAGAATTTCTCCCTATTGGCGCGCAATTAGATGACCTAATCTCTCATTGACAGAACTTCTAGACATTGTCAATATTACAAATAATAATATTAATAACTTTGTCGTCTCAATTATTGATTTAATAATATAAAATATTATGCAGATAATACTGTGACAATAATTGAATCAATAATATAAGAGATATGATGAAGCAATTACTATAGTAATAATTGAGTATAACTGAGTGACTTCTCACGTAAGCATCAATAATCAATACCGTGTGCTACTATGCAACCACGCTTATTACTGTACTTTTACCACCGGGTATTTCAACAGTTTAACGGTAAAACTTTCGCTGTTATTTTTATAAAAAGATATTTTTGTCGTTTTATCATTCCGACAGTAATTTCGTTTTGGGGTCCACCAATAATTGCGCCGATGTACTAATATTCCCTGTTAAAACGAATATATCTCGACCAATCGAATATTTTATAACAACTTTCATACTTTGTAAAATTTATAAATATTACCCACAACTATAACATTATATCAAATCCATACCATAATATTCAAAAAAAATATTTCAAAAAAATTAAATTTTTATTTATAAAATTTGGGGTCTTATAGAACTCGTGATCCCTTCCATCTCCTTTCTTCTCCTCCTCCCGTGATGATTCCTTCCTCACCCGTAACTTCTTCTTTTCCTATATAAAGGAAATGATAATGAAAGAAATAATAAAAACTTCTCTGAATGATTTCTCTCTCTATCTCTTATTTATTCTCTCTAAATTTATGCAATTATAAGAGTATCTTTCTACACTTTGCTAAAGTTTTATAACACTTACGTAAAAAATAGTATTTAAATATTTTAGGATAGAGGAGTAAATTTTATTTTAATTATAATAATAGACTACTATTGTTTAAATAAGAATCTCATTTTAAAATTTTATTTGCAAAATTTTAAAAATAATTTATTTAAAAATAATAATAATTAGTTGTACTTCACAGTTAGTTTATAATTATTTGTATCAAAATTAAATAACTTAATATTACTTTTGAATTTTAGAATTTGCAAATTGACTTTTAAAAAGTCAAAATATATTTGTAATTTTAAAATTCAGAGAGTATTTATAAATCTAAACATTAAATATAAAATTAAATTTTAGTCAATGCAATTATAAATATAATAATAAACTTTTTTAAATGCAAGTCCTAAGTATAAAATTTATTACTTATAAAATCATATTATAAAAACTTTAATTTTTAGAATTTCGTTAACTTCTTAAAGTCAAAATAAGACTCCTTTTTTTAATAATTGTCAAACAATGCCTAATTATTTTAAAATTATATAATCTACTTGCCTAATTTCTTAAATTTTTGTGTACCACTTGCTAAAGTAGTATTTTTTTATTAATATTTATATGAAAAAAGTTGAGAGTGATTAGGATTAAATTAATTTTGATCAATTGACTAATATAATATCGATATTATATTATTATTTATTTTTTTTATAATTTTTTATAATTTTATTTTACATAATTTACATACGCATGTAACACCCAGGGCGAGGGCTAAAATGCAATTAAACAAGAATATTCTGGTAATTAAAAGTAGATAAAATCAATGTCCCTGAGTCGTTGAGATTCCATAGTAGTACTGTAGTAGTAGTCCTACAATGGGAGTGGGTCAACATTGACTCTCCTGTCCGTGTGTGCGCTACGTTTCTGACTTTCTGTTATACTTACTACCTTTACGCGTAAATGCACACCTACCCAATTTACATAAGAAGTAGACTTATTAATAAATAAATAATTAAATTAAAACGAAAATATTTATTTATCTTTTTGTATTTAAATTATCATTTTATTTACGAGAAGAAAAATACAATAATATTACTTATCAAATTAAGTCGCCCTTTAACCGTAATACCAATTAAAAAGTTGGCATATAGCTTAATTAATTATATATGCCTTTTAAATAAAGTCATACACTGCCTAATTATTTCAAATCAAATATATATTTAACTGAATATATATTTAATGATATATCTATCAAAAGGAATTAATTTCAATCGATTCCAAGCATGATTCCACTAAACTTCATTTTCAATTGTCACCAAATAAAATAAATATTTTAATTTATCTTTACATATTTCAATAGTGTTTTGATTATAACCTGTTAAATAATTAAAAGTGAAAAATTTGTCACTTTTAAACATTAACTCTGTTATTTTTAGCGAGCCTAAAAGTACTTGTTTGTCACGTTTTGAAGTATATAATGTAATGTGTAAAATTAAATAAATTTAGGGAATACAAAGTGCATTTCAATCTAAAATTTATAATAAGTAATACTTTTTTATATAGTTTTGCAATATTCATCATTGTATTAAGTAAAATTAAAATAATTTATATTAATTTAAAATTTAATTTTTTTTAAATTTATTCAAAAAAATCAATATTAATCAAATAATAAGATGTTGGGAAAAAATATGGCTTTCCCACAAGTGTAAATCAATGGAAGCAATGCAAGAAAAATAACAAAAGAAGTAGGCACACAAAAATTACGTGGTTCCCTCCAACTGAGGTACATCCACAAGGCCGATAGGTTAGTTTCTTCCACTATCCACCAAACAGAGTTTACAAAGTGGCCAAAAGGCATAAGCCTTACAAACACACCAAAGGTGTAAATTACAAGAGGAAAATACCTCACAAATGAGAAAACAAATCTCCAAGAACAAATATATCAGAACAGGAGAATGTATCAAAATGAATGTTCTGCTTCTACCAAAAATGGGACATGTCCCAGAAGAGCTCTCTACCTCTCTCTCTTTGTATCTATTCTCTATATCTGCAGAAATGGGACATGTCTCAGATTTATAAGGATTTGTATCTTCTTGAAGACTTCAAGCCAAGCCTTGATAATACCAAGAGTCATGCATAGGAAAACCACCAAAAATAAAAGCCATGCATTTTACCAAGGTGCATGCCAAATACTGTAATTAAGAAATAGATAGTTCCCACAAAGGAGGGAAACCCAACAATTCTCCCCCTCCCGACTTATGTGGAGGATTCGACCATTCCCGCCAAGAGTCGACATTTCTCATGCTTGTCCTTAGACAATGCCTTAGCAACATATCCGAAGTGTTATCATCAGTGTGAACTTTTTCAAGTTGCAACAACTTATCATTTAAGACATCACGAATCTAATGATATCTAACATCAATGTGTTTCGATCTCGAATGAAATGAAGAATTCTTACTCAAGTGGATCGCACTCTGACTATCACAATAAAGGACATACCTTTCTTGTTTCAAATCCAACTCTCGTAAGAACTTCTTCAGCCACAATAGTTCTTTGCAAGTTTTTGTGATAGCGATGAACTCAGCTTCTGTGGTAGAGAGAGCAAAGACATTTCAAGAACCTCGATTGTCACGCCAACGCTCCCCTCGCAAAGGTAATCAAATAACTGTAAGTAGATTTTCATTATCGACATCACCACCCGTATCGTAATCTGTGAACCCGCCGAGAATAGGGCTTGCTTTTTACCAAAACACAAACTCATCTTTGAAGTGCCCCGAAGATACCTCATAATCCATTTCACTGTTGCCCAGTGTTCTTTCCCCGGATTAGACAGAAAATGACTAACAACCCCAACTGCGTGAGCAATATCTGGGTGAGTACAAACCATGGCATACATCAAAGAACCAACTGCTGAACTATAAGGAGTTTTCTGCATCTCTTTTTTCTCTTCATCACTTTTAGGACACTGTCTTGAGCTAAGTTTGAAGTGGCCTGCAAGTGGATAATTAACAGGATTTGCTTTGTCCATATTGAACCTCTCAAGAACCTTTTTAATGTAATTCTCTTGAGATAACCAAATCAGCCCACGTGATCTGTCACGAACAATTCTCATCCCTAGAATTTGCTTTGTTGAACCCAAATCCTTCATGGCAAAGGATTTGCTCAACTCTGACTTCAACTTGTTAATCGTGCTCGTGTCTTGACCCACAATAAGCATATCATCAACGTAAAGCAAGAGAATAATAAAATTGCCATCTGGATAATTTTTCACAAACACACAATGATCTGAATTTGTTCTTGAATACCCATGCTTAGTCATAAAAGAATCAAATTTTCTATACCACTGCCTTGGAGCTTACTTCAATCCATACAAGCTCTTCTTTAATTTGCAAACTAAATGATCATTACCCTTATCTATGAAGCCCTCAGGTTGCTCCATATAAATTTCCTCTTCTAAGTCACCATGCAAAAAAGTGGTCTTCACATCAAGCTGCTCAACTTCTAAATTCATACTCGCAGCTATACCAAACACAGTTCGAATGGAGGACATCTTCACAACTGGTGAGAAGATCTCATCAAAATCAACTCCTTTCCTCTGACCAAAGCCTTTCACAACAAGTCGTGCCTTGAATCTCGGTTGAGAACTGTTCCCATCATTCTTTCGTCTGAAGACCCATTTATTTTTCAAAATTTTCTTCCCTTTAGGCGGCTTCACCAAATCATAGGTGTGATTCTCATGCAAAGATTTCATTTCCTCTTTCATTGTCGTAAGCCATTCAGTCATGTTCTCATGCTTCAAGACTTCTTCATAAGTCTCTGGCTCCCCCTGATCTGATATCATTACATACTCATTTGAAGAATATTTTTTGGATGGTTGTTTTTCTCTGGTAGATCTCCTTGGTAATGGCTCTTGAACAGGTGGCTGCTCCCCCTCAATTTCTGGCTCAACATCATCTTCCGCTACATCATCATGAGGTGTCTGCATTTCCTCATGAACAACAGGTGGAACAAAAGGATCTAAATCAACAAGATCATCAGTATTAGACTCAGCTGACTCAGGCTTGTCAATGTCTTCAATAGTTTGATCTTCCAAGAAAATAACATCTCGGCTTCTGACAACTTTCTTGTCAACTGGGTCATACAACCTGTAGCCAAATTCTTCATGTCCATAGCCAAGAAATATGCACTGCTTTGCTTTTGGATCAAGCTTGGACATTTCATCTTTTGGAATATGAACAAAAGCTCTACAACCGAATACCTTCAAGTGATCATAAGAGACTTCCTTCCCTGTCCAAACTTTCTCTGGTACATCACCATTCAACGGAAAAGAAGGAGACAAATTGATTAGATCAACTGATGTCCTCATTGCCTCACCCCAAAAGGATCTTGGCAACTTTGAATGTGAGAGCAAACATCTAACTTATTCAAGAATGGTGCGATTCATTCTCTCTGCAACCCCATTCTGTTGAGGTGTCTTTTTTACTGTCCTTTCATGCCTGATGCCATGATTGGAGCAATATTGATCAAATGGTCCAATATATTCACCACCATTATCCGAGCGAACACATTTCAACTGTCTACCAGTTTCTCTTTCAACCTTGGCCTGAAAATGCTTAAACACGTCTAGAACTTGATCTTTAGTTTTTAGTGTATAAGCCCAAACTTTTTTGGAGTGATCATCAATAAAGGTGACAAAGTATAAAGCACCACCAAGTGTCCTAACTGTTAGAGGACCACATACATCAGAATGTACCAAATCTAGAACATGAGATTTTCTAGATGTAATATTTCTACGGAATGATATTCTGTTTTGTTTACCATGGAAACAATGAACACATGTTTTCAAAGGCGTACCTTTTATCCCCGCTAGAAGCTCTTTCTTGGACAAAACTTGCAATCCTTTTTCACTCATATGTCCAAGCCTTCTATGCCATAAATCGGTGGATGAGTCATTTTCTAAGGTATTCACAACACCCTTGCAGATTTTTGCTTGCATAAGGTAAAGAGAGCAGTCTTCTTTCCTTTTGCTACCACTAGAGAACCTTTGAGAGCTTCCATTTTCCACCACCGAAATTGTTGTTGTAGCCCTCATCATCTAACTTTCCAAGCAGAGATTAAATTGAGTAGAATATCCTAGTATATGCCTCACATTTCTAAGGAATAATTTGCGTACCAATATTTGTTTCAAACAAATGTCACCCATGCCGACAATTTTGACACATCTTCATTTCCCATACGGATATTCCCAAACTCACCTCATGCGTAAGTAAGTAAAGAAATCAGCCCGTGAAGTAACATGAAATGAAGCTCCGTAATCAATTACCGGTCAAATTCTCTTGGCCAATCAAATTAATACTAGCATCATCACCGATAACCATGAGTTCATCATTTAGTAACTGCAATGATGTATCATTTTGCTTTTCTCCGAATTTTTCTTTGTTCTTCTCCTTGAACTTGAGCTTTCGCACTCCCCGCTTCATGTGCCCTTTCTCGTGACAATAATAAACTCAACATCTTTATTTGAAATCGATCTTGAACGACCTCTAGATTTATCATGGTTGTGTGGAGCCTTACTCTTACTCCTGCCTTTCCGGTTTTCCATCACAAGTGCTTCGGAGTGAGAAGAACCTGATGACTTTCTTCTTGTCTCTTCATTCAACAGGCTTCTGGTAACTTGACTCATTGTTACCACTCCATCAGTTGCATAGTTACTAACTGTGACCACCAAAGTTTCCTAAATTTTCGTGAAGTGAACTAAGAAGTAACAAAGCTTGTAATTCATCATCAAAAGTAATTTTCATAGCGAGCCTAAATCGATTCACAAAGGCTCTTAATTTCATTTAAATGCTCTGCAATAGAATACCTTCCTTATATTTAGAGTTCACAAGCTTTGAAATAGAAAAGCTTTATTCACGGTCTTCTTCCTATCATAAAGACTCTCCAATTTGGTCCAAAGACGTATGTCAATTTTCTATAGAGACACGATGAAAGACACTATCATCAATCCATTCTTCGAATAAACCGATGACCTTTTTGGCCTAACTTTTTCCACTCGTCATCTTTCATTCCTTCTGGTTTGCCACGATCACCCTCTATGGGTCCATTCAAATCTTTACAGAACAAGAGGTCTTCCATTTTAGTTTTTCAAGTCACCCAATTTGTGCCATTGAAACTGATCATACGCCCAACGTTGCCGTCCATGATTCACACACAAATATAATGAAACGGAACCGAATTAACCAATAGCTTTGATACCAGATGTTGGGAAAAAATATGACTTTCCTACAAGTGTAAATCAATGGAAGCAATGCAAGAAAAATAACAAAAGAAGTAGGCACACAAAAATTACGTGGTTCCCTCCAACTGAGGTACATCCACAAGGCCGGTAGGTTAGTTTCTTCCACTATCCACCAAACAGAGTTTACAAAATGGCCAAAAGGCATAAGCCTTACAAATACACCAAATGTGTAAATCACAAGAGGAAAATACCTCACAAATGAGAAAACAAATCTCCAAGAACAAATATATTAGAACAGGAGAATGTATCAAAATGAATGTTCTGCTTCTACCAAAAATGGGACATGTCCCAGAAGGGCTCTCTATCTCTCTCTCTCTCTTTGTATCTGTTCTCTATATCTGCAGAAATGGGACATGTCTCAGATTTATAAGGATTTGTATCTTCTTGAAGACTCCAAGCCAAGCCTTGATAATACCAAGAGTCATGCATAAGAAAACCACCAAAAATAAAAGTCATGCATTTTACCAAGGTGCATACCAAATACTGTAATTAAGAAATAGATAGTTCCCACAAAGGAGGGAAACCCAACATAAAAAACTAAGGTAATATATTTTATGGGGACAAAAAAAAATTGCACATTTAAATCACAGGGGGCAGCTTGGTAATT
Source organism: Panax quinquefolius (assembly GCA_020205615.1). Classification (NCBI taxonomy): domain Eukaryota; kingdom Viridiplantae; phylum Streptophyta; class Magnoliopsida; order Apiales; family Araliaceae; genus Panax; species Panax quinquefolius. The sequence goes on along the minus strand of CM035158.1, from coordinate 116,725,952 downwards.
ACGCACGGTTTTTGGAATTTATTGCCTGTCGCATGAGCCTGTAGCGGCATGGCTTTATTTACGATTAATCTCAGCCTTTCATCGGACAGATCAACCTGAACGTGTGTGTGTGTTGTACAATATATTGGCAGCTTTTTTTGTGCTCTGTTACTGTCTATCTCAAGTAACGCGTAATTCTAAACAACCCTATTTGTATTTTTGCCTCAAGGCAGTTCAATCTTTATCCTATTTGTAGCTTTAAATTAAATCGGCTGTAATTTTCATTGGAGTGAAGTTTTTTATTTATTAAGATTGGTTCCAAAATGCTCTCTAGTTCCAATCTGGAGAAAGAGTAATGTATATATATTAGTTAATTAATGAACATGCATGCAAGAAAATTAGGAAGAAAATAAGACTCTTCCGGATGAATGCAGAGCCAGACGGGTCACCAAACTATTTCAAATTAATTAGAAAAAATTATATTTTATACCATCACTATTGATTTTTGAATATATGGATTGATTCAAAATTGAAAGAAAAATACGACTATAATATACTCCTTCTCTCCGCTCCAAATTATACGATCATTATTGATTTTTGAAAGTAAATTTAAGATATTTTTAAACTCGACTTATTAAAAATCATCAAACAATAAAATTTACAGTGTGTAATATTTTTTAAATAACTTACAATATTAATCATTGTATTAATTAAAATAAAAAATTTATTAAAAAGAGAGTAAAACTAACTATAATACTATATAATTAAGCAAATCTAAGTTGACTTTTCTTCTTTTAAGAAACAAAATTTAAAATATATAAAGTCAACAAATTTCACCTAGTACTATTTCAAATTTTAGCAAAAACAACTAAGATTCCGCGTTATCATATTTGCATGCATGCATGGCGGTGCAGAAACAAATCATAAGCATTTGACTATTCATAAGCATTATATATATATATATATATATATATATATATATATATATATATATATATACACCAATGTTTGACTTTTCTTAATTTCAATACCATTTACGTATTCCAGTTAATTACCACTATATATACATCTTTCTTTGCTTCCCAATATCATATTCATATCATCACCGGCTACAACATTACTACGTACCGACTTCACTTCCACCTTAATTCAGTTCAAAATATCAAGATTTAAACAAATTTCCTTGAACTTTAATGGGCCTAAACAAAGTTACCTGCATTATTCTAGTGTTTCTCTTGGTAGCCATGGCAACCCCATTGGCGTTGGGCCAAGGTTTGCGGCTTGGGTTCTATGCACGTACTTGTCCTCGGGCTGAATCCATTGTTCGGGCCACTGTAGCCAAACATGTCAAATCTGATCTGACGGTGGCACCCGGGTTGCTTAGAATGATCTTCCATGATTGTTTTGTTCAAGGTTGTGATGCTTCTATTCTTATCGATGGGGCATCCACTGAGAAAACGGCTGGCCCCAATCTTCTGTTGAGAGGATATCAAGTTATTGATGATGCTAAGGCTCAGATTGAAGCTGCATGCCCTGGGATTGTATCTTGTGCTGATATTCTTGCTGTTGCTGCTCGTGATGCTGCTGTTCAGGTAATTTAATTAATCTCTACGTTAAATGTGCTTAATTGCTTGCTAGCTAGCTTAATTAACCATATATAATCTCTTCAATTCTAGCTAATAATATTTATTACGACAGTTATAATATCATTAAGTGTCTATAATTATTGTTATCAATTTAAAATGTTAATTAAACACGCTAATTGAGTCGTGCACTTGCTGAAGATCGAGTGTAAGAATCAGTCAGGTGTACGTAGCATATATATATATAAGTACATATTAGATGGATGGATGGATGAATTACATTTTATTTAAGTTATTAATTAAGCATTCTAAATCTTTTGGTGGTTTAATTTCATGATTAAATGCAGGCCGGTGCACTAACCTATCTTGTGCCCACCGGACGTAGAGATGGACGGGTTTCATTAGCATCCGATACTGCTAATTTGCCAGGTTTTACGGACTCAGTTGAGGTCCAAAAGCAAAAGTTTGCGGCCAAAGGTCTCAGCACTCAAGATCTTGTCACCCTTGTTGGTAAGCATTACAAGTTCAAACTCTAAACTAAGCACTTTTACTAACTATATATATATATATATATATATATATATATATAATGCAATATTGATGATTTAATTATATTTGAATTTATGTCCGAAAATATATTCTCATGCATGTTACTCATTTAATTATATATAGGGGGACATACTATTGGAACAGTAGCTTGCCAATTCATAAGGTACAGATTATACAACTTCACTACATCTGGTGGTGCTGACCCTTCCATTGATCCAACATTCCTTCCAACACTCCAATCACTTTGTCCGGCAAATGGAGATGGAAATAAACGAATCGGATTAGACGACGGCAGCAGTGACAAGTTCGATCATTCTTTCTTCACAAACTTAAGAAACAGCCGCGGAATTCTTGAATCCGATCAAAGGCTATGGGCTGATGCTTCCACCAAAAATTTTGTGCAAAGGTTTATTGGAATTAGAGGTTTGGCTGGATTGACTTTGAATGTGGAGTTTGGAAGGGCCATGATCAAAATGAGTAACATTGAAGTGAAGACCGGAACTAATGGTGAAATTCGCAAAGTTTGTTCTGCAATTAATTAACTAGCTAGGAACACACGATCGAGATGTTATCATGTTAAATACTGATTAGCAGTTATATAAGCAGATTGATATAATATTAATCTGCCTAATTAAGCTAGCTAGTTGTATAGGAAAATGAAAGAAAAATTGTTTTGCTATATATATATATATTCTTTGATTGGTGTGTAAGGTAGCTATGTAATAATGTATTATACGAATTAATGATGGAATGGATTAAAGAAAAGAATTTTGAATTCCAGTTGGTTTTGAGGTATATATATGAAAAAAATGTATATATATACGCAACGAATTGAACCGTCACTATATCCAAAAAAAAGCTCAAATCATAGGTGACATGTACTTCATATTATTATATATCAGATATATATACATATATATATATATATATATATATATATATATATATATGTGTGTGTGTGTGTGTGAAAAATTGGTATACACAAGTAACACAACCTTACAAATTTTTTTTTAAACAATCATCCAAAACGACGTTGGACTAATTTGTTTTAAAAAAAAATTTGCAAGGCTTCCACCTCCCACGTCTGTATAAGGCTTCTCTCCCAAATCGCGCATAAGGGCTTCCTCCTCCCAAATTAGAAAGCGCAACCGGCGACCTCACTCTCGTCGGCCGCCACGATACCAACTCCTTCGACAGCCACTGTAACGCCCCCAAAATAGGTCCATTCCATCCAACCCATTCAGAGTCGCCAAATATATGGTACGGAAAATAACTACAACTTTATTACAATAATTGTCGTACAAAATACAACAACACATATGCTGTGAGTTTGGATACAAATATATACCAATCAGAAGACGTCACAATGACACCTTACATAAAAGGTATAGTCAAAACCTGCTTTTAGAAATTAGAATCTTTGGGAAGTGCTCAAGAAACCTTCGTATACATGGGAGGCCATGCTTTTTAGGTTATGATAGATATCATATGGCCACGTAATTATCCTTGGTCAATCCAATAGACCCCAAAAGAAAAACGAAAGATTACTATCATATTCTTCCCAATGGTGAGTCTTCTTGATATATCATTATCTCCACTGCCTCTAATTGGGTATTATACTCCAAACAAACACCAAGATTATATAGGTAGTGCTTGTAAATATACTCAAGAAGTGGATGAAAGACAACCATGTCTTATGATAACACGAGTTTGTATGTCATTAGACATCTTGTATGATAGTGACAAAACACCCTTCCAAAGTTGGGTTCGCCTTTCACCCTATTTAATTCACCAAAATAACTATTAAATGATGTATAAAATACAACACACTAAAGTCCTAAATAAAATTATTTCCATACTCTTTGGGAGAACCTCAACAACTATAGACCACCGCTCTATTCCTTGTTATCCCCGGCCAACCCAAATACACTTTTATTACACGAAAGGAATTGTGAAACAAAAGGGTGAGCACAACTAGCTCAAGAAAGAATATTATGACTAAAGATAAATAAATTATCAATAGTTTTCATCAAGAATAAATCGAGATTTAGAACATATGGTAGATGATAAAACTTTTCAACCATAGTTGCAAATGAACGAGCAATCCATTAAAAGAGTCAAATAGACTATAAAGTCTATCGTCTTCTCCACGTTAAAAGTCCACCAACAATATTTTATCCTGTAACATCAATCAACAGCCTTTTTCACAATCATATGAATAACTCATAATCATAATTGTGATTCTAAATTCTCTTCTCATCCGGACGTAAGATAATTTCATCACCGTCTTTTACCCTCAAAACATCAAAGATCATGGTTATACCAAATCACAATTCATGTTCATAATCATACTAATAAATTCATCTTCGCACTCACTACCAAAGATATTCATCAACAGCCCATCTTTACACTACAAAGCAAAGATATTCATCCACAAGTCATCTTTGCATTACGAGCCAAAGATATTCATTAATAATTCATCTTTACACTACGAAGCAAAGATATTCAACAACAGTCATCTTTGCATTACGAGCCAAAGATATTCATCAATAATTCATCTTTGCACTACAAAGCAAAGATATTCAACAACAAAATCTTTGCACTACTAGCCAAAGATATTCATATATCAAAGAAATACATAATCATTTCGAAGTTATATAACAATAATTATAACCATGTTGATCAATTCACCTTCACTGCACTTAAGCTAAAAATATTCAATTGTAAATTCAATGGTCATGATCATACCAAATAACAATTCAACTTTTGCACTACTGGCCAAAGAGAACCTATGGTCACGATCATACCAATAATCTACCCATCTTTACACTCAAGTCAAAGAGAAATATTATCATTAGGGTTATAAGAATGTTATATAAAAATAATATAATCAAAACATGGTTTTAATTTCAAGAGTAAGATTCATAAATCAACGATAATTTGGTCAAAGAAGAAACCAATTTGTCGTGACTAGTACCCCGTATTCGTACATAGTACCTTATACGTGCATAGTAACCTCGACACGAAAAGATAAAGTTTCATAATAAAATTCATATCCATATTTATAACACCTTAATCCAAATGTTATAAATCACTTAAAAATCTCATAATCTAATATTATTAATATTACAATAATATTTTAATCATTTCTTAAACTTATAAATAATTCAATCCAATTATTTACACTTTAATAATTAATGCATTTAATCATCTAAAATGCCAAACTCATAAGATTTCATCATCATTAACCAAAACCCTCATAAAAATCTGCATATACCTCATATATGATTCTCAAGCCAATAAATCATATTTTCTAATTTTCTTACTTCACATAACATATTTAATTCATTTACTCATAACTAGAATATTTTCATGAAAAATACCAAATCAGTTCTAAAAATATTTCTTTTCTGGGATTTAGCATAACATAGTCCCATATTGAACATATATTTTTCTCGAAATTTTAAAATTCACTTACTATTTTTCATATGGCCAAAACCACCGAATATTTAAACATTTATCATAAATTATACTTTTATCCAAAAATTCTGAAATTAATACGGTATACTGATATTATATAGATGTACTCCCAATAAAAAATTTCATCAATTTTGGAGTTAATCACAAGGAGTTATAAATAGTTACTTTTAAAATAGTCTTTTCTCATAAAATCCATAACTCCTAATCTATACATCCAAAAATTACCATTTTTGGACACGATCTACAAAACTCATCAACATATCATTTCAAATTTTTCCAGAATTTTTGAAGATTCAGAAAATTTCGAAACTAAAAACATAATAACCCTTAAAATCCCTTAATATCCCTTTACCTCAAAAGAAGATACTTGGTTCCGAATAATAATAACCGAATCTAACTTGCAAATCAGTATAGCAATACTCAAAGTATACTCAAAATACTCACAAGAATACGCCGATAATATAGAGAGAGAAAACTTTAGCTTGTGATTTTCAATTCTAACCTAAGCACCTATTTATAGGAAATTGCTAGAACACCAAAGCGTAAAATTTAATATAATATTAATATAATTATACAAATTTTCTTTAGCCCACCTTTTGGTCAAAAACACCAGCCACACATGTTAATGATGTCCAAAAAAATACAAAAACGTTTTTCTAACAAAAATAATTTAAACTCCAAAATCAATTCACACCCATATAATCAAACTTCAATAATTCACAATAAATAGCTCTTTTATCAGAAAATTCAATCTCGTGATTTTTTTTTTATAGAAAATTCAATTCTCTACAACTTTGCGTAAGAAATTTTTCCAAATTCTAAATAAAAATTGACCAGAATCCACAAACGGGTAATTTTACAGGCTATAATCAAATTTCGGTCAATAATTGTGTCCACCAACACACAAAACATGTGTTAAACATTTAATGCCACAAAAATACTCTTCCTCCTCATATACTTATATATTCCACATTCATTATAAAAATATCGCCATTAATATATTATTAAAATAATATATTTAAATGAATTATTTTATCAGAAAAAGATAAAATATTAATTTTCAACAATTGTCATTTTAAAAATTTTCTCCATCTATATCCACATAAAATCAATATTTTTCTCATCATAAAAATCAATAATTAATTATTCACAAATAATATTACATAATCACAATATTAACAACCAGTGCCTTCAGTGAGGAAGAGGGGGCTTTCCAATAAGAATTTCTCCTCTTCTTGCGCCAGCAATTAGGTGACCAAACCTCTCCTTAGATGAACTTTCTAGGCATTGCCAATAATGTTATCCAATAATATTATTCAGATAATATGAATTATTGTCTCCGATAATGGAAAATATCACGTCTTAGTGACAATTATCAAAACAACAATAATATAAAATATCAACGTAGCAATTATTGAATCAATAAAATAAAATATCAAATAAATAATTATCGTAACAATTATTGAGTAATGCCTTCACGAAAAAAAAAATTATCATGCTTCATGAATAGTACTCGTGAATAGTAACTCGTGAATAAGAACTCATGAATAAGTAACTCGTGAATAGTAACTCATGAATAAGAACTCGTGAATAGTAGAATCGTGAATAGAACTCATGAATAGTAATTAAAAAAATTGAATACTTTTATTTCATAAAATTCGGTCTTACATCTCTCCTCCTTATGAAATTTCGTCCCCGAAATTTTACGCACTGGGTATTTCAAAGAGTTGACAATACCTTGTTTTCATTTCGCATTCTATCTCCCCTCACATCATGATTTCTCCATTGCTCATCTCCCATATTTGAGATATCATTCTAGAATACGACTTCAAAACAAGGGTTAATTTAACAAATTAACATATCACATAATATCCCGATATTACGATCGACCAACAAATAAGCTTAGGTAGACACACTAACGAAGGATTTACTCATCTCTCCTCCTAGTTCTAATCCCGATCTCCGCCAGAGATCATATCCTAAGCTCTTATACCAAATGTAACGACCCCAAAATAGGTCCATTCCATCCAACCCATTCTAAAGTCGCCAAATATATGGTACGAAAAAATAACTACAACTTTATTACAATAATTGTCGTACAAAAATACAACAACACATATGTCGTGAGTTTGATACAAATATATACCAACTCAGAAGCACGTCACAATGACACCTTACATAAAGGTATAGTCAAAAACTGCTTTTTAGAAATTAGAATCTTTGGGAAGTGCTCAAGAAAACCTTCGTATACATGGGAGGCCATGCTTTTAGGTTATGATAGATATCATATGGCCACAAAATTATCCTTGGTCAATCCAATAGACCCCAAAGAAAAACGAGAAGATTACTATCATATTCTTCCCAATGGTGAGTCTTCTCTTGATATATCATTATCTCCACTGCCTCTAATTGGGTATTATACTCCAAACAAACACCAAGATTATATAGGTAGTGCTTGTAAATATACTCAAAGAAGTGGATGAGCACAACCATGTCTTATGATAACACGAGTTTGTATGTCATTAGACATCTTGTATGATATAAGACAAAACACCTTCCAAAGTCAGGGTTCGCCACCCTATTTAATTCACCAAAATAACTATTAAATGATGTATAAAATACAACACACTAAAGTCCTAAATAAAATTATTTCCATACTCTTTAGGGAGAACCTCAACAACTATAGACCACCGTTCTATTCCCTTGTTATCCCCGCTCAACCCAGCTACACTTTTATTACTTCGAAAGGAATTGTGAAACAAAAGGGTGAGCACAACTAGCTCAAGAAAGAATATTATGACTAAAGATAAATAAATTATCAATAGTTTTCATCAGTAATAAATCAGAGATTTAGAACATATGGTAGATGATAAAACTTTTCAACCATAGTTGCAAATGAACGAGCAATCCATTAAAAGAGTCAAATAGACTATAAAGTCTATTGTCTTCCACGTTAAAAGTCCACCAACAATATTTTATCCTCAGAACATCAATCAACAGCCTTTCCACAATCATATATGAATAACTCATAATCATAATTGTGATTCTAAATTCTCTTCTCATCCGTGACGAAGATAATTTCATCACCGCCTTTACCCGAAACATCAAAGATCATGGTTATACCAAATCACGCTTCATGTTCATAATCATACTAATAAATTCATCTTTGCACCACTACGCTAAAGATATTCATCAACAGCTCATCTTTACACTACAAAGCTAAAGATATTCATCCACAAGTCATCTTTGCATTCCGAGCCAAAGATATTCATCAATAATTCATCTTTTGCTACAAAAGCAAAAGATATTCAACAACAAAGTCATCTTTGCATTACGAGCCAAAGATATTCATCAATAATTCATCTTTGCACTACAAAGCAAAGATATTCAACAACAAAATCATCTTTGCACTACTAGCCAAAGATATTCATATATCAAAGAAATACATAATCATTTCGTGGTTATATAACAATAATTATAACCATGTTGATCAATTCACCTTTTGCACTTAAGCTAAAAATATTCAATTGTAAATTCAATGGTCATGATCATACCACCAACAATTCAACTTTTGCACTCATCGGCCAAAGAGAACCTATGGTCACGATCATACCAATAATCTACCCATCTTTACACTCAAGTCAAAGAGAAATATTATCATTAGGGTTATAAGAATGTTATATAAAAACAATATAATCAAAACATGGTTTTAATTTCAAGAGTAAGATTCATAAATCAACGATAATTTGGTCAAAGAAGAAACCAATTTGTCGTGACTAGTACCCCGTGATTCGTGATACATAGTACCGTGAGTATCGCATATAAGAATATCGACACGAAAAGATAAAGTTTCATAATAAAATTCATATCCATATTTATAATACCTTAATCCAAATATTATAAATCACTTAGAAATCTCATAATCTAATATTATTAATATTACAATAATATTTTAATCATTTCTTAAACTTATAAATAATTCAATCCAATTATTTACACTTTAATAATTAATGCATTTAATCATCTAAAATGCTAAACTCATAAGATTTCATCATCATTAACCAAAACCCTCATAAAAATCTGCATATACCTCATATATATGATTCTCAAGCCAATAAATCATATTTTCCAATTTTCTTACTTCACATAACATATTTAATTCATTTACTCATAACTAGAACATTTTCATGAAAAATACCAAATCAGTTCCAAAAATATTTTTTTTCTGGGATTTAGCATAACATAGTCCCATATTGAACATATATTTTTCTCGAAATTTTAAAAATTCACTTACTATTTTTCATATGGCCAAAACCACCGAATATTTAAACATTTATCATAAATTATACTTTTATCCAAAATTCTGAAATTAATACGGTATACTGATATTATATAGATGTACTCCCAATAAAAATTTCATCAATTTTGGAGTTAATCACAAGGAGTTATAAATAGTTACTTTTAAAATAGTCTTTTCTCATAAAATCCATAACTCTAATCTATACATCCAAAATTTCCATTTTTGGACACGATCTACAAAACTCATCAAAATATCATTTCAAATTTTTCCAGAATTTTTGAAGGTTCAGAAAAATTTTGAAACTAAAAACATAATAACCCTTAAAATCCCTTACTATCCCTTACCTCAAAAGAGCAGAAGATTACCGACGGAATAACGTCGAATCTAACTTGCACCGTGATATAGCAATACTCAAAGTATACTCAAAATACTCACAAGAATACGCCGATAATATAGAGAGAGAAAAACTTGAGCTTTAAATTGTGATTTTCAATTCTAACCCAAGCACCCTATTTATAGAAATTGCTAGAACACCAAAAAGCGTAAAATTTAATATAATATTAATATAATTATACAAATTTTCTTTAGCCCACATTTTGGTCAAAAACACCAGCCACACATGTTAATGATGTCCAAAAAATACAAAAACGTTTTTCTAACAAAAATAATTTAAACTCCAAAAATCAATTCACACCCGATATCTTCAAACTTCAATAATTCACAATAAATAGCTCTTTTATCAAAAAATTCGAATCTCGCGACTTTTTATAGGAAATTCAATTCTCTACAACTTTACAGAAGAAAGTTTTTCCAAATTCCAAATAAAAATTGACCAGAATCCACAAACGGGTAATTTTACAAAGCTATAATCAAATTTCTATTAATAATTGTGTCCACCAACACACAAAAAACATGTGTTAAACATTTAATGCCACAAAATACTCTTCCTCCTCATATACTTATATATTCCACATTTATTATAAAATATCGCCATTAATATATTATTAAAATAATATATTTAAATGAATTATTTTATCGTAAAAAGATAAAATATTAATTTTCAACAATTGTCATTTTAAAAATTTTCTCCATCTATATCCACATAAAATCAATATTTTTCTCATCATAAAAATCAATAATTAATTATTCACAAATAATATTACATAATCACAATATTAACAACCTGATAGCTTCCTGGAAGAGGGCTTTCCAATAAGAATTTCTCCTTACTTGGCATGCCAAGCAATTAGGTGACCAAACCTCTCCTTAGACAGAACTTTCTGGCATTGCCAATAATGTTATCCAATAATATTATTCAGATAATATGAATTATTGTCTGATAATGGAAAATATCATACGTGACAATTATCAAACAACAATAATATAAAATATCAACGTAGCAATTATTGAATCAATAAAATAAAATATTGAATAAAGAATTATCGTAATAATTATTGAGTAATGCCTTCTTACGAAAAAAAATTATCATGCTTCATGAATAGTACTCGTGAATAGTAACTCGTGAATAGTAACTCATGAATAGTAACTCGTGAATAGTAATTAAAAAAAAATTGAATACTTTTATTTCATAAAATTCGGGGTCTTACAGCCACGGTTCCACCTCACGTCCGCTTCCATCACTTCAACTCTCTCCGACGCCCGCCTCTTCCTCAAGGTCTTCTTTTTTATTTTTTGTAATTTTGGGATCGATTTTAGAACCAAAACCATGGCCATACGACGAAAATGAGGGGGATTTATGTAGTTTGTTGTCTAATTCTTAATATTATAACACTACCAGTAAGTGCTGCTTCAATTTCATCACTAAAAGAAGAACAACAAACCTCATGTATAGTGTGCATATCATACTATTTACAGAGTCTAACACAACAAATTAACCTCATGTACAGTGTGCATATCATACTTCAACTCAATTGCGGCTGTGGATCGCAAAATGACAACATGAGTTCGTCTTCCTCATCAGCACCAAGACTCCTCCAAGCAGACCTCTCAACTAGAACATGTAGATTTCAAAATAACCAGCTCCTATGCGAGCATTGGCAGAAATAGAAACATTGGGACCGATTAATCTGTTCAGAATTTTATGGGAGAGTCAATCCTACAGATTAAGTCCGAAAAGCATGAACAAACGCATAGAACCCACTGTAGTCTGTACATGCCTCATTTGAAGTCTGTGATTATAAATGGAAACATTCATATATAATAGGCTGATAGCAACCCTCCTCTCATAAACCACAAATTTCATTAACTCATCCATAAGTAGAATTAGGTCCCTAGTATAAAAATAGCTTATGGTGATTAAACTCTATATGATTAGAACCCACTGAACATGCATGGAGAATTCCCACCAATCTTTTCATCTATATAATCTTTCCACTTCTAACAGAATTTTGATCAGCAAAATACCAACATTAACACCAACCAATTTCTTGCCATTAATCATCACCTGAATACACCTCAAAATGTCTATTTTAGCAAACCTATTAAGACAAATAACTGTTGTTTAATATGAGAAGTCATATACTTTCCAATTCTAAGCTAAAGTGTTCAATATTTTTGTTACAAATTTAAGTGCGAGCTGTAGTGTTTGAAGAAATAAATATACTAAGATAGGTAGAACTTCAACAAAAAATAAGGTGAACAATAAACAAGCATAATAACAGTGTAACTAACTTCTTTTTCCAATTTGATTCTTTTGGGGCTGCTAAGCTATAAATTGAAACTATTATCACAATCAAATATCAACTAGAGACTCTTAATTTGACACAACAACAATATGGAAAAAAAAAAAACAATATACAAATATACCTGAGGAGTTGGAGGAAAAATTGCTAATAGATGAAAACAACGGGATTGTTAAACTATGAAACGGGGAGATTTATAATAATTATTATTTGTAGAAGATGATTGTGGAACTGTGCTCGGAGAAGACATTGCTAAACCTAAGGTTCTTCGTTCAGTGATGAAATTGAAGCAGCACCGACTGGTAGTGTTATAATATTACGAATTAGACAACAAACTACATAAATCCCCCTCATTTTAGCCGTATGGCCATGATTTTGGTTCTTAAATCGATCCCAAAATTACAAAGAAGAAAAAAGAAGACCAAGAGGTGGGCGTTGGAGAGAGTTGAAGTGATGGAAGCGGACGTGGGAGATGGAACCGTGGTTGCCGAAGGAGTTGAGATCGCGGTGGCCGACGAGAATGAGGTCGGAGACGCCGGTGACGCTTTCTGATTTGGGAGGATGAAGCTCTTATGCGCGATTTGGGAGGAGAGAAGCCTTATATGGACGTGGGAGGTGGAAGCCTTGCAAAAAAAAATTAAAATTTAATAAATCACCAAAAAAGCGATATCGCTTTGGTACTTGACCGTAAAAAAAAATTTGCAAGGTCACAGTATACCAATTTTCCCCATATATATATATATATATATATATATATATATATATATATATAGCATTGGTGATTGTCGTAAGAAATGGCCTCAAGAGATTACCCTAAATTTTATTCTCACGCCAAGTAAAGTAAAGGTAGACAGACAGGGAAAGGAAAATGAGAAGGGAAGAAAATGGAAATAGAAATGGTGGTGTTAAATTATATACTTTCTCCCATTATTATTGACTTTTGACTTTTGAGAGTCAATCAAAGACATTTTTAAACTCAAAGTTAAGATAATTTATTAAAAATTAGGAAACAATAAATCTTATATGAATTACTACTTTATAGATAGTTTGCAATAGTTATTATTATATTGACTAAAACTAGTGGAATTCATGTCAATTTTAAACTTGAAAATGTCTTAAGTTGACTTTAAAAAGTCAAGATTACAAAACTTAGAAGCTTATGTATCATTGTAAGAGTAAATTTTTAGACCGTATTAGGTTATAAGAATTGGGATTGGTCTTTAAAGAAGCTGGGAACAAAACAACTAAATAATAAATAAAGGCCACTAGGGAAACAAAAATCCCAGAAGCTGGGATTGCCAGCATTTTGTAGTTGGTAGTCTGGTTCTATCCTTCCACTGGAATGCCTTGGTCTTGCACTAATCCATCTGGAAGAAGATAATAAAAGGGTTGGCTTTTAAAATGGTCATTTGTTCATTTTTGTTTTTTATTGTTACTTTCTTAATAAATGATGCTGTTTATTTCAGTCTTTTTTTCACTAAATTTAAGTAATTTTAATTAAAAACCAATAATCAGCTACAAACTGGTGCTTCTTTTTTTTGTTATTCTCGATATTATTGTGCATGGTCATTGGTTCGAGTCTATCCAGATGCAATTTCAGCAAAGAAACCACACATCAAAGGTAAGAGGTGTTTGTTTAGAGCTAAATAGAAATTTGAATCTGAATAGACCGAATCCACATCAAGTCGTTGTTTTGATCCGAATTAAGAATCGGTAAGATGATTTGATTTGAATGAATGGCTAAGTCGATTTTTTTTTAATTTGAATTACCGAATGAAGAAATTTGAATTAAGTAAAAAAAAAAAAAATTAAAAATTTTAAAAATTTTTAAAAAAATATTAACTATTATATTAAGTAATATTAAATAAATTTACAATAATTTTGAATTTTTTCAGAGGGGTAAAATAATAAAATTTTGTCATTCAGATGTTTTAGACATATCAATTATCAAACAACTTTTTTCATTCAGATTCAGATTCAGACAGTTTTTATCAAACACAGTTCCCCTAGTTTCCTCCTAACCCTTCCCCTAGTTTCCCCCTATGCCGAAAAGTTTATAGCCCACACACCAGAAACTGAAAACACACTTAATATTAGCCAGCCCACGACTACAAATGCTCAATTCACACCAGCTAAGCTAAGATCTTATGGGTTGAACTTAAAACAAATAGACAAGTAAATAACTACACCTATATAACTAACTATTACCCTAACATTGTCACGTCCTTCTTCCAAACAAGACCACTGTCAACAGCCTAAAGACCACACTATTATGCACCATTTCCTGATGTTACTTCTGATACTGGCAATGGACCATCACTTAACCAACCAACAAAAACCATAACAAAATACAAACCCCATACTAACGGTGGCTGAGGGGGATTTCCCTTGGTGCTGGTTCATCCAAAAGATCAAAAGCTTGACCCAATATTATCAATTAAGTATCAAGATAAGGAAGAGAAGCAGGCTACTATGGCATAAACAGATGTACAGCAGCAGTAGTATAAACTATAAAGTTCATTTCTTATACTATAAACCAATAAGAAGCAATTTTTCCTGCAAGTAACAATAAAAATTAAAAAAGAAAAAAGAAGAAGAAGCTGGTGTTCAATAAGCTGATTCATATCAGAACTGTCATCTCTAATTGAAGTCTCCAATTGAAAACAGACATAAACCACACCACAGAAAAATTGAAACACAATTCAATCAAGACCATGTAACAATATAATTATCAATAATCAAAATCACCATTGTACAACAAAATGAAGAGCTTATTATATGTTAAACAAAGAAAGCAAGAGCTACTGATACTGTCTATATAAATATTAATACAAGCATTGAATTATATGTCTAACTGTATACTAAGCTAGATCACATAGAATCTCACAACTAAAAACTTGTCGAAGCCATACATACTCTGCTTTTATTTTGAAACTAAAAGCATCTCCGGTTTCTTAGCTTTACTAGGTGTATTAGCATTTGAAGAAGCTGCATTCACAGCTGCTAATTGTGCAGCCTCTCTTGCTCTCTTATCAAGCTGAATCAAACTTCGGGTCGCCAATAATGCCTGCGGAACTAATTCATGAGAAGCCCTAGCATACAAACACCGCACAGCCACCGAAGCTGCATCCTTAACCTCATTAGAATTTAAAGGACCCAACAAACAATGCCCCAAAATTCTCAACAGCGGCTGCAAAAGCTCCCAAGGAAGGGGAATTCTTGCCCCTTTTAAAGCCTCATCAGAACCCCCATTCTCATTGATCCCCAAATTGCCCATTTCCTCCGCAACATCATCAATTTCTTCTATCCTAATTCCATCAGAAAAAGTGTTAATTTCATCGAATTCTGACTGACAAGGGCAATCTTGACCAGCCCAATCAGCTGCAAATTTACAAAAATCCAATTTTGACCAGCTGGTCATTTGTGATATTTGTTTATAGTAACAATCAAGGGCAACGCCTACAATGCAGGCACGTTTGGTGGATTTCACGGCGGTTTGGGGTTCTAACGGAGGTGAGAGAATTCCCATTTTAGGAGTAGGGTTAGGGTTTGATTTGGCATTAATGGTTCGAGGGGTATGGTAAAGAGAAGGAAGAGAAAGATCGGGGAGAGAAATGAGGATGGGTTTTCCGTTGCGGGATTTAGTTTCAGCAGTGTAGAGAGCGAGGAGAACGGCTTCAAATCCGGCGAGGGAAGAATTGGAATTGGAGTGGATTCGGCTGAGGTAGAGACCGGAGATCAGAGGGATGAAAGAGAGAACGACTAGACGGAGATCGGGATCGGAGGAGAGGAAGGTGTCGTAGAGCCAGTGGCAGAGTGGGTCGGCTCCGGAGCCTGAGGAGGGGGAGGAGAGAGAGATGGAGAGGGCGGAGTAGGCGGGGAAGGAGGAGAGGAGGGAGCGGGCGGGGTGGTCGGAGTCGGCGAGGGAGGAGATAGAGAGAGATGGATCGGCTGTAGATGAGGGGAGGAGAGAGGAGAGGAGGTGAATTCGGGAGCGAGCTTTGGAGATGGATTCCCACCATGAATGCATTGGGTCGTTATTGCTTTCATTGCTGTGGTGGTAGTTGGGATTTGGACCGGAGGAGGACGGAGAGCCGGCAGGGAGTTGAAAATTCATTTTGGATTGGTCTCTATCCCGGTGCGATGTTTTAGGAGAGAGCGGGGACAAATTGTAGATCTTAGCTTAGCTGTTAATGTCTTGTTTGTGTCAGCTTTTTAAAAAACTATTAAATAGAAATCGATATTTTTATAAGTAAAATGTGATATTTTTATAAGAAAACTTATATTTTATATTTTCATATAAATTTATTTTAAATTGAGGTGAGACCTATTTATTATTTATGTGGGAGGGATCATGTAAAAATAATATTGAGGGTGGAGATAGTGAATTTATATCCCCATTCACTAGTCGGATATAACTCTAAATTTTGAAAAGTTAGACATTTTAAGCATATATTTTCAATGCATTTGGTAATAGAAATGCTAGGGGATCGGCTTCTGGCGACGGTTTTTTTTTATAACTTTTAAATAATTTATAAAATTTATTAGAATTAAATTTTTTATAAAATCTAATGATTTGGATGTCATTTAGATATATGTAAAAAATAGAGTTGTACAGACTATACAGTTCTGTTTTTTACATGTATTCAAATGACATTCAAATCACTAAATTCTATAAAAATTCTAATTCCAATAAATCTTATAAATTATTTGAAACTTATAAAAAAAAAAAAAAAATTCCGGTAGCCAGAAGCCTGTCGCCCCATAAGGATTCATTTGGTAATTATACAAGAAGGGAAGAAGAAGAAAGGGAATATTCCAAAAAGTTGAATTTTTGGGTAAAGCAATTACTTTGTCCCAAACAATCCCTATTGGATTCGGTTAACATGAAGTTATTTTTTAGTAAGTTAGTCAATTAATCAACACATATACAACCTCACCAGCGTGTCAGTATTCTTTTGGTCAATTGACCAACTTAAAAAAAAAAAAAAAAAAAAAAATTCATGCTTCCATCCCTGTTCTTGTTCTTGAACAAAACGAGGATCCACTCCCTCAGCGTCAGAATCTCCGCCGTTCCAACCAACTACACCACCATCTCCCTACTCTCGCCCCCTCACCTTGCCTTACCCTCTTTTAAACCATATCCACTCCTTTTACTCAATCTCTCTCTGTTTTCAATGGCTTCCAAGACTCTCTCTCCTTTAATCTTCTGTCTCGGTAAAACCATAAATTTCTAATCTTTTAATTCAGTTTCTTTTCCAACCTTTATGGATATCAACCAGATTCCTGAGATTTAACAAGCCCTTGCCTTAATTAGATTAAACTATGGGACCACAACTTCAGCCCAAAAAAAATAGAAAACCAAATAAATGGCGGGAAACAACTCGGCAAACGCTTACATCTTTCCCGCGCCCAAAACAATTCTCTCTCGAATCTACTGGCAACACTCATCGAATTGAAGTTTCAGAGATCTTTACCGCTTTAAAAGTTTAAAAATGCCGACGATTGTTGCATGTAATTCATCTCCGATTGCCGTCGAGGTCCAATCCAATGTTAACTCTAGTCCTCAAAAACGAATACTGAGGTCCGATTCGGCTACCCAAGGCAGTCCGATGAAGTTGAAATCTCCTCGTCGTTGCATCAATGATAGCCCAAGTACAGAAGTACTCCAGCAAAAGTGAGTTCTGTAGCTAATTTTCCGAGTAGATTTTTGAATTTTGTTGATTTTCTTATTGTATGCGATAATTTCTTAGAGTGAATTTATATTTGATGTTCTCATTTCGAATAGGGAATTGAGAAAGATTTGACCGCGGGATTCATGAAAAAATCACCGGTGAATAAGTTGTCAGATAGCTTTCTGGATAAACCACTATGGAATCCAACTGGTAAGTATATTTTTTAAGCTTATTACAATTTGATTGATTATTGGAAATTAATAGATGCAGCATAAAAGGCATCCTTAATTATCATTATCATACGTATCTTATTTTTTTCTCTCTTGCTGTTGTATTTGAATGTTTGATTCTTGATTATATTTGTACTTTTCCTTTGTCGTCATTTTTTGTTATCTATGTCTGTGTTTGTTTGCAAGGACTACCTCCTGTTCCTATAGACTATAATAGGATTTTATTAACAGGGTAAGGTATTACGATAGTGCCTCTTTGTTAGATATTATGCTATATAGTTTCAATATAATCTAGAATAAAGATTAGTACCAAACGAAGCACAATGGTTCATTAAAGCATTGTGACGATTACCTCCTAATAAACACTGGGAAAAAATAGCATATATGCATTGGTAAATGTGTTTTGTTTTATTTCTAAGTCTGTTAATGTATGCTCAATTGATGTAAATAAACTGTAGTTTTGGTTTAATATTTACAGATGTGAAGCAATTGAGTGCTGTAAAGGAGGCATTGCATGTATCAACTGACCAATCTACAGTTGTGTACCGGGAGGATGAGCAGAAAAGGATATTGGAGTTCTGCAAGCAATATGTAGAACAAGAGAAGGGTGGGAGTTTATATGTGTGTGGACTGCCTGGGACTGGAAAATCCCTGTCAATTGAAAAAATTAAAGGGTCCCTGATTAATTGGGCTATGGAGGTAATATAATTACCTTAATCCATAATAGTAACTTCTAAGAGTTGGATTGGTTTACAAAGTTTACTCTTAAAAATAAAAAAAGTGATTACAGTTTTCAACAATTCAGATGAACTTCTTGTGACGCCCCCAAAATTAGGTATACATCACCCATCTTGGGTAGTCAGATACATGGTACAGAATTTAAATACAACTTACTAATATAAACTGCTGTAGGTAATAATACGAAAAAACTTGTGAGTTTGAATACAAATATTGTCTACTAGAGATCATACAAACTCAAAAGGAGTCCTCATTACAATTATTATCACACTATTTCACGTAATAGTGAGGACTACTAATCTATCCTCCGGACCATTACTCCGCTCCCCGACTCGTCCCAAAATTATATTCTCATTTTCTCAAGAGAACGAAGAAAGAAAGGGTGAGCTCAACTAGCTCAAGAAGAAATATTATGACTAAGATAATGCAAAATAAATTATCATTAGCCTTTCACAACAAATGTTAAACGATAAAATATAATGAACATCAAGTTTAACTACAAATGAAACCAACAATCCATTAAAAGAGTCAAGTAGAAAATAAAATCTACTATCTTTTATGATTTAAAAGGTTTTTCATCATTTATATAATTTGAGACTCACTTTAATAAATATTCCACATCATCAAATCACCCCTACTTACTACGGCCAATGATATTCTTTAAGATATCACGACCACAATTATTCATGCACCTACGGGCCAAGAATATTTGTGTATTCCTAATGGTCAAGTGATCATGCCAACAATCGTCCATCAATGCACTACGGGCCACCGAGGATTTTTACCACATCATTTGTAACATTACTACCATGATTACAATCAATAGTCTCTCGGTCATAATCATACCAAGTCCATCTACGCACTACAAAAGCCACGTATGACTTTCAACATAATATAAAACACGAGGATGATTACAATGATATAATAATTCAATAAAACAAGTTCAAGAATTAATTTATCTAGAACCAATAACATCCAAACTCACAACACGATCATCGCTTTGTAGAGTAAAATTCAAGAATATCGAGAAAGAATATTTCCATGAAAGGATATCGGATGAAGCCTTAAATATCGAGGATATTCCACTAATTTCATGGAGTATAAAGTCAAAGTTTTAACCAACCGGGTATAATAAAGAATGGAATAACAAAAGAAATCACCACGCACGCGATAGGATCAAGACAGCAAAAGTTATTCCAATGTAATAATAAATAACGGAACCAGTCCCACAGTAAACCGCATGCATGCATGGATATTCCAACGAATAATAAAGAATGGAACCGTGTCCGCGAAACGCATACGCATGCGGGATGTTCCAATGTAATAATAATAAAAAGCGGAACCAGTCCTGTAAAAACACATGACGCATGGATGTTCCAATGAATAATAATAAAGATTTTAATCAGTCCTGTAAAACACACGACATGTGATGTTCCAATAGAATAATAATAAAGATTTTAACCAGTCCTGTAAACACACATGCATACGATGTTCCAATGTAATAATAAGAAGAATGTCACCAAGTATAGGGTAAACCACGATACAAAGTTATTCCAATGTAATAATAAGCAATGGAATAACAACAGTTCTCTTCATGAATAAGAAAGAATAACACCCCTTACTTTTGGTAGGAGATCAATATCGCAGAGAGTAGTAGAAACAAAATAATCTTCTTCTTTCTCTTATTCTCTATATACTTTCTCTCTCTATAGCTTGAATGAATTCGTGAAAAATAATGAAGCACTAGCCTCTATTTATAGAAGATTTCTAGCTTAAGACCTACCATGTGAAAAGGCAAGTGGCTTGGATTTACCGTGATGTGAAAAAAAGTGGTTTACGACTTTGTAATGTGAAACGACAAGTGATTCGACGCAGAATGTGAAACGACAAGTGGTTCGGCCGCTCGTAATGTGAAACGGCAAGTGGTTTGACGTCTGGTAAAGGTAATTACTATCGACGAAGGTAATTACTATTCACAAAGGTAATTACTATCGACGAAGGTAATTCTTATTCGACGAAGAGACTCTTAGATGATGACATATGGGCCCCCATAAAATAATCAAATTTACCACAAACGCCTCATAATGCACTTCTTTATATACATCAAGGATCGAACAAATATTACCACAAATCATTTTATTTTTAATCAACACATATTTAATCTTTCAACAATTATTAATCATTTATAATTTGTCGTCTCAATTTTTATTTAATACTATAACATATTATACGATGATAATCGTGACAATAATCAATCAATAATATAAGAGATATGATCGACGCAAAGAATTATCGTAGTAATAATTGAGCATAATCGAGTGACTTTCTCACGTAAAGATCAATAATCAATATCGTGTACTACTATACAACTACGCCAGACATCGTATTTTTTACTACCGGTGGTTCAACAGTTTTAATTGGTAACACCTCTGCCATTATTTTATAGAAAGATAATTTTGTCGCTTTCTAACTACGACAATACTTCCGCCAGTAGGTCCACTAATGATTGAGCCGTCGTATTTAATATTCCCCGACAAAAAGAATATTCCCCGACCAAACGAATATTTTATAACTTGCTTACTTTGCAAAATTTATAAATATTACCCACAACTATAACATTATATCAAATTTATTCCATAATATTCAAAAATAATATTTATAGAAAATTCATCTTTATTTATAAAAGTTGGGGTCTTACACTTCTGACTTTAATTCTCTCTTTTGTGATTTTAATTTTCCTTTGAATATGTTCATTTATGCGTTGTAGTAGCTTTAATTTTTCTTATCAGGTCATACTTGGATTGTCTTCATTGGGGAAAGCAAATGACTTTTTAATTGATCCATAATGATTTCAAAGGAACTTGTGGTCTTTGTAGTTTACGCCTACAAACTAGACTAAAGAGGACGAGAAAATTGATAAAGAGGAAAGTTTTATATCATTCAATACCCATTTCGATTATACGTGAGAGTGTTTTTATACCATCACGGGTACAAAAATCTAGATAATAAACTCCTCATTTTGATTGGTCCTTTATTACATCACTTAGATAAATTTAGTCATCATTTCTACAAAAAACTCTACTACTTTAAATATTACCCTTTTACCCTTTACGCATTCTCTCATCCAAGTGGGTTCTCTAATTTCCCTCCTTGATCTCCTAAGCTTGTTTAGTGTAATTAAATCTTCTAATTCATTCTCCTCCATTTCCACTTGCTCTGTAATCTCCTTTTCCATTAGCGCTTCCTGGTTAATCATGTCTTGGACCATCACATCGCTCTTCACGGTCATCCTCTTGTCTTGGTCATCTGTTATATTTTCTGCTTCATCGTCCTGGGTTTGTTGAGTCTGATCCATGCCATCAATTTCAGTTGACACCTGCATTGTTTTAGACGTGTTAAGTGTATCAATACTCACCCCTTCAAGAGACACCTTGTCCTCAAGGTGGATATTAGGGTATGCATTCTTGAATTGAGTAACAGATAACCAAGTGGCTTCCTCTAAAGGTAGACCTTCCCACTGAACCAAAATTTGTGATTCCCAATGATTGTCAACAAGTTTCTGTCTAGTTTCTAGGATGGTTAGTGGTACTATTAAGGGATGGTTGTTCCAAGTATGAGTTGGTAAGGTAGCAACTGGTGTAGGATTTTCCCCATGAAATTTCTTGAGGAGGGAAATGTGAAGACGATGAATTTTAGATTCTTCAAGGAGTTCCAACTTGTATGCAACAAACCCTATTTTCTGAACAACTGAATATGGGCCATAATACCTCTTACTGAGTTTTTGAGAGGGTCTGTAGTATAAGCTTTGCTGTCTATAAGGTTGAAGCTTGACTAACACCAGATCTCCTACATCAAAAGAGAAATCAGTTATGTGCTTATCAGCTTGAGTCTTCATCTTTAACTGTTCGGATTGTAAGGTTTTCTGTAGAATCTTTAGTTTTTCATCTCTTGTTTGAAGATTAGTCTCCACAGCCTCCACTTGAGCTGTGCTAGGTAAGTATTGTGCAAGGGTTGGAGGTTTCTTCCCATAGACTACCTCATAAGGAGTCTGTTTTATTGCAGTATGGTAGGAAGTGTTGTAATTCCATTCAGCCAAGCCAAGGAATTTCCATTCAGCCAAGCCAAGGAATTTATGCCATAAATGAGGTTCCTCATAAACAAAGCACCTTAAATCATCATTACATAGCATCGGTTCACCACCTCGATCGCCCATCACCTGGGATGGTAGGATGATGACATTCTCGAGTGTTGTCCCTCAGAATCAAACAATTCAAATCCAAAATTTTGAAAGAAATATGGTATCTCTGTCACTAACTATGGATTTTGGAAGACCATAGTGTTTGCCTATCATATCCCAAAAAAGTGAAGCCATCCTTGAGGCTGTGTAATTAGTTGGCAGTCGACCAAAGTGAGCAGATTTAGACAGCCTATCTACCACTACAAAAATACATGTATATCCTTGAGATGTTGGTAGGTGAGTGATGAAATCCATACTGATATCTTCCCAAATCTGCTTAGGGATTTCCAAAGGCTGTAGCAGGCCATATGGACTGACATTAATGGCCTTGGTTTGCTGACAAACTGTGCAGGTTTTTACATAGTCAGTGACCTCTTTCTTCATGTTATCCCAGTAAAAGCTAGTAGATAACCTCATAAAAGTCTTGTGTACCCCACCATGCTCCCCTTCTGGAGAATTGTGAAATTCTTTCAACAGAGAAATTTTTAATGGAGATTGCACTGGAATATAGATTTTCCCCTTGTAGAGATAAATCCCATTTCTGACTTGCCAAGGGGGTTTAACCTTAATGTGTTGCAGTTCAGCTGCTGAAGATTGTTCCCTCTTAATGTCTTCAAGAATCAATAATATTGGAATGGTAAGTGACATTAATGTAAGATGTCTAGACATTGCATCTGCTGCCACATTATTTCTGCCTGGTTGTAGATAATCTCATAACTGTAGCCCAACAACTTGGTGAGATAATATTGTTGTTCTGGAGTCTAATAACTTTCGTCAGATAAGCCCTTCAAACTTTGTTGGTCAAGATAGATATAAAATTTAGCCCCAATAGATAAGTGTCTCCACTTAGCTACAAAGCAGGCGTAATTGCAAACAATTCTCTGATATAAGTAGAGGATCTTTGCATTATTGGACACAACTTTTTACTAAAATAAGCAATGGGATGCCCATCTTGTGAGAGGACTGCCCCAATGGCAAAAGTGGATGCATCAGTTTCTAGGGAGAAGGGTTTTGAAAAATCTGGTAGAGCTAACACAGGGGTACTTGTGAGTGCCTGTTTTAGCTGCAAAAATGCTTCATCAGATTTCACAGTCCATTTAAATGCTTCATGTTTGAGTAAGTCTGTTAGAGGGCTTGCTATGGTTGCATAACCCTTCACAAACTTTCTGTAATACCCAGTTAAGCCTAAGAATCCCCTTAGCTGTTTCACATTGATTGGTTTAGGCCAAGAAAGCATTGCTTCTATTTTTGTCTGATGTACACTTTGGGAACTAATGATGTGGCCCAAGTATTCAATATTTGTGATAGCAAAACGACATTTGGAAAACTTAGCATAGAGTGAATTTAACTTAAGACAGTCTAACACTAATGCTAAATGCTGCACATGAGATTCCAAGTTTGGACTGAAAACCAAGATGTCATCAAATAATATAATAACAAATTTCCTCAAATATTCCTGAAACACAGCATTCATAGTTGCTTGAAAAGTGGAAGGGACATTGGATAGGCCAAAGGGCATGACCAAGAACTCATAATGTCCACTATGGGTTTTGAAAGCTGTCTTATGAATATCTTCCACTGCCATTCTGATTTGGTGATAACCGGATCTGAGGTCAATTTTAGAATAATACCTTGCACCTTGTAGTTCATCTAACAGTTCATCCACAGTAGGTATGGGAAACCTATCTTTTAATGTGACTACATTTAGAGCTCTGTAGTCCACACATAACCTCCAAATCCCATCTTTTTTCTTTACAAGAAGGACGGGAGAATTGTATGAACTGTTACTAGGCCTGATCAGTCCTGATTGCAGCATTCTATGTATTTGTTGTTCAATCTCAGCTTTCTGGAAATGAGGGAACCTGTAAGGCCTTACATTAATAGGTTGTGAATTTGGTTGTGTAGGTATGTGGTGGTCAAAGATTCTGGTAGGTGGTAGTTTAGCAGACTCCTGAAATACCTCCTTGAACTGGTCTAGAAGATTGGCTATGGCTGGTATGGGATGTTCTGTGGTATGTATGGAATGAAGACTGGAAGTGATGGAAAGTGGATCATGGTGTGAAACAGTGTTGGTGTTGGGAGATTGTATAAGTCAGAAAAGATAACACCGAGCTATCTCTTTTTTTTTTGAAACAACCGATGAAGGTGATTGGGCTCGATAGAAGTTGAATCCGCTTTCTCCCTCAGAAATGATTTCTTGACCTTCACGACAAAACTTTATATAGCTCAGCTGGTAATTGATCCTCAATTCTCCAAAACCTTCCTGCCAAGCCACCCCCAGTACCAAATCTGCTCCATGGAGGTCTATCACAAAGAAATCAGCTGTGAATTTGTTTCCTTGAATCTCAAAAGGAACTTAGGTGCACTGCCCCACACACTTGAGGGTATCACCATTTCCCACAATGACAGAAAATTGTGGTGATGGTATGATGTCTAGCCCCAAGTAATTTGCAACTCTAGTTTGGATGAAATTATGACTACTTCCTCCATCAATCAATATTTGCAAAGTCTTTTCTCCAACATGCCCCATCATCCTTAAGCATCTAGTATTAGGTGACCCTTACATTTGTGTCCCTTGTGCCAAGCTTATCACAGTTAAAACATTGTCCCTTCTCCAATTTAGCTTGTCTTTCTGCATAGCTAAGCTTTTTGATAGGCAATCTATGATAAAGAGTTAATGTGGAACTGAAGCTCTTTTCAGCTGCTATAGGTGTTCCATAGGGTACTATAGCATTCTTAATAGCAAGGCTATTAGTAAGAGTATTATTGCTTCTAGGTTGAAAATTTTGAGCCCTTCTAGCCCCAAACTTCCCCTAATATAATTTGGATAACCCTATAGCATGTTGCAGATTATATGGTTGTGCTAGAATAACCTCACATTGAATATCTCCTCTAAGACCACCCACATAACAACCCTTAAGAAATGATTCTGGTAGACCATAAATCTTATTAGAAATCATTTGAAATTTTGACTCATACTCACCACAAAGATTAGTTTGTTTGCCTTAACTTGGTAAGTTGGGTGTTAGGGTCTTCATAAGGAGAGGGACCAAACCTAATTTGCATTTGTAAAATAAATTCGGTCCAAGATCTTACCAGATGGTTAGTCTCCATCCACTGAAACCAACTAGAAGTTGCACCATCAAGATGAAGGACAGCTAGAGACAGCTTACTATCTTCAGAAATATGATGGTAGTCAAAATACTTATTGACCTTATACAACCATTCGGTCAGATCTCCATCTTCAAACCTAGGAAAATTCACTTTAGCTTTCCGGTATGCATCATCTGGTCGTCTATGAGCCTGATTGACCGGTGGATCTTGGTTTTTTAGGTTCCGATCTGTGTGAGTTGCTGCTTGTCTCCAGTTCTGCAGTTGATCTTGAATCACCGCAGTCATAGTTTGCTGAAATTGCTGAGTGAAAGTTTGAGCAAATTGGGAGAACTGTTGGTTAAATTGCTCCAACAGTTGTTCAACCCTATTATTTTCAGCCATGATATCTCTCAACGAGAGCATCAAATGTTGCTGTAGTTTACAATCTATAGCTAGACTAAAGAGGACAGAGAAAATTGATAAAAGAGGAAAGTTTTATATCATTCAATACCCATTTCTGATTACATGAGAGTGTTTTTATACCATCATGGGTACAAAAATCTAAATAATAAACTCCTCATTTTGATTGGTCCTTTATTACATCACTTGGATAGCCTAGCTGTCATTTCTACAAAAAACTCTACTACTTTAAATATTACCCTTTTTACCCTTTATGTTACCTCTCATCCAAGTGGGTTCTCTAATTTCCCTCCTTGATCTCCTAAGCTTGTTTAGTGTAATTAAATCTTCTAGTTCATTCTCCTCCATTTCCACTTGCTCTGTAATCTCATTTTCCATCAGCTCTTCCTGGCTTCATCGTCCTGGGTTTGTTGAGTCTGATCCATGCCATCAATTTCAGTTGACACCTGCATTGTTTTAGATATGTTAAGTGTATCAACTTGTTACTAAATGTGCATGTAACTTTATTTGCAACTGGTAAGATGTGAAATATTCTACATTTTTTATAAATATTACTCACTGGATGATGGTCTTGCTATCAGGAAGGTTTTCAGCCACCAGATATATTGGCTATAAATTGCACTTCTCTTACAAGCACTTCTGATATTTTCAGCAAGGTACTGCAATTAATAGTATACTTATTTGAGTATTTAATCTGAGCCAGCACACATATGCTCAAAATCTGATAATGTTGGCAGATACTTGTGAATAACCAACCACGGAAGAAAACCAATGGTCCTACTTCGCCTTTAAAGAAAATTCAGAAATCTTATTCTCAAAAGCAAGAATCGCCTGGAATGAGAATGATGTAAGAAACGTGTTTTTCGTTCAACTGAATCACAGACTGCTTATAGCCTAGAGAGATCAACCATTCTTTTTAAACCGCTCATACAGTATACGAATAATCAAATAAGACATGAACAGGATCTGTTTGAATTTGTAAACCATACTGTATCATTATACAAGCATCAGTAAAAGGCATTGCTTTACTTAAATTAATTTTTTTTGCTACAGGCTGATTATTTTTGATGAGTTGGATTATTTGATCACAAAGGATCGGGTTGTGCTTCATGATCTTTTCATGCTAACAACACGACCATTTTCCAGATGTATATTGATAGGTTTGCTTAATGGCACTCATGCTCTTAAGAATTTCTTGTTCATCAAGTACTTGTTTTTATTAGGTTAGGTTTTCTGAGCTGATAACTTTAATGCGTGTGTATGAGATCTCATATTGCATTTACTTTCACAGGCATAGCTAATGCCATCGACCTTGCAGATCGATTTCTTCCAAAACTGCAGTCCTTGAATTGTGAGTACTTGCTCCTATCCTATCAATTACTAGATATGCTATAGTTCTTTGATTGCAGTTTCTATTTACTTTATCAAAGAGGCTTGACGTTATAACTTGGTTAGCTATATCTTCCGAAACAGTTTTCTAATGATTTTTTCCAACAAGTGTACAAACATAATTTAACCTAACTATCCCCTTGGGCTGCGCAATTGAGAAACAATGAAACAATGTCCTGTCCTTCGTCAACGAATAGTAAACTTCCATTATCCATACCAAATTTTAAGATATTTCTTGGTAAAACAAAATTTGAAAGGAATATCGTTTATAACACCTAGCCTTTTACGTTATCCTCAACTCAACTCAAGAACGTCTTTTATCCCAAACTACTTGAGTTAGGTTGACAACGAACAAGTTAAAGACAAGATGAGAAATAAATAAATAAAATAAGAAGACTAATAATAAACAGAGATTAAACAAAAAGGAATAAGAAACTGAGAAATATCTAAAATACACAATGTGCTTCTTTCTTTGTAGTAATAAGCTTGTATTGATGTTTTCTGCTTTTTGTGCTAGGCAAGCCTATGGTTGTGACTTTTCGAGCCTACTCCAAGGATCAGATCATCATGATTCTTCAACAGAGGCTAAGGGTAATCTTGTGCTCCCTCATTTTACTTCTGGTTTACATGTGCATCTTCTGCTTCAGCTACTATTGTATTTCCATTAACAATACATTAACTAAAAGACTACATTGTCATCTTCTTGATGTAGAAGACGATGTTATTTGACTGCAAATATAGCTATGCTCCACTTACCTAATGCTATTCTTATGATGAGATATTGAATTTTTTAAGTTAGTTGAAGTTAGATTTTTATTTCACGTGCAAGGATATATGGTTTAGGAACTAGCAATTAACATCTTTCTTTCATTCTTTAAAAGTTGGCTAAAGATATTTTGTTTATCTGGCACCATTGTAAAATATAATTTTCAATTTTACATGCATGCTCCATCTATCTATGGGTTAGTGAATGATGAAGATCTGCAGTAGTTGTATGTTTGAAATTTGGCAGCACCTTTTTTGTTTTTCTCCTGAAAATTCAGTTTCCCTATTATGCAAACCATGTTTTGGCCTTTTAGTTTAATGATCTTAGAACTATTAAGTATCTATTTATATTAGAGGAAATATACCTGTTTGTTAGGAACCAAATGCTGCTCAGCATCTACTTCTTGTTAGTGTTCATACCCGGATGTTCTGCATATTTTATGAAAGTACATTTGGTTGAAATGAGACCATCTGTTGAAGGTTTTCGGCTTCTGGGTTGCAAAAGATTAGTGGTTCTCTGGTTGGTTTTGAGCTCTCGAGCTAAATGGACCTTAATTTAGAACTTGGAATGATATTAGCAACCATTTCAAATCTTCCTAAAGATATCATATTATTTTAGTAGTGCTCTACTAAGGAATGACTTCAGTTTTATCTTTTTTTTATACCCCTATGATCTCTCTCTAGAAATACAACCCATATATCATTTTGGTATCTTTTTCTCCCATATATTGTGTCCATTAATTGTTCCCTTGTAAACAAAGATGGGACATTGTGATCACAATATGCTATCAGGATAAATTATCTTACAAAAGAAATTTAACACTGATTAATTCAGCTTTTTGGTTTCTCTAATTCCAGTTACTTTTTACATAAAATGTTCAAATTAGAACACCCCTTACTTACAAACCAAGAGCTCCAAGAGGAGTCTTCCCTTGTCCTGCCTCAAAGTAGAAAATTAACATAGCCACCATAGCAAGTCTAGCATGCTTAATCTCTGCAAGCTTCAATCTGTCAAGCTTGTCGGTGTCGGGAATGTAAACTCCATCCTTAATTGTTCCGGCAAAGCCCAAAGGGTCGAAGAATTTGCCGCCAGGGTATCCCTGTTCTCCGGTGGCATTGGCAAAGTTTTCAGCAGTTTTCGACCATGGAGTTGCCCATTCCAGAGACTGGGATTCGGGGTTGAAGAAATCGACCCATCTTTTGCTCTCGACCCATCCCATGAGGATGAGCTGAGTACCCAGAAGGGTACCAAAGGAGAAGGGTGCAATGGCACCAGGGTCTGCACCGGCTTCAAACCATGGGATGCCACTGTAAGCCTGGCCGACGAAGATACCCAGAACCGCTGCCATTGCCCATCGGCCGTGGATCAGCTCAGCTTCTCTGTACCATTTCAGGAATGCTGGATCCTTGCCTAGACCTAGTGGGTCAAAACCATAGTCACCTGGGAGCCTATAATTATATCAAACATGCACATTTAGGAGCTATCTAAATATAACTCAACTCACCAATACCTTTTATTCCAAAAAAGTAGGTAGGATATTACGAACTTGTTAAATTAAATATAATGAAAAAGAAAAGGGAGAGGGAGAGGGAGAGGGAGCTTACGAGCCATCGAGCCACTCGGGGTCAACAAAGTTGCCACCAGCTCTAACACCAGGGAGCCAAGACTTCTTAGGAGCAGCAGCTGCAACAACAGTTAGCCTTTTAGGAGCCACAACAGAGCCAACTAGTCTAGCACCAACGGGTGCACCCAACAAACTTTGGCTCCTTTTCCCACCAGACAGAAAGGAAGAACCCAACCCATTTAGTAGTGCAGCAGCAGATGTAGCAGCCATTTTATCTCACTAATTTCTCTCTCTATATATCTATAAATATACGTAATATTATGTATGTATATAATGTGGTTGGCAAGGACTAAGGAGGAGGTGTATGGAGCCAGGTAGGATAAGTGAAATGTGGAGAAGAGTTGTAAGCATAATCTCTCATGGCCATGGATAGATTTCGGACCAATGAGATATCAGCACCTCCATCTTCTGTATTCCTGCACCTCCCTCTCCCACCATACACGTGGATCACCTCCTCACCTCACGTTTTACTCGTGGTGCCCCGAACTACTCTATTACACTTGGGGATCTCACGTCACGTGCATGTTAAATATTCAAACGCATTTGATAATTTTTTTGTATAAACATAATTTATTTGAGACACATGAATATATTATTCATGTATTTGTATTATTTACAAAGTGTGTCATTGTAGCCCAATTGAAAATTCAAATTTGGATTTATGTTTTGAAGCCCAACCCAATAAAGCTTGAGGGTTTAGTCCATCTCTCCATAGATCATTCTCAAGTTTCAAGAACATAGGATAGGAGCTTCAGTTTGGGTCAGATGGAGGGCCGGCCCAACATTGGATAGCAAGCTTTGTCTACATAATTTGGTTACTAGTACTGTGGACCACTTGGTTTTCACTTTTTCTAAACAATGTGTATGTTTTCATTAAATGAGTGTATTATTGGAAAAGTAAGATCAAAAATAGTATTAAAAAGAAAAGATGATAAATAAATTTAAACAAACTAAAAAAAAATTAAAACAAATAAACTTAAACAGAAGGAATAATTTTATTTTTATTTTTGAAACCCCACCTTTTGGGAGCACAAGTACAAGGTAATATTTGGGCACGAGGGTTGGGACATGTCTTGTGATAAGCATAATAGCCTTCAATTTGATTTGGCCAATTCTAAGGAATCTTCCCTTCAAAAAACATGTCACAATATTACTCCCATTTTTCTCATTTTCAAAATTAAAAATGTATTTTTATTTTTGAAATATAAAATGAGATGATATTCTTAATTTTTCATTATATTTTTACTATTATTTTTAATATCACACCACCACAATTGAATTCCTAGTTAAATACTAAGACTATATTTGATATTTGATAATATAAATTATTTTTAAAAATCGTTATTTTATAAATATATCTTTAATTTTAGAATGGAGGGAGTATTAGTTATGAATTCAAAAATAGGGGTTTCAACTGATAAAATTTCTTTCATAAGAGGAGGATTATCTAAGCAATAAAATTCATAGCCAATATTCACATGTAGTTTCATTTCTTTTTATTATTGGTGTAAATAAATCAAGTCGAGCCGAGTATTAAGTTATTCAAATTTGATTCATAAAATTTATCGAGTATAAAATAAAGTTTGATTGAGACTCGTTTAGTTATCAAATTGAGCACGAGCAGTTTAAATTATTTGAATGAATATGATCCGAGTATTAATAAAAAATTATAATTTAAGGAGGTTGAGTAATTTATCGAATTTTAATATTTGCTCATATTTGAATTATTTATATTTCAAGTCAAATTCGAATTGAATTTTTAATCGAACGAATACGAATCGAACCCGAACTATTACTCATTTTATGTGCTTATTTTCATGGATGTTACCTCTACCGAATCAAGAAGATATTATATTCTCCCTTGCGAAAGAATCAATTAATTCCCTCTTGTAGTTTTCGTTATACCAACTCTTTCTCTCTCTCTCTCTAATATAAAAAAATAATTGGTAAATAATATACTTTATTCGTTCTAAATTATAAAATTATTATTGATTTTTAAAAAAATTAATTTTATATATTTTTAAATTCAAAATTAATATAAATTCATTTGTTTTAAGTCAAGATTATTATGAATATCATAAATTATCTAAAAATACTATTAGTTATAACATTTATTACTTTCAAAATTTAAATGAATCATGTTAATTATAAATTTAAAATTGACTTTAAGAAAATTAATATGGATCATATATTTCGGAAGGGAGGGAGACTATTGTAAAAGTTTAGGTCGATTTTTTGACTGCCAGTTGCGTGAATAAATTTTAATAATAACCCTTTTGAGATATATATATATATATATATATATATATATATACATATATATATATATATATATATATCTTTTATAATTATATCCGATATATATTAATATATTTTATAATTATAATTTTAACACAATATATAACATGACTTAAAAATATTTTACTTATTTAGAAACAAGAAAGAAATGGCAGGTAGGTCAGTCAGGAAGCACGCCCTCGCAGCATATCAAATTATTTAGTCCACAATCTGCATGCATGCCACAATCATATCACATAAAGTCCCCATCTTTACGAATTTACTTTTGAAGCCCACCGCCTCACCCTCCCCCCACCCCCCTCTCCCCTCGCCCACCCCCTCCCCCTCACCCACCTCCCTCTCTCCTCCCTCCTCCCTCCTCCCTCCTGCCAGCGTTAATTGTAGTTTGTTTTTAAGCAATGCATCATACTATGGCTATTTTTATTTCAACGAAAAGAATAATAAATTAATTCGGTTAATATTATTAGAACAAAAATATTTTAATTGTCAGATCAATTAATGCTTGTTAAAATTTGAAGTGTTATTTGAGTAATTATAAAAATATTATTAAATATTTGTCAACATGTTGACTCTAACGATATTAACCGTCTAAATTAATATCCCACCCATTTCATTATAAATGCATAATTCTTTTATTTTTTAAAAATAAAATAAAATTGAGAAATAAAGGTTCTTCCCCCTTAAAAAGTAGGTAGCTTAGCCTAGTGGATTTTAGATTTGGGTTTCCCATTTCCATGTGTAGTGAACACTTTAATAATGGGCCAACCTTTCACCACCTAAATGCTACATTTGGACGGAATCATCACATACATTATTATAAAAAAAAAAATTGATATTTCACGTCATTTTTTGATATTTTTATAAATATGACTCGCACATTAATTAATAAAAATTTGATATATCAATTAAAATGTGATACTTACGTGGGAAAATATCATAAAATAATGTGAAAATATCAATTTTCTTATTAAAATTCTTGACAAATTGCTTTTCATATGCAACAAATGCCTTCAACGGAAATAGGTGGTTGAAGCTCTTCGTTATAAAAATAAAATTCGACTTATTATTATTAAAAAATAGAATTTTATATTTATTATTATTAATATAAAATGATACAATCTTTAAAATTTAATATCATCATTTTTTTTGTTTTTATTTTTAATGGAACATCGTTATTCTTGAGTTAGGCATGCTATTGAAACGAGAATTGTTGTACCATTACTGTAGCTGAGAATTCAATAAATAGTAATTTGGATTATGATATATATTATGATTTTATATGTGGATTTGTTAGTTAGTTACATTTATAATTATAATTATTAATATTTTAATAATTTATCTGATATAATTTTATAATATACCAAATTTTATATATTGATATATGTCGTAACCTTTTATATGCTTGTTATAAATATAAAATATTGTTAATTTATGAATTTCATCATTGAAATTATTAATAGTTTATTATTTTTTGCATTAATTTCATAAGATATTTGTGAGCATAAAATTACTCCAACCCAATCAAATTCACATGATTTGCTCCTAGAATAGTGATGATTCGCAATCCTAATTTGATCCCAACACTATCCGGGTAAGAAATTATAAGAAAGTTTAACTTAGGAAATAAAGTGAAAGAAAATAATAGAAAATTCATGTTTTTTACCCTAATTTTTTGTGAATTTACTATACACAAGAGGGAGATGATACTTAAAAATTATTTTTACACCGATTAAAAAAAAAAGAACTGATATTTTTATATATATATTTGATTTTATATAAATATCTCTCACATGAGTATACAGTAAATCTCGCTCCAAAAACAAGCACTCCAAATCCGCAGTACCCGACACGTGTCCTCTCATGTTTAGACCCCAACCCCAACTTCCACGTCTCTCGCTCTTTGTTTCTCTTTCTACATATATATTTATCTTTTAAATAATATTTATAATAATATAAAACTAGAAAAATTATAAATGAAAATTAATAACAAACACCAAATCAGAAATAAATTAATTGTATTAATAACTAATGAATATCAAACATATCTAAAAGACAATTCAATTTTATAAAAATATTTAATGAATATATAAATAGGAGCAATTTTTAACTAAACTAAATAATATGGATCCGATTATTATGAAATTAATTTGATGATAAATTGATTAATTAACTATTACAGTACTAACATGTAAAGACATATCATTTTTCAACTTACGTGTATCAATATTATATTAATTAATACGTCAATAATTCGATATTATATTAATCAATTAATTAAAATTAATTTTATACTAGTCCCAATTCCCAAATAATATATTTGTGTTATAGTCCTCTCTTTTTCTTTCCTTTTCTCTCTCTGGTCCCCACTCCAAACTCCCCATATCTCAAAAACCCCTCAATCTCTCTCACTGATCTCCCCTATAAAAACCCCAAAATCTCCATTTTCCCAAAACACAAGATCCTGTTTTTGCCCCTTACCCTTAGATAACAAAAAATGTCCCTCAAACAAATCCCCACCATCCTCACCATTTTCCTAACCCTTAACTGGGCATTCACAACTGTCAACTCTGCATCTCACTCCGACGCCCCAGCTCCGGCTGTCGACTGCTCCGCCGTGGTTCTGAACTTGGCTGACTGTCTCTCTTATGTCAGCTCCGGCAGTACCGTCAGAAAGCCGGAAGGATCCTGCTGTTCTGGCCTCAAAACCGTTCTTAAATCCAACGCTGGTTGTCTCTGTGAGGCTTTTAAGAATAGTGCTCAGTTTGGTGTCTCTTTAAATGTTACTAAAGCCATGACTCTTCCTTCTGCTTGCAAAATCTCTGCTCCTCCTATTAGTAATTGTGGAAGTAAGTTTTTCTTCTTCTTTTCCTTTCTGGTAAAATAATAAATGAGATTCCCTTCCTGGGTTTTTGTTTTTAGTTGAATCGGTTGATTTTCTCGTCAGAAAAATTGTTCTTTATTATTATTTCTATTTCTTCTCAACCCAAATATAATGTTTGTGTTCTTTTGAAAATACTTGATCTGGGAATTCATTTTTTCTTAAAGCTAAACTTTTCATGTTATAGCCTGGGATCTAGATGTAGAGACTGTACATTTATATGTAGTATTCAATTTTTCAGTATTCATTATTGATTTGAAACTTACCCTTTTTTTTCTGTGGCCAGTTAGCACTGGTGGGGCACCAGGTATGTACACACTAATCTAATTTTTGTCCATTACTTGCTTTGTTTATATGCTTATTCTTACTCTGATTTGACTAGATATGAAATGTTTTCCCTTGTGATCTTTATTGGTTTTATATGTGAATATTTTGAACTTGAAATTTTATTTCTGATTAACTAGTGTTCCATTATAAAAAGTTCATGAAATAAGTGGTTGTTTTTTAATTAATACAATAGTACTTATTGTACTTATTGTATACTACTATTTAAAAAGTACACCTCCCTTCTTTCCACAAGAGTCCCTTCTTCTGCAAACAAAATAAAATAAAATTGATTGAATTTTTTTAACACAAAAGGTTCCTTTTTTAGGATAGGATAAAATGACAATATGACACAAGTATAACTAGTAACAACACAGATTCACTACTCTTGTGATTTTCAGAAAGGAGGGAGTATTATTTACTAAAAATTTGTGATCTTCAGAGCTTACATCAATTTTAAATTTTAGGATTTCTCTTGTATAAAGTCAAAACCGTGTCTTTTTAGGTACAGGGTGTCACATAATCTCTCTGTCGTATAAATTTTATTTACTTTCATAATTTTTGTTCTTCTTTGTAATTATAGGGGTCAAGTTTAACAGGTGAGTTTTATGAATATTAACTTTAAATTGGGACTTTTTGTATTTTGTCTCTAGGATGTCTTTCTTGTTTATATGGCACCCAACTTTCTATATATTTTCTGGAGTTGTTCCTCTGTTTACTGGGGTCATCCAGTCATTGTGTCGTGTAATTTGAATAATATCCATAAATGGTCACGTGATCTCATTCCTTGCCATTAGTATTACTTGTGCTTCTCGAGTTGAATAGGACTGGTTAATGCCATTAGTAGAGCCCTGCCGTGTCAGTCAGCAACAATGAATGGCTGGTACTAAATAAATGATGTATTTTTTGTCAAGTAGAAATTTTGTGCAGCTAATTGTCATGCACAATTATTGACCACTTTCTTGGTAGTTGGTACAGATTACTAACTTAGGGGTTGAAATGGAAATTGAAAGGAAATCTGCGTGGCTTTTTTGTTTTGTGTGTTGGGGGGGTGGGCAATAATTTTTAACACTCTTTTCTTTATCCCTCCCAATTTAGTTATAGAAGACTTGTTTTGAATGATATAATTGTCCAATTTTTTTTATTTACTTTCATGGAATTTAAGAAAGGAAAGTAGGGCTTGTTGTCCTACATTCTATTTCTTATGTTGACATTTACAACCATATAATTGTCATATAATGTGTATATAGAAAGAGCCAAAATATCAAATAAAATTATGCCTTGTTAAAAATATGATGTGCGAGTATTTACATTCTTTATAAATAAATAAAAAACTACATGTTATCACTTGCATTGTTGCATGTAAATATTTATGGAGCCATTTTTTATTTTGGTTTTTTTGTCACAGCTCTCCCTCCGATGGTGATGCCTCCTATTTCGGATGCACCTACAATGTCTCCGGGAGATAATGATTTTGCACCAGCACCATCTCCAGGAAGCTCATCTTCCTCTGCACTTGCCATCTCTGCTATGTCCCTTGTTCTTGGCCTAGTCTTCGCATCCTCCTTAGTCTAAGAAAACACGAGCTTTCTGCTTATTTTTTAGAGTAGATGAGCGCATATTAGGGAATATTATGATGTTTATTTCTATTACATTAGTATTGAGAGTCCTATATACTATCGTTTTGATGTGGTATTATCTATACTATGTGGTGGTTATTTATTTCCACTCCAAAACTTGTTCTTGATTTGGATATTTATATTTATATATATTTTTACTACATTTCGGTCCTGTGATTGATTCGCATACATTATGTTCTGCTTTTGGGTCTGTTGGAATGAAATTATTGCTTATTTCTTGGAACATTTGGCCTGGTATTGTTATCATTCATTTTTTTTTTGTGGGGGTGGGGGTGGGGGGTGGGGGTGGGAGTGGGGGGGTGGCGGGGAATTATTGAAGGGATATTAATTTATATTAATACAAGTACAAATGAATTATACAAGTAAAGTTTACAGGTGAGAAATTGAGAAAGAATAAGAACAAAGATCACCTACAAACAATCAGTCGCACAAAAATTAACCAACAGCGGGAAAAGCTATCCTTATATTTTGATTATCTCTTTATGGGAGACATTACAACCTACAAGTTTCATGGAATGAAAACTCACAGGCTTTCTTTGAAGCATCAAGAAGAAAGAGGCTTTACTACATACCCATGATTAACCTAGAATGGTTATAGCAAACCATTCTTTATATGCAAACTTGATACAAGCAGAGCTCTTTTGGCATACAAGGGCCATCTCCGTTTTCTCTCAGAACCTCTTATGGCTAGCAAAACTCCGTATGTAATGATCAATCAATTATATTGTCGTAGTTTATGATAAGGGTGCATACGCGATCTCAAGCTTGTTCCAACTTTGGAGCACACATAAGAATCGCGTCTGCTACTGTGAGGAAGATCTTGTCGTTTCCAATCAAGTTTGCAAAATCGGATGCATGGAGTTTGTCAAGTACAACTTGTCCGGGATTTGCTAGAATGAGCTGCATGTTTTATATATGGACAACCGAAAAAACCAGGTAAAAGTTTATCACCAAGTACATTATATACCAAGGGGAAAGAAAATATGCATGTTGGCTGTGGCAAACTACCCAAAACGACATAGTTTTGATTACCTGAATATCTTTTTTCTGGAGACACTTGTACAATTCTTCCAAGGCATGAATACCGCTAGTGTCTATGTCTGTAACAGCTGCAAAAGAGTTGAGGAACAAAATGGAAGCTTGTCATTAGATGCTTTTCATCAGTATTGTAGTGGAAAACTTAGGCACTGCACAAAGAATTTATTTCAGTAGGGGCTTACGTGAGATGTCGAGTATCAACTTTTGGATTACGGGTTGTTTATGTTCACTCAATATTTCTTCCTCATCAAGTAGCCATCTCAATATCCTGCAAAAAAGAGGTATTAATTTGTTTTTTATTGCTGAAAAAAGTAGGACAACAATAGATGAGAAGCTAGCATGCCTCTCAGTTAACAGAAAGCTGAAGAGCAACAATACCTCTCCTTAATATAGTTGGAATTGGAGAAGTAGATTGCAGAATCAACTCTAATTATCAAAACACCAGGAACTCTCGTCGCTTCTGGATATTGCTGCATGTTCCTGTAAACATTAGTCCTCGGGATCTTCCCCAGTATTGATGTCCGCGGCCTTGTCACTTGTAAGAGAATTTTGGCAAATGATATTGCAACCTGTAGCATGAAAATTGATAGGAAAATAAATTTAAACTTTTTTGGTTTGCAAATAAAAAAATAATGGTATGGTTGGTTCACTTACCGCAATCAAAAGGCCTACTTCAACAGAAGCAAAAACCACGCCAAAGAAGGCTCCCAGGCAAGCAACAAAATCAAACTTATCAATCTTCCATATGAGAATAACAGCATCAATGTCGATTAGTCCTACCACTGCAGAGATTATGATGGAAGCAAGTATGGCGTTCGGAGTGTAATGAAACAATGGTGTTATCACTACCAGAGTAAGTAATACAACACAAGACATCACTATGTTGGAGACTGCTGAACAACACCCTGCCATGTAGTTCACTGCTGAGCGAGAAAATGATCCTGCATAAAAAAATAAATTCAGAGTTATTTATAATCATCATAGAAAGAGAGCATTCGACCATGTTCAGGATACTAATTTTGGTGATGATTTGTTACATAGTTTAGTAGTTTTAATTTAATATAAACCTTTTCGATAAAAAGAATTGAAAAGGGGAAATGAGTGCTTATATAACCAACCCCACCTGTTGCCACATAACAAGATGTCATTGAACCAACAATGTTCATTGTTCCTAACGCTACCATTTCTTTGTTTCCATCTATCTGATAGTCTTTCATCGCTGCAAATGTTCTTCCAATTGCTACGGCTTCCTATAATCCGATAAATTTTGTTGTTAGATACTCTAATGATGACTTTTACAATGAAATGAATGCGACGAGGAATGGAGTGAGATATTCTTCTTACCGTTAGAGCTATCATTCCTGCTACAACACCGATCCTAAAACCTTTGACAAGATAGTCGCCAGTAAAATAAATTTTATCGAAAGTTGATGGATTGACGCCTTGTTTGATGTGGTTTACCTTCAGTAATAGGAATTTTTAGCCTCATATACAAGTGAGTCAATTAAGCTGGCAATTGTACAAGCAGATAATTAAGGAATGGTACATACAATTTGAACACCATCCTTGTCAGCACGGGTGATATACACAAAGAAGGTTGAGATAACAACAGAAATCAACGGACCGATTGCAGGCACCCAAAAAAGCTTCTTGTTCTTTTTTCCCTGATCAAATAATGACAATAAGAAAAGAGGAAAAACTTAGAAAGGAAAGGGAAAAAAATATTAAAATAGATTGAGGAAAAAAGGGAAGCAGTGGTCACTTACAATATATTTGGCGAGCAGAAGGAAAACTAAGAACGATACCCCAATGAGTATAGTCTGCCAGTTCCACTGTATATAAAGCAAAGTTACGAAAACTGAATGCCAAAAGGTTATCATATGATAACAAAGGAAAATTAAAGCGTAGTAACAAGGTAAAGATTGTTCTCACCCCATGATGTATTGAGCCAAACACCGATTTCATAACAGATATAACATCAGTATTCTTTGTGAATTTCTTAATGCCGAGTAAACCTTTAAGCTGTTGAAGGGCAATGGTAATAGCAGCTCCGGCCATAAACCCAACAATGGCAGCATGGGATAGGAAGTCAATTAAGAACCCCAGTCTAAAAAGAAATGAAAATCCACAATTATGTTGGGAAAAAAGGCGAAAGGATCATAAATAGCTACTGTATTTTTGAAGAAAATGTGAAAGATATTGGCTGATGATTAGGAATCATATTACCTGAAAAAACCAAGTGTGGCTTGAGTGACACCAGCAAAGAAAGTCGCTGTGAATGCAAGGCGTTGATACTCAAGTTTGTTTTTAACAGGATCAAGCTCATCCTGTAGAAGAGTTCCCAGCAAGAGAGAGACCACTGCCACCGGCCCTATGGCAATATCTCTTGAACTACCCATGAAGGCGTAAATAAGAGGTGGAATGAAACTACTATCTGTAATATAACATTAACATATACACATAAGTATAGTTGTTGGTGGTTCTTAAGAAACAAAGAGAGTGATAAGAAAACTCAAAACTTACATAAGCCAAATTGGGGATCTAAATTTGCAAGTTTTGAATATCCAATATCCTGCATAAAAGAAGATTCAAGAATTCTTAGAAGTGTCTAACAATAAAAAAAGTTCAAAACCATGCCATGTAGTTATTGTACCTGAGGAATACAGAGACTAGCAATGGTAAGGCCAGCAATGAGATCACCTTTAAACTTGGAAAGATTGTAATCTCTTCCCCAATCAAGTATTGGGAAAACAGTTTGGAGGCCAAGGACTAACTTCCTTCTTTTTGGTTGTTTTTTGAAGGGGCGCAAGGGATCATCAGGCAAGAAAGTTTCCTTCAAAGTGTCTTTGATCTCCTTCAACAGTTTCTGCTTAGGCGGCACTCCCACCTTGTGAACATATGGTAAATTCTCTGAATCGCGACGTGATGCAGACAAACTTGAATTATCCATTCCCTTTGCTGCAAGTTCGTCAGTAATTCTATTGCTCATTGGCAAGAGGGCTGTGACTCAAAATGAAAATTAAGAAATAGATTCTCCTATATAGTCAAAATGTATTTTAAACTAAAAGTGCCACACAAATTATATCTCGCTTTTGTCAATTTCTAACAAGAACCATATACAGCTAAAAAGGTGCTGGTATCTATAGAATCAAAACAATGACGAACCACTAGAAGTTTGTCTGAGTTCAGTAGTAGCAGCAGATTACAAGCCAAAACTACATAAACAGAACTAAGTTGGATGTAGATATGAAGAATAGATGAGCTCTTATTTATATAAGGTATTACAGCTCATAAAGTCAACATGATGAAAATGCAGGAAGTCCAAATAAAGGGATGAATCTACCTTGAGAAGGGCAAAAGGATAAATTTGGATAGGAGTTGAGGCATATGTCGATTGTATTGGTTTTTTAACCAATAATTGAAGGAAATAGTAATATAATATGAGAGTTCCTTCAACTCAGGCATAAACAATATGGGGGTAGTGCTGCTTTATATGTATTGGTACCCTTAGGCTAAAGACAAAGTACTACCTTGCTTTATACTTTGTTTCAGCCCATGACTCTTCAACTTAAACAAGTGTTTGGCTAGGTTAATGGTGGTCAAAAAACAAGTGTGAGGTTCATTTTCAGTTCGCCGCACAACCATTCAAAGTGCAATGGTCCCTTTCTTAATGTGAATCATCACAAGTCAAAAAAGCTATGGAATCTTTACTAGCTACATAGACTACTGTTTGTGAACTGTTGAACGAATTTGGCGGTTTGATAATCAAAGAGGTGACTATGAACTGATTAATAAAGGAAAAAGTAGCAGAAATTCTAGAATAAATTGACATTCTTGGTAATTTTTAATAAAGATATTGAGTAGAGGTCTTAAAAACAAAGTGGCATAACTAGAAATACAGTAACACTCAGTTAATTTTAATTGGATTATTAGAAATAGTCTTCAAAAGTGTTCATATATAGGAAAAAATGTTGCCGGAGAGCTCACACATTCAATCAAGTAAAATTATTCCATTGGAAAAGTTTCTTTACCCATGGCTTAAAAATTCAAACACGAGCGTAGTTTTCATCAAAACAGTCGACTTTTATTCTAAATAAAACCATTGAAACGGCCACAATTAACTGCCTCAAGATACTGCTGAAGTCTTCCTCATTTCTCTTAAGAGCGTTGCTGATATGTGACGTGAAAATTAAGAGTACAAAAAGAAAGCGAAATTTAAATTCATCCAAGTTAATTTACAGGAATATTACATAGATCATTATATAGATCTAACAACAGTAGTAAATTAGTAAAAACTTTACATGTTTGCTGCATAATGTTGACAATTTATACAGCCATATAAAATTGACTCATTTTGTTCAACAACATATCATATTGTAGGCTATATGGTTCACACTCAATTGTGGGCTATTTGATTCAAACTGATTGATTTCCATCAATTGCAACTTTAATTAAAGGTGTTATGTTCAAGAATATTGCATTGCAAATTTTCACCCAATTGTCTAAATATTCTTATGAACAGTAAAAAAGATTCACAATTTCAGTGTCCTATGAACAAGGGCAACTGACATGTCCTTTGGTGTTCTTGAAAGAAAAAAACAAAGGGTGCAAAGCAACTTGAAATATACTAAACAATGAAAATGTTTTTGAAAGAAAGTGAAACCCCAAAATGGAATATTTTCCAATACCCAGAAAAGT
The DNA here is from genome assembly GCA_020205615.1 of Panax quinquefolius. Taxonomy (NCBI): domain Eukaryota; kingdom Viridiplantae; phylum Streptophyta; class Magnoliopsida; order Apiales; family Araliaceae; genus Panax; species Panax quinquefolius. The sequence continues at coordinate 116,682,311 of CM035158.1, read as the reverse complement.
TTTAGGGTAATTTTCATTTCCCCTAATTATGATTAATATTTTTGTGAAATCTTGAATGTGTCTTTTTCATAAACAAAAAAGGTTGAGAATATAAAAATATAATAAATATGGGCCTCCCAAGTCTCATTCTCACCTTTCTTTCTCCACCCTTTCTGGTCAATTCAAGCATTTCTATGGAAACCATCCAGAGTGCATCATTTTATTCCCCATCTCATCAAACCTTCACTGAAAAGCACAAAAAAGAGAAAAACATTTGAAAAAGAATTTTTCTGCAAAAACCCAGAAAAATAATACTAAAATAAAGCAACGCATGTATGTAAAATGGAATTAAATTAGAGGCTGAAATAACACCTACCCCTGTTTTTGCTTTTCTTGAAAACTCTTGATTAATAATAATAATAATAATCATAAGCTAATATGAACTTGAGAAATCAGAAGAAATAAGAAATAACCCAGATTTTGTCCAGGTTCTTTGAATCTGAGCCGTGTTGAAACTTTCAGATTTTGGTCCTATATTTATGTGGATTAAAGAATCTAAAATAGCCAAGAACATTAACAGTATTAACCACCTGCTGATGTTCTTGGAAAAGGAAAGACAGAAAGAGTTTTAGAAATCAGCAACACTTTTATTTTATATTTGCTTATGATTTCAATGCTCTTGTTTGCATTGTGTGTGTAAAAACAATAAAAACAAGAGTCAGAAATTGATTAAAAAGAAAGGGAAAAAAAGTGACAGTTAATTTGTCATGGGTAATTTGCAATAAATAAAAAAAAATAACTAAGAATAACTAAGATTTTCTAAAAAAAAGATGTAATTCGTTTGATGAGAAATAAAAAGTAATATCGGTAATTAATTGGATTTGGCTCTCATATGTTACACATTTTTTCCAATTTCATCCAATACGTTAATTATTTGATTTTAATAATTTTGTTAGTAATAATCAAAATATGTTAATTGATCGTTGATGATATTAAGATCAATCCTACAAAAATTAAAATCATAAAAATATTTTCACCGTTAAAGTCTAAAAAATTTCATCCATTGAAATTTTAAAAAAAATCTACTTTTTCATCAAATGGTGAAAAGTGCCAATTTTTTTTTTTTAAAATAGTTATGTTATTCAATATAATAAAGGGACAATTACATTTTATAGTACATTTAAAAACATAATTACAATAAAAGTGCACTCATTAAATATTTACACAATTAATATCTTTAAAATTTTATTTTCATTATTTGTACATATTTATACTTCCTTTTATTATGGGATGTGTTTTAAAAAAAAAACTGAATTTGCGTTATTTTGGGGATTGCGTTTATTTTAAATTTTGCTCGGTCCGTATGTAGTATCTTTTCTTTTGGAAACCCTTATTTGGTGTTTTGTTCACTTTCTAAACAAACCCTTGTTCATCTTATTCTCTGTGTTTTTGTCGATTTTTCGGGTAGATTTTTGTTGTCCGCCTTTGATTTTTACTTCGTGCTTGTCGTATTTTGCTTCAGATCGTGTTATTCTTAGTTTTTTTAGGCTTGTTCCTATTTATTAGTACTACATTTTCTGATTTCTTTCTTTCTTTTTTCGTGATGGTCTCTACGAGGAAGAGCATGGAGGGAATGGGGGTTAAGAAACCGGATAGAAAGAGGAAAAGAGTTCCAGAAGATTATTCTTTAGAGGATTCGAAGTTATCTTTAATAGCGAAGGATAGTTGTCCAAAGTTTTCTAAACAGGGGAAGAGGTTATTGTTGAAATCAGATGTTGATATTAAGAATATTGGGAGACATTTGAAGAAGAAGACGAAATCAATGGTGTATATTAATTCAGATTTCGAAGGTTCTGCTGAAAAAGTTGTTAAAGAAGATAAAGCTGAGGCTCATAGCCGGAAAATGGTTCCATGTCAGAAACATTTGAAGGTTTGTTATTTTTTTTTTTTTAAGAATTTTTTTTTTTAGTTTTTTTTTTAGTGTTTTTATTTTATGCATGGTGGTATTTTGGTTTGTATTGTTGTTTTGTTTGTTGTTCAGTAGTTTTATGGATGTTGAAGTTGTTGTTATTATTTAGATTTATAATATGGTGGTAACTTGCTATTTTATTTTTATTAACAATATTGAAATTATTGAAACTTTTGATTCCATATTTGTTATCATGTAGTTTATTTCAATAGAAGATACATATTAATTATTTTTGGTTACCTTCATTATATGTTTGGAAACCGATTTTTGTAATAGTTGGTAAAATGTTTTAGAGTTTGTGTTGTTAAAAACCGATCTTTCATTATAGTTTTTGTTGTTTTAAGGATTGTTTAAATTGTTCTTGTTTTAATAAATGTTTTCATTCTTTTTGAGTATTAGATAATATTAGATATTTTTTTGGTGTCAACATTAAATTATTGTTATTATTTAGATTTATAATATCTTTTGGTAACTAGCTATTTGTTTTTTGTTACCAATAAGTGAAATGATTGAAAACCGCCGCTACCATTCTTGTTCAAATGTATTTTATTTCAATATAAGTAACTCGATAATTGTTAGTTGGTTACCTTATTCTATATGTTTGGAAACTAATTTGTGTAATTTTTGTTAATATGTATAATGTTTCATTAGAGTTTGTGTTGTTTTTAAGGATTGTTCAAATTCTTCTTGTTTAAATCAATTGCTTTCATTATATTTGAGTATCGATACTTTTAGATTTAGTTTTGGTTAATACATTACATTATTGTTATTATTTAGATTTATATTATGCGCAGTATCTTGTTATTTTATTTTTGTTGCCAACATGGTAATGATTTGAAATCTGTTGATATCATACTTGTTAACATGTCTTTTATTCCAATAGTCTTGGAGATTGATGATTGTTTATTGTGATGCCCCCAAAATAGGTATACATCACCCAACCCATTCTGAGTCGCCAAATACATGGTACAGAAATAACTACAACTTTATTAATACATTTGTCGTGCAAAATACGACATAATATATATCTCGTGAGTTTAAATACAAATATTGTCATCTAGACAATATTCACACGCAAATAAATCCCCATCATAATTATTGATACATTATTTTACAAAAATGGTGAGGACTATTAAACAACTCTCTAGAACCTTCATTCCATACCCCTACCACTAAGTACTCGCTACATTCTCGCCTCTTGAGAAGAAAATGGAACAACAAGGAAAAGGGTGAGCTCAACTAGCCCAAGAAAGAATATTATGACTAAGATAATATACAACAAATTATCGTTAGTCTTCAACAGGGGAAAAATCTAATAGAATACAATAGACAACAAGTTTTAAATCAATATTCGCAATGAAATAATAATTCATTAGAAGAGTTAAGTAGAGAATGCAAACTACTATCTTCTATGTATGAATTTAAAAGTTCATCGCTCATCTTTTATCCCTCAGAACATCAATCAATATAAATCTGAATCAAATATTCATCTTTGCACTACAGCCAAAGATATTTATCGATTAGTCATGTTCATCTAAACACTGCTTCATCTTTGACTTTCACGTGTGACGCCCCCAAAATTAGGTATACATCACCCATCTTGGGTCGACACTTACATGGTGCAAATTTAAATACAACTTATTAACATAACATGGTATACAATACGACATAAATCGTGAGTTTAAATACAAATATCGCCTACTAGATATTATACAAACTCAAACAAAAAGTCCTCATTACGATTATTATCACACTATTTTACGTAATAGTGAGGATTACTAATGCTTATCTTCGGACCATCACTCGCTTCCCAGACTCGTCCCAAATATATATTATCATTTCACAAGAGAATGAAGAAAGAAAGGGTGAGCTCAACTAGCCCATAAGAAATATTATGACTAAGATAATGCGTAATAAATTATCAATAGTCTTCATAATGTTAAACCGATAAAATACAATAGACAACCGGTTTAATCTGCGTTAGAATATCGCAATCCATTAAAAGAGTCAAGTAGAAAATAAAGTCTACTATCTTTTAGGTTTTAAAAGGTTTTTCATCATTTGCTTATATATTTGAGACTCGACTTTAATAAATATTTCACATCATCGAATCACCCCCTTGCTTCGGCCAAGGATATTCTTTAAGATCACGACCACAATTATTCATGCACTACGGGCAAGAATATTTGTGTATTCATTAATAGTCATGATCATGCCAACAATCGTCCATCAATGCACTACTGACCAATCGAGGATTTTATCACATCATTTGTAACATTACGGTTATGATTATTATCGAATAGTCTCTCAGTCATAATCATACCAAGTCCATCTATGCACTACAGCCACGATGACTTTAAAAAAAATATAAACATGAGGATGATGACAATGATATAAGAATTCAATAAAACAAGTTCAAGAATTATTTTATCCGGAATTATTAACGTCCAAATTGTCAACATGATCTTCGTTTTGTAGAGTAAAATTCAAGAATGATCGAAAGAATATTTTCATGAAAAGATATCTTTGGATGAAACGCAAATATCGAGGATATTCTACTAATTTCATGGAGTATAGAAGTCAAAGTTTTAACCAACCGGGTATAATAAAGAATGGAATAACAAAAGAAATCACCATGCATGCGATAGATCGCATGCAGACGAGTTATTCAATGTAATAATAAATAACGGAACCGTGTCGTGAAATTCACACACCGGCAGATGTTCCAATGAATAATAAAGATGGAACCAGCATCCGGTGTAAAACACACGAGATAGGATATTCCAACGTAATAATAAAGATTTAAACCAGTCCCAGTAAAACACACGCAGACATGGATGTTCCAATGAGAATAATAAAGAATACCGAACCCTGTAAAACACACGCAGTGTTCAAATGTAATAATAAAAGACGGAACCCGTCCGGTGTAAACATGCATGTGGATGTTCCAATGAATAATAGAAGAATGTCACCAAGTATAGGGTAAACCACTTATACAAAAGTTATTCCAATGTAAATAATAAGCGATGGAATAACAATAGTTCTCTTCATGAATAAGAAAGAATAACACCCCCTTACATTTGGTAGGAGATTGAATCTTTAGAAGCGGTGTAGTAACAAAATACTCTTCTTCTTCTTCTCTTATTCTCTCTATACTTTCTCTCTCTATAGCTTGAATGAATTAAGTGAAAAATAATGAAGCCCTAGGCCTCTATTTATAGAAGATTTCTAGCTTAAGACCGCCGTGTGAAAAGGCAAGTGGCTCGACGAATTGGTTTGACTCTGTAATGTGAAACGACAAGTGGTTCGGCGCTGTAATGTGAAACGACAAGTGGTTCGACGTCTGGTAAAGGTAATTACTATTAACGAAGGTAAATACTATCGACGAAGGTAAATACTATTCACAAGGGTAATTACTATCGACGAAGGTAATTACTATCGACGAAAGGTAAATACTATTCACAAGGGTAATTACTATCGACGAAGGTAATTACTATTGACGAAGGTAAATACTATTGTGAAGAGACTCTTAGATGATGACATATGAGCCCCCATAAAATAATCAAACTTACCACAAATCATTTTTTTTTCATCAACACATATTTAATCTTTCAACAATTATTAATCATTTATAACTTGTAAGTCTCAATTATTAATTTAATATTATAACATATTATACTGATGATAATCTTGTGACAATAATTGAATCAATAATATAAGAGATATGATGTGAAATTCTATCAGCAAATAATTGAAAGCATAAATGAGTGACTTCTCACGTAAGCATCAATAATCAATCTGTGAGTGCTACTACGCAACTACGCCAGACATCTTGTACTTTTACCAATTTGGGTAGTTCAACAGTTTAATCGGTACACCTCCGTAGTTATTTTTATAAAATATTTTTGTCGTTTTCTCGATCCGACAATAATTACATTATGGGGTCCACCAATGATTGAGCCATTGTATTTAATATTCCCTAACAAAAGAATATTCCCAACCAAACGAATATTTTATAACAACTTGCATACTTTGCAAAATTTATAAATATTACCCACAACTATAACATTATATCAAATTTATTCCATAATATTCAAAAATAATATTTATAGAAAAATTCATCTTTATTTATAAAAGCTGGGGTCTTACACTACGGGCCAAAGATATTCATCAGAATCATTCATCTTTGCACTACAGGTCAAAGATATTCAATAATATCATTATTTAAGACTGAGGATGATGAAAAATATTTTTAAAGAAACGAATCCAGTGAAACAAAATGACAAGGATTAAGGATTAAGGATTAAGGATTCGTACTTTATTTTATCCATGCCCAAAAATACCTCAAAAATAATCATAGTGGTGTAAAATTCAAGAATGATCAAAACATGGATACAATCAAAGCTAGTATCCAGAATAGATATTTTGGACGAAAAAGAAAATTTTTATTTTTCGATGAATAGTCTTGCCATTTAATGAATAGAAATAGTATCGTGAATAGTCACAGTATCGTTGTAAGACCCTCAAATTTTTTAAATAAAAAGGAATTTCTTTTATTTATTATTTTGAAATAGTAAGGGTTGATTTGATTAATGTGGATAGTTAAGGTTAAATACGCAAATATTTCAAAATAAGCAGTGGTTATAAAATATTCATTTTGTCGAGAATATTCGTTTGGTCGTGGAATATTCGTCTCGTCGAGAGAATATTCAAATGCGGCCAGTATGACCATGTGTGGGCCCCATAACGTAAAGCGATCGATGAAGAAAACGACAAATATAAGTTGGTTAAAAATAACGGCGTAGTTGTTACCGTTAAGATCGACTGAAATACCCGATGGTTAAAATACAAGAATACGCGTGGTTCACAAGAAAGACACTGTGATTGCATGATGATTGTTGAATTATTGATCCTTACGTAAAAGCGCACTACTCAATAATTTTTATAGTGGTTACTTTATTCAATATTTTATTTTATTGATTCAATAATTCTTCGCGTTGATATTTTATATTATTGTTGTTCAATAATTGTCACCGCACATTATCTCCATTATCGGATCAATAATTCATATTATTTAAATAATATTATTAGATAGCATTATTGGCAATGTCTAGAAAGTTCTCACGAGGAGAGGTTTGGTCACCTAATTGCGCCAAGTATGAGGAGAAATCCTTATCGAAGCCCCTCTTTCTGAACTACCGGCATTGTCATAATTGTGATTCTGTAATATTATTTGTGAATAATTAATTATTGATTCATATGATAAAGAAATATTTATTTTATGTAGATATAAATGATGGATTTATTTATGTGGTTATAAATGAAGAAATTATTGTTGAGGTGTTTTATCGAGATTTTACCGTTGGAGGTATTAAAAATTAAATCGGGGTTTTGAGATATATTATGGGGATTATAATTTTAATCCGACCGTTGGATTGTGGTAATTTTTGGGTATGTTATACATACATAAGTTGAGTATATGTCCACAAATTTTGAACCGTTAAAAATGCACGAATGATTTGTTATGAATTTTAAGAGGTGTCTGATTTGAAAATTAGGGTTATAATTGATTTTGGTGGAAAATTCTAGAATTGAGTGGGCCCCACTTGTGGTTGGTGAAGAAATGTGCTGAATTTTATTTCAAATGTGGTGGGTGGCAATAGTAGCGAGTAAAGCCATCGGTGGCGGTCAAGTCTCCGCTTCCTACGGGCTAACATTTTCCTATAAATGAGGGTTAAGTTAGAATTGAAAATCACACCGTAAACAAAGTTTTCTCTTTCTCTCTATATTATTGAGCGTATTTTGTGAGTATTTAGATACTTTGAGAGTTCTTTGCTCAAAGATAAGTTTCATTCAAAGATCACTTGAGCCTTTCCTTCCAAGCACTCGATTCTTTGAGGTAAGGGATATTATTTTTTTCGTAATGATATTATTTCTTCAATATCATTATGCTGAAATGTTGATCTGAAGTTTTTATCAAATTTAGAACTTTTTCATGTCGGGTTACTATTCATGAGTTACTATTCATGAGTTACTATTCACGAGTTACTATTCACGAGTACTATTCATGAAGCGTGAAGATGTTTTTGTGGAATTTCTATCTTTTGGTGTCGGATTTACTATTCATGTATACTGTCTTATTCACGATATCTGACTTATTCACGATATCTGACTATTCACGTGATACTGGCACTATTCACCAAAAAAATAAAATTTCTTCTTTTGTCCAAAACATCTATTTTGGATACTAGCTTTGATTGATCCATGTTTTGATCATTCTTGAATTTTACACCACCGTGATTATTTTTGGGGTATTGTTGAACATGGATAAAACAAAGTACGAATCCTTAATCCTTAATCCTTGTCATTTTGTTTCACCGGATTCGTTCTTTAAAATATTTTCATCATCCTCGGTCTTAAATGATGATATTATTGAATATCTTTGGCACAGTAGTGCAAAGATGAATGATTTCGAAGAATATCTTTGGCACAGTAGTGCAAAAGATGAGCAGTGTTGAGATGAACATGACCGATCGATTAATATCTTTGGCTGTAGTGCAAAGATGAGCAGTGTTTAAATGAACAATACGACCAATCGATGAATATCTTTGGCTGTAGTGCAAAGATGAATATTTGATTCGAGATGTATATTGATTGTTGTTACGGGGATAAAAGATAGACGATGAACTTTTAAATTCATACATAGAAGATAGTAGTTTGCATTCTCTACTTAACTCTTCTAATGAATTATTATTTCATTACGAATATTGATTGAAAATTTGTTGTCTATTGTATTCTATTAAATTTTTCCTGTCAAGACTAACGATAATTTGTTGTATATTATCTTAGTCATAATATTCTTTACTTGAGCTAGTTGAGCTCACCCTTTTCCTTTTTGTTCCATTCTTCTTCTCGGGAGGCGAGAATATAAATGAAGATTAGCCTCGGGTATGGAATGAAGGTTTTAGAAAGGATTGTTTAGTAGTCCTCACCATTTTGTAAAATAATGTATCAATAAATGTGATGAGGATTTATGTGAGTATAAATATTGTCTAGAAGATAATATTTGTATTTAAACTCACAGCTTTTATTGTTGTAATAATAAAGTCGTAGTTGTTTCGTACCATGTATTGACAACTCGGAATGGGTGATGTATACCTATTTTGGGGCGTCACATACGTGAATAAGAACTCCCAGACACTAAAAGTTTCAAATTTGATTAAAAGTTCGGATCAATACTTTGGCATAATGATATTAGAATAAATAATATCATTAAAACAAATAATATCCCTTACCTCGAAAGATCGAGACTTCTAAATTGAAACAGAATATAAAAGCTATGACTTGAACTTGCACTCAGATATAGCAATACTCAAAGTATACTCAAAATACTCACAAGAATACGCCGATAATATAGAGAGAAAAACTTGAGTTTACGTGTGATTTTCAATTCTAACCTAAGCACCCTATTTATATAGAAATTGCTTAGAACACCAAAGCGAAAATTTAATATAATATATTATTAATAATAAATTTTCCAACGCCTCTTTAAAATCACTCTAACATTTCCCACATACCAACCTTCTAGAAAAAGTAATAAAAAACGTTTTTCATAAAATAAATAATTAAAACTTACAAAATCAATTATTTGAAACTTGAACTTTAATAATTCACAATAAATAGCCCTTTTGCCGTAAAATTGAATCTCGCGACTTTTATAGGAAATTCAATTCTCTACAACTTTGCGGAAGAAAGTTTTTCCAAATTCCAAACAGAAATTGACCAAAATCCACAAATCCAAGCGATTTTATAAGTTATAATCAAATTTCAATCGATAAATGGGGTCCAATGACATGTTTAACATGTTTTAAACATTTATTGCAACAAAAATACTCTTCCTCCTCAGATACTCATATATCCCACATTCGTTGTAAAAATATCATCATTATTATATTATTAAAATATAATAATATATTTAAATGAATTATTTTATCGAGAAAAAGATAAAATATTAATTTTCAACAATTGTCACATTAAAATTTTCTCCATCTATATCCACATAAAATCAATATTTTTCTCATCATATGAATCAATAATTAATTATTCACAAATAATATTACGAGAATCACAATATTGTGAACTAAAGCGGCCTCAGGAAAGAGGGGCTTTCCAATAAAATTTCTCCTTCTTGGCGGCGCAATTAGGTGACCAAACCTCTCCTTGTATGTAACTTTCTGGACATTGCCAATAATGTTATCTAATAATATTATTCAGATAATATGAATTATTGCTTTCGATAATGAAAAATATTGTGTAATAACAATTATTGAAACAACAAAGATATAAAATATCAACGCAGAATTATTAAATCAATAAAATCTTTGAGCGATAATTATCGTAACCATTATTGGTAAAGTCTTACGTAAGAATCAATAATTGGTGCAATCTGCAGTATCTTCTTGTGTTTTAACCACCGAGTATTTTAACAAGATAATCTGTAATAACAACTACGTCGTTATTTTAAACAACTTATATTTGTCGTTTTTTTCATCCAATCGCTTTCCGCATGGGGCCCAAAAAAAGATCTGCGGCCGTCATAATTTAATATTCCACCACCAAACGAATATTCCTCGACAATAATGAATATTTTATAACCACTTGCTTATTCAAATATTTGCGTATTTTACCCATAACTATTCACATTAATTAAATCAATCCTTACTATTTTAAAATAATAAATAGAGAAAAATAAATTTCATTTATTAATAATTTGGGGTCTTACATATCATCTCTTCCTTTCTTTCTCCAGTAAAATCTTAATGCGACTCTCCTTCCTTATGGAGCACCCTTCTTCTTCTCCCAAATTAGTAATTATAAATTATTTGATACTAAATTAAATTAAAGAAGGTAAAACTAATAATTTAAAATTAAGAAATTGTTGTAGAGATGGATTCATGAGCTTGCAACTCAATTTTAAATATAAGATGAAGATGGCCACTAATTCATGAGCTATCCTCCGACTTCCCAAGCTTAACACCTATAAAAATACCAAAAAAATATATAACTATTATCTATTAAAATAATATTTTTATAAATTTGTTTAAAAATAAAAATAACATAACAAAAAATTAATACTATTAAAGTGTGTTTGGATTCAATTTTAAAACTTATCAAAATATTTCTCAGAAATTGTTTTAAATCAACTTTATTGTTGGCGTGTATATATATATATATATATATATATATTATATATAAAATTCTTATTTAATCTTAGTATATACCTTCAACCAAACATAGCTTCTTATGAAAAATCAAGAAGTAAATCTCATTTTATTCAATATTTTCCCAAATAATAATAACAATAATATCATATCCATATCTCTAAATCAATGTAAGATAACTTTGGAAACATTAAATATTTCCTAAGTAATTAAACAAGACAAGGAAATTTTTGGATTGGAATAAAAAAAGCCCAAAGGTTGGCACATTAGGAAGAATAATTAAATTAAATTGTTGGATGGAGCTAATTAGCCAACAAAATACAGGTAATTATTGTTCTCCATTTTAGGCATAAAATTAATCATTCAAATCCCAATTTCTGATCACTTCGAAAATGACAATAAGAATTAAAATAAAAGAATTTGAAACCCCACAAAATGTCTGCATTAATTAATATATAATAACTAAATAAATAACAGAAAGAAATATTTTAAATATTATTGTAGGTAAGGTAAATACAAAAAGAATCATTGTTGCCACTTGCCAGTCAATATATAGACCACATGTGTGAAAATATTATTATAAGAATATTATAATTTTAAATTCTTAATGGTCTCTCAATTTTAAGGGTAAATACCTACTACGAAAGACTGTCTTATTCTTTGTTATAAATTTTATTAATATTAAGATTTGCATTGAAAACATCAATACCAACTTAAAATAATTTATTTCAAAAAATCTTAAAATATTTAAAATCTGTCTCATACTTCTATTTAAGATATACTAAAAAGGTTCTTATGAGGGGTGTACATGCACAAAATATTATGGTAGGCAAAATAGTACTCCATTCGTTTTAAAATTAAATATAATTTAGCTTTTCGTGATCAAACGATAAGATATTAAATTTTAAAATTAGTATGATTCATAAAAAAGTTTAAAATAAAATAAATTTATGATTAATAATTTTTATTATATACTATATAATTATAATAGTTGTATGATTGTATCAACTAAAATTAAATTTCATATTAATTTCAAATTTAATATATTGTTGTTTGACTTTAATAGTCAAATTATATTTCTAATTTTGAAATATTTTTACTTTCACCAAAAGAAACCTCATTCTAAACCGAGTCTTGTTTAAATTTATTGTATGCATATTCCTGTTTGCTGATCAATGTGTCTTCTTCAGTATAAAATTTAACCCAAAAATTGTGATACTCTCTAAATTTGTTTCTGGTATGTCTAAATAATAATCAAGTCCATCATATTTAACTGGACTTTATATGTTAATTTTTTTTTATTGCAAATCATTCTTTTTGCACAACTGTATATGACCATATTACCCTTATATTTAATGTTATACAATTATTTCTTTAAATATTTATGTATAACTCTAAAACAATATATATTAAATATATTAAAGGACGGAAAAATTATTTTTATTTATTTATTTCTTTCTTTAAGATAACCTTTTAATTCAAAGAAGTGGGTAAATTATGTCACATAGGAGCATTTAATATTCATAATTAGGACTTTGATAAGGTTTGAAAGTTATCAAACAATGGCTTATTATATCATACCCCGAGGATTTGGTCTTTGTAACATGTGAATATATAATGTTGTGTAACGTATATGTATATAAATTAAACACAAATTTGTTAACAATTTTCTTTCAATAATTTGATTTATTCTTGAAAACTAAAATGCAGAGCTGAAATCGTATCGATAAAACAAGCCCATATATGACATGGGTATAATTTTATTTTCAAATTTTGTGAGCAAAATAAAAATGTAGAGAATTGATATATTTTCACAAGTAAATTTAATAACTTTACAAGATTTTCTCTGTGACTTGATAGTTTTACAAGATTCATATGTATGAGGAGGAACTTGTAGAAATATCAATTCTCAAAATTTGATGTGGAGCACTATTTTTTACATGTGTTTTTATATATTTTCACATGAAAATTGTATCGACATGAAAGAAGAACAAGTAATTTCTCCTTTATTTGATAGGGAGGTTTTGACCTTTGGACTTGTATATATGGGAAAAGTACTAGGGGCGCACAACAGGTCAGCTTGTTGATCAGGTTAGGTCAGACCAAGATTAGGTTGCAAGTCATGGGATTTTTGTGCGCCTGAACGCCGGGACTAGGATACTCTCTATTTCAAATAAATGAAGATTCTCTATTTCATGGTTTAGATTTAAAATTATATCTCTCTTCTGTCAGTATAATGTCACATTTTAATACATTTTAAATTTAGATCCTCAAATAGAGAGTCTCCAGAGAATTCTTGTCCGCCGGCCGGAACTTAAAACTGAACAATTCAGTGTTTTCATAGAAGACACCCATAACTAATTATCCTAATGCAATATTCATAACAGTCCCATCCATTGGGAATAAATTGGCTCTAGTTTCGGCAGGGTAAAGATTACTAAATTAATTTGATTGTTCTAATTACTGAAATAATGTAAACTGTACGAATTCCCCAAAATTGTTGTAAAATAAAACAATAACATCAGCGTAGCATAAAAAAATTTAATTGTCATTAAAGTTTCGCGAAATCTATATAAACCATATTTTTGTTGTGGCACAGCCAAAATTTATATACTTATATATAGGGAATTAATATTTTTACAACTAAAAATGATAGTTTCACAAAACTATGAATAATAGATATGTTCCAAGTAAAATTATTTGAAAAATATTGTGAAAATATCAAATTTTAGTTGTGAAATATATTATACCATTACTTTAAGGTTTAAACCATAAGGCAGGCCAGTTATTTGATCCAAAACCTTAATATTGTCACCATAGAAATACGTGTCTTTGAGCTTCATAAACGTCTGCATGGTGAGTAAACTATCCGACGCCGCCTGGTGGCTGTTTCCGACTACCCGGTGGACGTCGAGATATTTGGCCATGCTCTCCAAACCCCCATGCAAACCACAATACTTCATCATCTGCTTCATGTCGTACACCGAAATCCCGAAATAAATCCCTAAAATCCACATGAACGAGTTTAAATCCGGCGGCAAATCATCCTGCCTCAACACCTTAATCAAGAATCCGAAATCATAAGCGCTGTGGAACGTCACCCAAGTCAATTTTTGATCATAAATAGTACAAAAAGAAGCAGAGAAGAGCTTGGAAAAGTGTTCCGAGCGGACACCCTCTTCCCTGTTCTTCAAGAAATCGATGCCTTGTCGCTTAAGTAACATGACGGAATCTGGGTTTTGAAGATCTGTATCGATATTGAATTCCCGGAAGTTGAATTCCCAGATGTAGCATGAGTTTGAGCCGAAATCCGGGAGGTTTCCGGTGGCATCGGACAAGGTTAAGCCGAGTTGAATGATGTTAAGAGCGTCTACGTTGGTTTTCATTAAAAGATAGGCGTATGATGGGGTGAGGTGGGAGAATTTGATGTGTTTTTCAAGGTTTGGATGAACAACAATGCCTGGGAATTCAGTGTCTATTGAGGCATACGGATAATCTTTCACAATTTTTTGAATTAAACTAAATTCATATTCAAGATTTTCCTCCCAGACCTTACGAATTACCACTGTTTTTTTGGACTCCATGGAAAAATTAAACTACTTAGCTTGTATTAATTATATTATTATGAAAGAAGAGAGAAAGTTGAATATATCCACTATCCAGCAGAGAGAGAGATCAGACGTGCATGCTCTAAGGATTGATACCTGGGTTATATAAAGGGTACGTAGAGAGAGTTTCCGAATTAGAATCAGATTTGGGTAATCAAATCTTTCCACTTGAGCTACAAGATAACTTTTCAATTTAGGATAATATTATTTATTTTCATTTATTTTTCTAAATAAATTATAAGTTTTACGTAGTAAAATAATTTTTCCCCCCAATATTTATTGTTCTAATTCTATGGTTTATTAAGGAAAATATAATTATTTTTTTTATCAATTTTTTTAAATAAAAAAAATAGCATAAAAGTAATGCGACAACTCTGAGAGAAAATGGATTCATATCACTTCGGTCCTATTAATATCACAGGTATAATCATGAAAGAAGGTGCAAGTTTTGTCACGTACAGGAGTAACAGGATTAATATCCAACTCTTTTAGTAATAAACTGAAACTAATTTCATAAGTACTGTTATTATCAATAAATTCTTCAACTTTCAGTGAAGTACAATCACAATCAGCACTCTTCAGCATGCCCTCTTTGGTTTGCAAAAAAAAAATAAAAATGCCCCCTTTGGTACCCTAATAAATAAAAAGAAAGTGCAAGTTTTTTCACTTTCAGGATTTCACCATGCAACACAAACATGGTATGATAAATCAACAAAAGCTTCAAATTTAAGAGCTTTTTAATTATCTAAGTTGATTGCTCGGATGAAGTAGTATCACCAAAATAGGCAGTTATACCCTTTGAGTTGCCGTGCACGTAATTCTCTTCAATCTGCATTCATCAAACTATCTTTAATAAGCTAATGACTAATCTGCATACGTGAAACTATCTTTAATAAGCTAATTTACTTCATCACAAGTAAAGGTAAACATTCATTACTTATCAAGCAATATGTATAGTAGAAAAGCTTAGCAGAAAAGGAAAAAGAAAAAGGATATGAATATTAAATAGCACAAGTAATACTTCGACGTCTAGAGGAGGAGAAGACAGCCAAGAAAGTTCTGCTACTTGGTCTATATCCACATTTCGAGGTAAGAACATGATAATGTTGGATGTTATTGTTTGAGCAACTTGAAACATAGAATACCTGCACATATAGCTTCAAGTGTTAAGATCTTCGAACCAATACCTCGTTTTAAAGCACTCATAGATAACATTAGACGCATAATTTTAAATGATGGTCTAAGTTCTTGTGTGAAAGAACATTTGAAACATTGCAATGATCACTAGACACAGAAAGATGGCAACAAGCAGTAAATAATCACTTTGTGACAGAAAATATTTGAAGATTCCAACCAAATTTCTATTGCAATCAATCACCATTTGATTATTTGGAAGCACAAGGTTCTTGTGATTAAGGACTTTAAAAGACAAATTCAGGTAACTGCAAATTCTGAGAGCTGAATCCATACATTGGAGCGACTAAGAAGGTCAAAACAAAACAAACTAAATTATCAAGAGAATTTGAATATCTATGATTCCAGCTGTGAAAAAATTCCACGTTAGTTAAGAAAAGAAAAAGCTTTTTAAATAATAAAAATGACGTATCCTTCAAATTTAAGAAGAAAGCAAGCTACTGAGTATGTCACGAAACACATATGCATACATTATGAGGGCTAGAACAAAAGAGCAAATTTACCAGGCCCTTGTGAACAATAATATAAGCTCCTTGACTTTGTTTGAACAAAATTCCTATTCAGATACATATGAGAAGCCCGCTTAAGCTAAGCATATCAAATTTGTACCTTTTAGTCCAAAGTATATGCATTCAGCATTCCAGAAGGTCTTGTGCATATTTCATTGTTTCAGTTCATGAGATAGTAAACAATATCATCACCACATACCCATCTTTTGGCTTCACTAAATCAAGTGTGAAATTCCGAATCGTCTTATATGATGGACCTCCCCACGGTGGTGAAAGAAATACTACGTTCCCCTAAAAAAATGTTCATAATTACAAAACTAAGAGTGAAAAATTGGAATGACAACTGCAAATGAAGCTAAGCAAATAAAAAATCAGCCAGGTTTTCTGCAGCAACTGCACTACAGTTTACATATTTGGTGCCTTCTAGTTCTAGATACTTAAGTCAACAAAAACTAAAAAGTGCTTCAGACATTCAGGTCATATATTCCAGCAAATACTCTATAAATAGTTCAAATTTTTGAAGAAGTGTTCTACTGACAGAGCATTGCAAGTAAGAATGAAAATGAAAGAAAAAATTTGAGGCTCAAGATCAATAAAGTTCAGAGAAAAGAGTGAAAATGTACAATGAACAATTTCACACCAAGGTTGCCCCTTGTCGGTACATAGATGAAGCCATAAAATTTCAGTTTTCAAATACTACAAAGCAAGTTAGGAACTCCACACAAGGGAAGGAAAATAAAAAAAGGAAACTCAAAGGGCCAAGCCAAAGCGTGCACCAACTAATATATAGCTAATAGCCTCAACCAAGAATTATTTTATTTTCTCTTTACAATTTAATTTATTAATCTGAAAGATACAAAAATAATTATCTTCAGAGATGGCGCCAGTTGAAAAAGTCTCCTACAATGAAATCAATATAATTCTCCACACCATATACCTTGGCATTACTATATGCCAACAAAACTTTTTGAGGATCGATGTCAATAGCAATAACATGATTAAACCTAAAAATGAAATAATAGAAGTTAAGACATCTTCTACTTCAAAATATAGTAATTCACAAAAGGATATAAATAATCTGAAAAAATAAAGAAAGAACTTTAAGGTAGCATCCAAAAGAAATCTATAAATTTATATCCACATTATATAGATATAAAGACATATGTGTTTCACTTTTCAAATGCGTTACATACAACATCCTCCCTCCGTTGCACAAAAAGAGTAATATTTGCAAAATTTGCGAGTATTAAATATATATTTGTGTTCCATGTATACCCTTAAAAATGACTAGTTGTTAGTAGTGTCGTAAGATAATTAAACCATGATGGCAACCGCAAACCTGAGTACAGCATATCATTTTATATTATTATTACTAAAAAATGGAGCATTTTTGAGGAACAAAAAAAAAAATTGACAAATGGGACTTTTTTGTGGAATACTACTAAGTTTGTAGGTGTCATGAATAATGTGAGTGAATGTATATTACTCCTAATAAATCTTGAATCTAAGTGAACCCGTCAAATTAAAAAAAAATAAAGGTAGAACAAATTGCACTGATAATTCTTCTAAAAACAATTGCTACAAACTCTTACATAGTCGCAAATTAAATGGCATTGCCGCCAACGCCGGTAAAGCAATCTATCAACAGTCCACCTCCACTCCGTTCAGCATGCCGGACTGCAATCGCTTCCGGCGTAACCGAGTACCATCCTTCTTCGTCCATTTTAATACCCTCATCGTATCTCGAGAACAAATTGAATCGCTGAACCCAATACTTCTCAAGCAGTGGGCTTATACCTTCTGCTTCATTAGCCCTCTTTTTCGCCTTCATTTTTGCTAGAATTAGCTCTACAAAGTAAGCGGCAGAAAAATGGGCTACAGCAAATCGAGAAATTGAAAATGGGGTTCTTTATTTTGATTATTACCTCGTTGTTTCAAAAGCTTGCGCTTTTTTGAGCGACGAATTTTGGTGGGCATGGTGGTACTTCGGAGCTTCAGCTTCTCTTTCTATCTCTACAAATTGAATTGCAGTGACGGGAAGAGAGACGAAGAGCAAAGCGTCTACTTGTTTACTTCTTTGTCCGGAATTTATGTGGGCTTGTATGGTTTGAAATGGGTTGGGTTAGATATTGGCAACACCTTTTAAGCCCAACCAAAAAGTTTAGGCATATATTCTTTTAATTCATTTAATTTTACTTATGATTAAAATAAAATTATGATAATGATATCAGTAATTAGTATATTTCTTAAGGGTATTTCTGTACTTGTTCCTTTTAGGTTGTTAGGTTTTATTTCTCTTTCTATATACTCTTGTATATAGAAAGAGAGTGAGTTGAAAAATATGTGACTATGAAAAAGAGAGTGACTATGAAAAAGAGAGTGAGTTGAAAAGTGAGTTATATTTTGAAAAGCCAATGACTGTACATTCGTACAAGACGGCGCTTTCGAACAATTTCTTTTTGTCGATCTTTTCCACATGTATTTCCTTTTACGAACTCATCTTCTTGATTACTTTCTTTCAGATGTTCACCATCTTGCTTTTGATCATGGATTTCATCTTGAACACTTGAACCCAATAACTCTCCTTGGACTGCATATTCTATAATTTCTTCCACCTCCTTAAAGCTCTCATTGATGTCTTCTCTTAAGTTCTTGGATGCCTTAAGAGTGTCTTGGGGTTGTCTCCAATGTGAATCCTCTTTGTTTACATGTCTGTGAACCCTCATATCATCTTCTAATGTAGATCGCCTTGAAAGTTGCTCTACACCTTGAATCATTAGTGTTAGTATTCAAAAGTGCCGTCTTGTACGAATGTACAGTCATTGGCTTTTCAAAATATAACTCACTTTTCAACTCACTCTCTTTTTCATAGTCACATATTTCTTCTCTTTCTTCTTTATGGTCACCCCCTCGTTTGTTTTTCTCTCGTTTATTTTCAAGGTCACTCTTTTCATTCTCTTTTTTCTCAATCTCTCTTTTCTTTTCATTCTCAGTCTTTTCAATTTTTTCTTTTACATTATCAATCTTTCGAACAATTTCTTTTTGTCGATCTTTTCCACATGTATTTCCTTTTACGAACTCATCTTCTTGATTACTTTCTTTCAGATGTTTACCATCTTGCTTTTGATCATGGATTTCATCTTGAACACTTGAACCCAATAACTCTCCTTGGACTGCATATTCTATAATTTCTTCCACCTCCTTAAAGCTCTCATTGATGTCTTCTCTTAAGTTCTTGGATGCCTTAAGAGTGTCTTGGGGTTGTCTCCAATGTGAATCCTCTGTGAACCCTCATATCATCTTCTAATGTAGATCGCCTTGAAGGTTGCTTCTACAAATTTTTAGATGTATATTCCTCCCTCCTCGCTGTCACGTCAGACGGAGCAAATCGCTTTCTCGTTGTTGTTTTTTTAATTACGCCCGTGTCTCGAATCGACGCTCCCCATGTTTTTGTTTGATAAGTCGCCACCATATAATTGTATGATCGGAGAACTCTTGAATTGCCTGTTTGACCTTCCTCCTCTCTGAGTAATCATGATAGTCAAATTCTCGCTCCATTTTTCTCTCCCATCTCGATATGCCTCAGATCAATATTGCCTCTGGAAAGTATTCCTTTGAGACCTATAAGAACTTTCATAATTGTAGCTATACATGTTTCTTTGTAAAACAAAGGTTAGTAGATAAAAAATTTCTCACACACTCCACTTACGTGTTTCGCTTCAAATAATGATGAATCACCGTGTATCGCTTCAAATTTGGCTTTTACCTCTAATAATCTTACACTCTTGCTTTTTACCTCAAATATTCTCTCTAATAGGTTCTTATTGAATTCCCTAGCAAAATTCTTGGTTTTACTAATCAATTCAAAATTACTTATCACGAAAACAAAATTATAGATGGTGTAACTATTAGAATATCACAAAATCACCGATCGATTGTCTTGTCTCTCTCTTGTATCGTCGATTTGTAAATTATAGCTCGCTTTGAATCGACGATGATGATGGAACAATATGAACTCTTGGTTGGAATTTGATGATTTGATGGTGTGCTACAAATTGGGTTAACATGATAGAATATGAATTTTTTCTTTTCCTTTTTTCTTTTTTTTTTTTGTTCTCTTTTTTTTTTTTTTTTTTTTACAATATATATTTCGACGTAAAATTAAAGATAAGTAACTTCTTTAGAAAGGCTTACTTACGATACTAAATGATAGACTCCACATGACTTTGCGTGAGGTGGTCGTATACGATCGTTTCTAAGACAAATTGTTGGGTGAATTGCTTACAACACCTTAACCCCTCGCCTATATGTAGAGCGGTAATCTTGAATACAATTGCTCGCGTTAAATTTCATATTGAATGGACACCAACGACACTTTGACCCTCGCTTATATCAAGCGGTAATCTCTAGACAATCGACGATTGATGCGGTGAAGAAGACGCCACACACAACTATGAATTGTTGTATGATAAGTCAAATTGAATCTCAAAGAAATAACTAAGAAAATACTTAGAATTCTTCAAAGAACCAAAAGAAGAGAATAACCTCACAAATATATTGAATAATGAATAATGTATAATGTGTTTGATTACATAACTTGGACCTCTATTTATACTACCCAAAACAATCCAAATCCTAATAACAATAGAACAAATTATTCTAATCCTAATAGAATTACAAACCATCCCTAATTTCTAAGTAGAAATCAATTTGGAAAAAGAAATTCTATTTCTATAAAACAATAGAAACCTTATTTAGAATGTAAATCTAAACCGGAAAGAAATCCTAATTATAATAGAATTTGATAAGTATCTGGAAAATAAATCCTAAAATTAGGCTAATAGAATATGCATAATATTTTAGGAAACAAAGTCTTTTTCCTAAAATCCCAAAATCCTTGCCACGTTAGGATCTTTTCTTGCGCGTGAAACTTTAGCTTCTTTCTTTCGCATGTAATCTGATTATGTAAAGTTATAAAGACCCACATAATACTAGCTACGTGTGAATAACTTCACGATCGAGATTGTATCATTAACTCAAAAACTCTATCAATCTCAAATTATTTTACTAAGTTTAAGTAGTTTACTTGATGAATTGGAATCTATCTTTGATGTACCAAAGTGCACATGTTGTGTTTGTACTTGTGGTGCCGATAAGAAACTTTTGAATATGAAAACACTCTGCGCTTAAGCCCAATTTCGATGGGACTTAATGATCAAGACACCTCCATAAGAGGTCGATTATTAATGATGCATCCATTACCAACCTTAAATCAAGCATATTCACTTTTGCTTCAGAAGAAACTCAACGAGATTAAGACTAATCGATCTCTTATAAATTATGAAAGATCTGCTATGATGGTTAAACAGATGATTCATAAATTTGTAAGAGGGCCTAAATTAGTTAAGAAATCAAAAGGACTGAGACACGGGACTCGAATGTGATTACTGCAATCAATATGGACATACTAAGGACAAATGTTTCTTCTTACGGGATATCCACCATGGCATCTACAGTATGGTACTCAACCTAAGCCTCTTCGTAAAGGTGTTTCATCACAAATAAAAAGCTACTGCTCATGTCGATGTATATCCGATTCTGTTTTTTTCGATCTACCAACACCGGTATCGCTAATTAAGGTCCGACACCTTACCCTTCACTCCCCGCTCAATGCCAACAATCTGCTGCAGCCTACTTGAAACAATCTTAAATGGCACCTCCAAACTTCATTTCGCTCTTCCTCTCATCATACTAACTCAATTACTTCACGGTGGTCGGTAAGTCTATTTCCAATCAGATGCTTCAACCATACCATCTGCCTTCACATTTTTACAAATCATTCCCAATGGATCCTTGACTCAGAGCAACAGATCACATCACTCCTTTTGCTTCATTTACTAACATCCGCAAAACCCATGAGATCTCAAATACACTTGCCAAATGGAAACACCTAATAATATTACACACACCGAACTGTTATGCTTCATCCGTATATCATTCTTAAAATGTTTTGTGTGTTCACGAGTTCTCTTACAATCTCTTGTCCATTGGTAAACTTGCATATGATACTCATTGTCAAATCTTGTTTTCTTCTCATCAATGCATCTTACAGGACCTTACTCGGCAGAAGAAGATTGGGATTGGTAGATTGGATGGAGGCCTTTACAAACTTCACATTTCAAATATTGCTTCCTTACTGGTTCGGGCTTCGACTCTAGTCATAAGCCGATTCATGCTGCTATCGCTTCTACGCCACAAACCGGCATGCTAGACTAGGTCGTGTTCCTAACAAGGTTTTAAAACAACTTTCTCTTGATCAGAACCCCTCACATTGTGATGTTTGCCTCTAGCTAAACAAGCTAGATTTCCATTTCAATTAAGTACCTCGCTTTACCTATCGCTATTTTTGAACTAGTGCATTGTGATGTATGGGGTCCATACAAGACCAAAACTCATGGTAACTGTAATTACTTTCTAACACTTGTGGATGACTACTCTAGATCTACATGGATTTTTTGTTTCAAAGTAAGTCTCGTGTGTTTCAATTGTTCAAAATTTCTTTACTTATGTTCAAACTCAGTTCACTTGTTACGTGAAAGTTGTAGAACCGATAATGGGATGTAAATTTTCAATAAAGACATTACTCCTTCTTTGAGTCTCTAGGAATGAGCATCACCCAAATTGTGTTGACACTCCACAATGAATGGAGTTGTGGAGAAAACACGACATCTTCTACAAATTGTAAGAGCTCTCAAATTTCAATCTCACATTCCTACATCTTTTTGGGGAGACTACCTATTAACTGCTACTTATCTCATTAATGAATTCCATCTTCGATTCTTAAAGGATTCACTCCTTATGAACTATTTTGTTTAATGAGCCTCCTTCCTACGGTCGTTTAAAAATCTTTGGTTGCTTGTGTTATGCATCCACTTTGGCTCATAACAGGATAAATTTAGTCCTTGAAATATCAAATGTGTCTTTTAGGATATCCTTATGCCAAGAAAGGGTATAAAGCGTATGGTTTACAAAACAAAAATGTCCGATTAGCGAGGATGTCAAATTTTTGAATATATCTTTCCTTTTGTTACCTACTTACTCATACTACCTCGATCCCTTATTCTCCGCTTCAAACACCTACACCGATTACGATCCTTTACCTATATCACCTTCCTTCAACCCTCATTTCATTCGAGACGATGCAGCTCATGACACCACTTTATCTTCTGATACTACTCACACTCTATCTTCTCTTGATACTGATCCTAGTCCAGCAGCTGCAGTGATTCTTCTTTTTGATGCTGCACCATTTTCTAGTTCTCCTTCTGGTACTGTCTTCTCAAGACCTCACAGACAAAGGCATCTATCTGTTAAACTTCAATCTTATGCAGGACTTCCAACCAATCTTCCCAACACTATCCCAGCCTCTTCTGTTGATAAAGGTACAACTTCTCTCTCTGCTCACACCTATCCTCTTGCCAACTATATCTCCTATTCCCATTTTTCTCCTTCTTATGTAAGATATTTAGCTGCTACAACTGTTATGTCTGAGCCTACTTCTTATTCTCTAGCTGTTCAAGATCCTAACTGGTGTGAGGCTATGGTGGCTGAGATCACAGCTTTAGAGACCAACAATACTTGGAAAATTGTTCCTCTCCCTCCTGGAAAGAAAGTGATAGGTTGTAAATGGATTTATAGAGTTAAATATAAACCTGATGGGACTGTGGAAAGGTTTAAGGCTCGCTTGGTTGCTAAAGGCTTCACTCAAACTGAAGGCCTAGATTATTTTGACACATTTGCCCCTGTTGCCAAAATGACCACTGTCAGATCGTTCATAGCTATCTCTGCTATTAAAGGATGGACATTAGATCAATTAGATATCACTAATGCATTCCTACATGGTGATCTTTCTGAAGAAGTCTACATGCAATTACCTCCTGGTTTTTCAAACCCTTCTGTCACCAACTCATCCTCAGCTCCTTTGGTATGCAAGCTGATTAAATCTCTTTATGGCCTTAAACAGGCTCCTCGACAATGGTTTCTAAAGTTTTCCACTGTTCTTCTATAATTTGGTTTCACTCAATCTTATAGTGATCATTCCTTATTTACTCTTAAACACAAGTCTGGTTTTGTGGCAGTCCTTGTTTATGTGGATGATATCCTGATCAGTGGTTCTAGTCCTCCCTTACTCCAACAAGTCAAAGATTACCTTAGTACTCAATTCAAACTTAAAGATTTAGGATCTTTAAAGTACTTTCTGGGCATTGAAGTAGCAAGGTCCTCTAAAGGTATTTACCTTCATCAGAAGAAATATACTCTTGACATTCTTACAGATACTGGTCTCACTGGGGCAAAACCTTCCAAAATACCAATGAAACAACATCACAATTTACTCACAGCTGCAGGTCCTCCTTTAACCAATGTTGGTGCTTATCGAAGACTGGTAAGAAGGTTAATTTACTTGGTATCACCGGACACTCGATATAAGCATATTCGATTCATATCTTGTCTCGGCTTTTTAGTTGCTCCCAACACTTCTCACACGCAGTCGCTTTGAAATTAGTTAGATATCTCAAGCAGGTCCCACAGCCAAGGTCTTTTACTCTCTCTTGTTAGCTCTTTTCTCTCTGTCTGCATCTTGTGATGCAGATTGGGGAGGGTGTAAAACATCTAGAAATCATTAACTGGATATTGCATCATGTTGGGAGATTCTCTCATTTCTTGGAAAAGTAAAAAGCAATCTACTATTTCGCTTCTTCTGGCTGGCGCGTAATATGAAGCTATGGCGGAATCGTGTTGTGAAATCTCTTGGTTATTAAGCTTTACGTGATTTCTAATCACTAATCTTACACCGCTTTCCTATATTGTGACAATCGATCGACTCTATATTGCTTCCAATCCATCTCTTTCATGAAATAAGACCAAACACATTGAAATTGATTGTCATCTTGTTCGAGAAAAAGCGCTTAAAGGCATCATTTACCCGCTTTCATGTCCCATCCGATCAACAACAACGCCAATTTCTACTTACTAAAGCTCTTCTATCGATCAAATTCAACGCTTGAGTTCCAAGTTGCATCTCTCAGAATCTGTTTTGAGTTACAACTTGAGGGGGGATGATAATGATATCGATGAATTAGTATATTTCTTAAGGATATTTATATACTTGTTCCTTTTAGGTTGTTAGGTTTTATTTCTCTTCTATATACTCTTGTATTCGAATATATTCTTAGAATAATATTATGCAATATTAGTTCTCTCTACACTTTCAACTTCTATCATGGTATCAGAGCCAATCGATGATTCAATGTTAGGTGGGCTTGTATGGTTTGAAATGGGTTGGGTTAGATATTGGCAACACCTTTTAAGCCCAACCAAAAAGTTTAGGCATATATTCTTTTAATTCATTTAATTTTACTTATGATTAAAATAAAATTATGATAATGATATCGAGTAATTAGTATATTTCTTAAGGGTATTTACATCTTGTTCCTTTTAGGTTGTTAGGTTTTATTTCTCTTTCTATATACTCTTGTATTCGAACAATATTCTGTTAGAATAATATTATGCAATATTAGTTCTCTCTACACTTTTAACTTCTATCAAATTATTTTAAGTATTTTTAAATTTAAAATTAACACGATTTATTTAAATTTTAAAAATAATAAATTTATAATTAATAATATTTTTAAATAATTTATAATATTTATAATGACATAATATCGCTCACCTCACTTAATACCCCTTATGACCTATGTGTAGCATCTATCTAGTAGCCTGTTTCATATTTGTGTATATCATTAATTTGAAGAAGTAAAATTTCAAAGTCTAGTCCTCAACACTACTTTACAAGTTATGAGAAGTTACATTGTTCAATAAAATTCAAGACTAGTCGTAAAGGGTAGTCAAGATAATTGTGTAGTACTTTATAGACCTGGCAAAGATGGCCGTGAAATTTGGTATTCTTACCATATAAGTTAGTAAATTACAAATCTGGCCATGAGTTGGGTTTTAGAACTTTTTTTTTTTTTAATTTAAAAATTTGGTAGTTTTTGGTGACTTGTAAGTAAATAAATAAGAGTTCAAACCAACTGAGCTATAACTATTTATTTTTAATGCAATCATGATCATAATATATATGATTATATATTTATATATGTCATATATACTAGTAAATAGTGAGCTACTTGCTTGAAATTATATATTTTGAAACTCTAGGACTATATATGTCATATATACTAGTAAATAGTGTGCTATTATATATATACTATTATATATATACTATTATGTCATATATATACAGATATACTATTATATATATAATAGTACCTTTTTCCTTTTCAACAACCAGTTTTTGATAAATTGGTACCTTTTTCCTTTTCAAGCGGAAGACTTCCAATTTTTTTGAGTCTAATCCAAACTTTCCCCTTTCAGTTTGTGAATTTAGAAAGAGAAGATTGACCATGCTATTCCATTTATTCCATTTCTTTGTTTATGTTATTATGGAATATATTTATAATATTGTTAACCACTAGAACATTTATTATTAATAATATTGTTTATTATTAATTATTTTTAATATTTATTATTATTAAAATTTTTGGTGTAGAAAATTTTTATAAAAAAAAAATTAGAGGAGGAAGCTTGGCGGCCATATGGCAGCCGTAGCCAGTGACCAAACAATCATAAATTTCACCAAAATCCGACTTTTTTACCAAAGCATTTCTTTTCTTTCACCCGTCCCACCAAAATTTCGCTTGCTTAGTGTTCAGTACTTTTACAATCATCTAAAAATTCTATTATGATTAGAAAAGCTAATGATTGAGTTGTCAAGGCAAATTAATCATATAATTAGCTTTAATTTGTTTTGATAATTTACTTGATTTGTGATTATTCTTAATTAAATAATTAATAACTTAGTTTGGTCGAGTAGGACTATTTAACTTACTAACAAAACCACAACGAATATTATAAATTAACATAGATTTTTTTAGTTTTAATTAATACAACGACGAATATTATAAATTATTGAAAAGTAAGATTTATTGTTTCGTAATTCTTAATGAATCATCTTTATTTTGAATTTTAAAATATTTTAAATTAACTTTCAAAAATAAATAATAATATTATAATTTAAAATAGAGAGAATATTTGGATCGAATCTAGTTATCAGTTGGAGCTCATCTAATTAAGTGGTCACCCGAGTGGTGCTATGTATTGCGACAAATTTGTATTGAATTATAATTACGAAATACAATACATCACTATATATATGTGATTTGATAAAATTATATTAGAACTTTACTTATTATACATTTCTCTAGATAAATTATTACTAATATTTATCTACGTAACTGATAATCAAAATGCCCTTATTAACCAGCTAGTTACGAATGGAATGACCAATGCCAGGACTATGACCCGGTGTTGTTGGTCGAAAAGCATCTATATCTCCTTTCGTCGTTTGAACTCCATGGCTGCTAGGGCTTTCAACATTTATTTTACTGTCTTTTGCCGTCATTTTAACAGGATTCACAGGCGTCAATTTTTTTCCAAGCTTCACCTTTCTCCCTTGGATGCCAAGAACTTCGTTTGCCAAGACTAGTACTAGGAAAAACAAACAAATTCTGCTAAAGTTGGCCATAATTTAGGAGATGGTCGAAGAATGGGTCTTTGAATTAAGAGCTAAACTCTTGTATATAGAGAGTTTAGTGTCACTCAGAGAGAATATTGGTCAAGAGAAACAAGTGAGGGAGAGAGGAGTAGTAGTTTTTGCACTGATTCCCAGAGCGTAGCATGGTATTTAAGGAGTGAAAAAGGTGAATGCATGAGATTGATGGAGGTTCCAAAACATGAGGAAGATTCCACAAAATGAGATGCAAGCCTGCAATTAAAGATTAAGAAACACATATTACATATATAATGGTGGGTGGATAGTCTTGGGCCATGATATTTTATGTGTATTGTACCGAATTTCTTTGTAAATCCATTGGGTCATCACTATTGGATCATGATATTATTGGGCCTAGTCATTGGACCGAAGCCAATGGGTAAATAATGTTTCCATTTGGGCTTTGAAGGGTGATGATGATAAAGATAACAGTTGACTGTTATCTCTGTTATGCATTAATGTGGATGGGATCTAGTCGGTTGGCTGTGGAAAACAGTGATGGGATGGGCGGGTGGGGTATCGCCTCATATGATCGGTGAGATCACTGTGGGGATTATTAATGTCGAGAGGAGTGGGTGGCACTAGAAACCAGATTTTGAGTATATGTTAGCGAGGATAGCACACAAGGAGAGGTAACTGATAATCAATTAAATTTTCAATTCATAAACTTTTGATAGAGATACTTCACTATTTCCTTCACAAAAAATTCTTAAAGAAAACCTAGAAGGATGGCCATGGCCATGTTAAGGAGATGGTTGACTTGACATAGACTTTGTGTTGGTGAATCATCGAGCAAAACAAACACTACAAGAATTCATACACATAATTACTTGCGCCATGACCTACCAAGTGGAGAATAAATGTGCCAAATTTAACCCTTATACTTGACTATTAAATTTACTCTATAAGATTTGTATGATGTCAACTTGTCATATGTTTCTCACAATTCTACGCAATACGATGACAACATAATGTACACCTACATATTATACTCCTTCCAATTTTTAATATAAATTGTTTTAGAGTTGTATAAAATGATTATATAATATTAAATATAATATTAATTGTCTATATTACCTCTGTATTGAAAAAAGATAGTGTTATTTATTAGGCAAAAAATAGCGAGAGAACCAAATGTTATATTTATTACTTGGGTTAATATTGGAAACTAAGTAATTAATGGTTACTTGAAATTCTCAAACGACTTATATTAAGTGTGACGCCCCCAAAATAGGTCCATTCCATCCAATCCATTTTGAGTCGCCAAATACATAGTACAGAAATAACTACAACTTTATTATTACAACATATAACTGTGAGTTTAAATACAGATATTGCTATCTAGACAATATCCACACGCAAATAAATCCCCATCATAATTATTGATACATTATTTTACAAAATGGTGAGGACTACTAAACAACTCTCTCTAGAACCTTCATTCCATACCCGTAACTAAGTACTGCTACATTCTCGCCTCCCGAGAAGAAAAATGGAACAACAAGGAAAAGGGTGAGCTCAACTAGCCCAAGAAGAATATTATGACTAAGATAATATACAACAAATTATCGTTAGTCTTCAACAGGAAAAATCTAATAGAATACAATAGACAACCGCTTTTAAATCAACAATCGCAATGAAACAACAATTCATTAGAAGAGTTAAGTAGAGAATGCAAACTACTATCTTCTATATATGAATTTAAAAGTTCATCGTCGATATTTTATCCTGTAAATATCAATCAATATATATCCGAATCAAATATTCATCTTTGCACTACACAAAGCCAAAGATATTCATCATCGGCCATGTTCATCTCAACACTGCTCATCTTTTGCTTCTACGGGCCAAAGATATTCATCGATCGGTCGTGTTCATCTCAACACCGCTCATCTTTAATGCTGCACTATGGGCCAAAGATATTCATCAAGAAATCATTCATCTTCTGCACTACTGGCCAAAGATATTCAATAATATCATCATTTAGGATTTGAGGATGATGAAAATATTTCAAAGAAAACGAATCCAAAGAAACAAAAGAAATGCGTATTATGGATTCAGACTTTTTTAACAATCCGAAGTTCAAAATACTTCATAAATAATCATAATCAAGTAAAATTCAAGAATGATCAAAACATGGATACAATCAAAGCTAGTATCCATAATAGATATTTTGACGAAAAGAAGAAATTTCATTTTTCTTTGAATAGTCTTAGTATTAAGTGAATAAGTCTTGGATATCGTGAATAGTCTTCGATACGTGAATAGTAGTAACTCTCGGCACCAAAAGATAGAAATTTCACAAAAAAAATCTTCACGCTTCATGAATAGTACTCGTGAATAAGAACTCGTGAATAAGAACTTCATGAATAAGAACTCGTGAATAAGAATCTCTTGAATAAGAAACCCCATACGTGAAAAAAAATTCCAAATTTGATAAAAGTTCCAACCAATATTTTAGCATAATGATATTGAAGAAATAATATCATTTGAGAAAAAAATAACATCCCTTACCTCGAAAGACAAGATTTTAAAAAACACCTGATATAAAGGCTATGACTAACTCAACACCAGTATAGCAATACTCAAAGTATACTCAAAATACTCACAAGAATACGCCGATAATATAGAGAGAGAAAACTTCAGTTTACGGTGTGATTTTCAATTCTAACCCAAGACCCTATTTATAGGAAATTCGCTGAAACACCAAAATGTAAAATTGAATATAATAATATTATATATAAACAAAATTCATACGCCTACATCTTGAATCTGAATTCAGCCACCATGCACATGTTAAATATGCCTACAACATATAAAAAAACGTTTTTCTTAAAAACATAATTAAAACTTCCAAAAATCAATTATTTTGAGACTTGAACTTAAATAATTCATAATAAATAGCCTTTTATTAGAAAATTCGAATCTCGCGACTTTTTATAGGAAATTCCATTATCTACAACTTTGCGAAGGAAGTTTTTCCAAATTCCAAACAGAAATTAACCAAAATCCATAAACAGACGATTTTACGTGCTATAATCAAATTTCATTCGATAAATGGGGTCCAAACGACACACAAAACATGTGTTAATCATTTAATGCCACAAAATACTCTTCCTCCTCATATACTCATATATCCCACATTCATTATAAAAATATCACCGTTAATATATATATTAAAATAATATATTTAAATGAA
The DNA here is from genome assembly GCA_020205615.1 of Panax quinquefolius. NCBI lineage: Eukaryota > Viridiplantae > Streptophyta > Magnoliopsida > Apiales > Araliaceae > Panax > Panax quinquefolius. The sequence continues at coordinate 116,650,961 of CM035158.1, read as the reverse complement.
TTATTTTATCGTAAAAAGATAAAATATTAATTTTCAACAATTGTTACATTAAAAATTTTCTCCATCTATATCCATATAAAATCAATATTTTCTCATCATATAAATCAATAATTAATTATTCACAAATAATATTACAGAATCACAAGATCTTTGGCAAACTGTGTAGCTCCCAAAGAAAGAGGGGCTTTCCAATAAGAATCTCTCTTACTAAATAGGCCTTGAATTAGGTGGACCAAACCTCTCCTGTATGTAACTTTCTAGACATCGCCAATAATATTTTCTAATAATATTATTCGGATAATATGAATTATTGTCTCGATAATGGAAAATACTGTAATGACAATTTATTGAAACAACAAGAATATAAAATATTAATGCAACAATTATTGAATCAATAAAATAAAATACTGAGCAAGAATTACTATAACAATTATTGAGTAGTGTCTTTTACGTAAGAATCAATAATTGGTGCAATACTGCAGTGCCATCTTCTCAACAACGCGATTAGTGTGTTTTTAACCAATTTGCATTCCAACAAGATTAATTCAGAATAACTACGCCTGCTATTTATAAACAACTTATATTTGTCGTTTTCTTCATCCAATCGCTTTCAGTTATGGGGCCCATAAAAGATCGCCGCGTGCATTAATATTCCCCGACAAAGATTTAATATTTCACGACCAAACGAATATTCCCTAATAATAATGAATATTTTATCACCACTTCTTTATTTAAAATATTTCAAGATTTTTACCCATAACTAACCACATTAATCAAATCCACCCTTACTATTTCAAAATAATAAATAAAGGAAATTCCTTTTTATTTAAAAAAATTTCGGGGTCTTACATTAAGGAACAAAAATAATTATCTGAAATGACTTATATTAAGGAACGGAGGGAGTATATTACTATTACTTATATCTTATCGAGAACCTGATGAAATTAATTTCATGGTAAGTTAGTCAATTGACCGATAAAGTTCTGACACGTAGAGAGAGCACTTTTCGATCTACGTGTCAATACTGTATTGATCAATTGACCAAAATTATCTTCATGTTAACCACTCTCATTTTATCAACTGCGTCATAAAATTATTATTATAAAATTACTATTTTACAATAATGATAATGATATTAATAATAATTCAGAAGTCGCCATTTAAAAAATATATTTTGAAAAAGGATGGAATAATAAATTTTATGAATAAGAAAATTAAAATATTCTTTTGCTGAATTTAAATGTTTTTTGAGGCAACTGACTATATTATGAGGAGTGAGGATAGTGTGTTCAACAAAAATCAGAAATACAGGAAATGGAAAGCTGCGAATCCCTCTAATCCTGAAATTCCCTCAATTTTCTATCTAATTACCCTACGGATTCTGCTCTAACCCTAATTTGGTTTCCTTTTCCTTTTATCAACTTGCAGAGGTAATCTTTTACTTTAGACCTAAAAATTTCATTTCTCATCCCGTTTTCTTAGACATGTATGTATTATGATTGTATTTATCTGTATGTGACATGTATGTATAATCAATTATGTTTGGTTTAATATAATTGGGTTCTTTTACGATTTTACAGTTTTAATCGAAGATTAATTGAAAAAATGAATCCAATTTACCTTTTTCCTTGAGGGTCTGCTTCTTCTTTTTTTTTGGAGATTCTTTTTTTTTTTTTTTTTTTTTTTTGTGTTTTTGAGGAAATTGTTTTACCCAGAATTTGTATATTAAATTTAATGTTTTTCTGGTTATTATAAAGTGTAAATGTTTTAGTGTTCTTTATTTTTAATAAATTTAGGCTTGAGATTGAATTATTTGGTTCAGACCTTGGATAGATTATTGTAGAATGAGATTTGAAACTTTCAAAATGAACTAGAGTATGGAGTGGAGTATCAGTATATGTTCATACACCATACACTATACCAAATCTTATGTCTTTAAACAAAATCTTATATCTTTGAAATGTTATAATGTACTTTTGTGGACTAAGGATAAGAGTGGTTTATTTATTTAATTTGCCCAAGTTTAATTGCCACTTCATCATATTTTGAGAAATGAGAAAGAAAAAAGAAGTGATATGCATGAATTAGCAATTACTGATCAGCATGAATCATGAATTCTACTACGAACCTCAAAAATGAAACCACATAGAGGGTGTTGAGCTTCTTTCAACTTTGGAGTAGAAATAACTCCAAATATAAATTGTTATACACAACATAAATTCTAGAAGATCTCATTTTTTCGCTTAGAAAATCATGAAGGAAAAAAGCAGAACAGTTATCGATAGTATGTTTTATGTTCTTTTGCCCTCCAAAATATATATTCTTTTCAACTAGTCTCCTCAAACTGAACAATTGTAGTCATGGTGTGGTTTCTGTCTTTTAATTGGTAAAAGGTATTCTTTGGGAGTTTAGAATAGATTAACTCTTACTTTTTCTTTATTTGAAAATCATGGGGTAATATGTGAAAAAAATTCAATGTGTGTTAAGCTAAAATAGTTTTCAACTGTAACTTGGTGGTATTAGGCGGTCCTCTACCGTCTCAATTTGGCTGGACGACTAGGCCTCGCTTAGGCGGAACCAGACCAATACTTTGAAGGTCTACAATACTTGAAATGAATTTTTTAAGTCTTAAATTATTATTTTTTTGATGATTTTTCATCTAAAATTAAAAAAATTACATGTAGTACATACTTTGTACAGTACAACAAGGATGTATAATAGAAAAATAAATTAGTAATACCGCTTACAAAGACGCCTACGTGCTAGACGCCTCCTCTGCTGCATAGGTCTGCCTACCGATTTTTAAAGCACTGGAATTAGTGATGGTTCTGTTATGTTATTACCTCTCAAAGTAAATTGCTGTTTGTGCTTTACGTTTTCCGCTGTTTTACATGGGTTAGTCTGTCCTTCGCTTGATCAGTTTGTGGGGACCATTCTTTACCTAAATTACAGTGCCATCTCGTTCTCTGTTTTCCTTTTGCAGTTTGCTAACCTATACTGTGTTTTTATATCTGATGATACATGTTTAAGTTTCCAAGCAACACTTTGAATGTGGAAATTTAGAAATATATTTTGATTCTTAAACATAACATCACCGGTGAAAATTAATGGTGGGATTGGATCTCTTGATTTTCCTCTATCAATCTTCCTTGCTGTTTACAGCTAAGGTTTCTGTTGTTGATTTGAAGAGGAAATAAGATGGCTTATGACGCATGAACTTAGAAAAAAGTGACTAATTTAAAACGCTGGTTACCCTTAGTTTTCAGTGCGTGTGGAGATATAAAGTAAGATCTTGATGGGTGCTTTATTGAGTGTAAACAATCCCAAGGCTGGAATAAATGATCTCCACGAGGTTACCCATAGTGAAGCATGTAAGAGGCAGAGGACTTCATCAAGTTTTTGGGAGGAGATTCCACGCTTGATTCCCAGCCTTCCAGATGAGATATCAATTCAGATTCTTGCCAGACTTCCCAAAATTTGCTATTTGGAGGCAAAGTTAGTGTCACGGAGCTGGAAAGCTGTGATAACAAGTCCTGAACTTTACAAATTACGAAAAGAACTTGGAACAGCAGAGCAGTGGCTCTACATTTTGACCAAAATCGATGAGGACAAGCTTTTATGGTGTGCGTTAGACCCGCTGTCTAGGAAGTGGCAGAGATTGCCGCCAATGCCCAATGTTGCTGTAGAAGATGGATCAAGAAGGGGCTTATTTGCTCTTCGCATGTGGAATATGGTGGGTTCTAGTATCAAAATTGCAGATGCCATAAGGGGTTGGCTTGGGAGAAGGGGTGCATTGGACCAAATCCCGTTGTGTGGATGTGCTATTGGGGCTGTTGATGGTTGCCTCTATGTGATAGGGGGGTTTTCCAGAGCTTCAGCCATGAAATGTGTCTGGAGGTATGATCCAGTTCTAAATGCATGGAGTGAAGCGAGTTCCATGTCCGTAGGTAGAGCTTATTGTAAAACAGGTGTACTAAACAACAAGCTTTTTGTTGTTGGAGGTGTTAGTAGGGGTCCTGGTGGACTGACTCCTCTTCAATCTGCTGAGGCATTTGATCCCCAAACTGGTGTCTGGTCTGAAGTTCCGAGCATGCCATTCTCAAAAGCTCAGGTGCTACCAACTGCTTTTCTAGCAGATTTACTCAAGCCGATTGCAACTGGGATGACATCATACAGGGGAAAACTATATGTGCCACAGAGTTTATACTGCTGGCCTTTTTTGTTGATATTGGAGGAGAAGTTTATGATCCTGAAACAAATTAAGTGGGTAGAAATGCCAATTGGCATGGAGAGGGTTAGCCTGCCACGACAGGCAGGAACAAAATTGAGTGTTGTTGTTGAGGATGACTTGTATGCATTGGATCCTTCTAGTTCTTTAGATAGTGCTACGATTAAAATGTATGATTATCAAGGTGATACTTGGAAAGTGGTTGATGGAGATGTACCCATTCGTGACGTTGCTGAATCAGAATCACCATACCTTCTTGCTGGTTTACTTGGAAAGCTTCATGTGATCACTAAAGATGCCAATCATAATATTTTAGTTCTGCAGGCGAATAAACAAAATTATTTAGGGCCCTCTACGTCAACATCCATGACTCCTTTAGGTGACTCTTTACAAGAAATTTCTGAATCAGTTGCAGGAACTGAAAGAAATATGTGGAATGTCATTGCCACTAGGAATGCTGGTTCTTTGGAGCTGGTCAGCTGTCAGATACTTGATATCTAGGACTCTAATATGTGAGAAGGCTTTTCTTTTACTGTGTTTACCCCAGTGTTAATACATATAAATGGTTGGTCAGTTGACATGATACTGACATTTTTCCGTAATGCAAGTATAAAAGTGATCTGTGTGTATACCCATTATATTCAATCTTCATATTCTGGATGTTAGAAATGATTTTCTCTAGTATCATTCGATAATCACATCTGAGATGATAAAAATTTATGTATTTTATGCAGTTGACTTTTAGCAGCAACTTCGTCATATTTTCTTATTCAGATACGGACATACAGTATAGATGATTCCTGCATTACAATTTTTGTTGTTTCCAGGAGATCCAGATGTCTCGTTCTGCTGAGATTTAAACTCTTTTCCTGCTTTAATACCCATTTGTTCTCAGTTTAGTGATGCATCCTAGTACTGAGGAAGATAGGCATGCGTCTGAACCAAAAATGTAAATTGATTGGCCATGTTGCCTGACTGAGATTTTCATTGACATAAATTTTTATGGAATTTGAAGATGGAAAGTGGAACTGATTTTCAGTCCTATGGAATTAAAAAAAAAAATCAAAAAGTTGAAGAATTGGTTATATCAGTTAAACCGTCGCCATAGCCGATTAATAAATATCTTTGTCTGGATGGATTGCTCAAGATATTACCACACAATCCAGTAAGACGTGCCGAAACCATTCCAAATCCTTGCATCCGAATGCTTTTGTCAATAGAGAACTGGATTCTCAAGAGGGGTTGGCTGGCAACAAAGCTAGAAAATAACACAGAAAAAGTAGGCTGCTCATGCTGCTGATATTTTTTCATAGAATGATGGTGTTTCAAAAAACACAAGTTCTCAAACAAAAATGATAATAATCTTTCATGAACAAAACCAAAACTGGGATTAAAACATAAATCATATTTCGCTTTATTGAATATAAATAAATGTGACATGAAACAGGAATATCATAATCGTTGTCTATTAGAAAAGGCTCCTCAGCCTTTTCGAGGCTTCCAGGATACACTCCCTGTGTCCAAAAGCAGTCACCCTTATATACTCTTCACCACCTGGACCAAACCCACTCCCAGGAACAGTAAGTATGTGTGCCTTCTCCAGAATCTCAGCAAAGATATCCCAAGATCTCGATCCTGGAAAATGTACCCAAACATAAGGGGCATTTACACCACCGTATACCTTTAAACCCAGGGAAGCAAAGGTGTCGACTAATATATTTGCGTTTTCCTTGTAGTAATCAACCACGGAGAGGATAGCCTGAAATTTTTTGAAAGAAAGAATTTATCAGCGATGTATAACCATGATACCAAATATTTTTAATTTCGATGATAAAATGAACTTCCACAACTCTGCAATATCATAAAAGGGATTTATTAGACTTGTAAGTTTGTCACGAGCACATTGATAAAACAACCTTTGCTTCCCTATGTAAGATACTATTCATTACAAGTAAAGGTTTCGATGATGAGATTGCCTAAATCTAAAAACAATGTTTTTAATACCAACTCAAGTAGCTGCATTTGAAAAATAAAATTAATTGCGTACGTTTAAAAAGTAATACTCCATCCATTCCACAAAAGAGTTCCATTTGTGAAATTTTGTTGTTTCAAAAAAGTAGCATTTCTTTTGATGGTAGTATAAAATGACACGATCACAATTTCAATATTATGCCATCACTACAAAGCTAAAGGCTAAATAAATTAGGGGGAAACATGGAATAAAATAAATCCTTGAAATTTGTAGATTTTGCAAATGGGACTCTTTGAACAGGGGCAGCACAATTTTATACGACCCTCTCTAACTTGGAGTTAATTTTAAAGCTCACCTTGAGACCATCTGAGGAGAGACATGCTAAGCCACCAGCCTGAGCTATACTTGAAGCGCCATTAAAACAGGTGCATACAATGCGATTGAAATCATTTATAACGGGAAATCCATTTGAATATAAGAGCTCTTCAGGCACCACAGTCCACCCAAGACGAACACCAGTAAACCCAGCAATCTTGGAAAAGGATGAAATTTCTATCGCAACCTATAAAATGTACAAAATTAAATTACAGAAACAAGTTCTTTGTCGTTTTCGTCTCAAAAGAAGAGCTGACTATCATGATTTTTGAGCCACAACATGCACAGAGTTTCAAAGAATACATTCAGATCAGGTCACTAGGGAACTTTCTTGAATTTTTGGAGGTCATATAAGGTCATTATGTTTAAACAATTTTGAAGTTTGCGAAGTGAAGAAGAAACTTGGCACTTATTTACCTCTCTGGCACCAGGAATTTCATATATCGACCTCGGACTTCCATCGGTTATATAAGCGGCATATGCAGAGTCATACACGATAATTGATCCATTTTCTCTGGCAAATTCCACAAGTTGTTCCAATTGCTCCCGCGATGCTACATGTCCTGTAGGATTATTTGGAGAGCAGAAAAAGATAATGTCTGTTCTTGAAGTTGTTGACAAGTCTGGAAAGAAATTATTCTGAGGCCCGCAAGTCATGTACTCAACATTCTGGTACCTCTGCATTTTATCTTGGAAATCTCCACTTTGACCAATTATAACACTTGAATCCATATAAGCCTGTTCAAAACCACAGCCTCTGTCATAAAATCAGGGGTGCTAAAAAAACATATTTTGGAAGCCTTGTGAAGTAATTCAGTTGTTATAGTTCTATCAGGAAGGGGATTGTACTGTACTTTTTAACCTGGGCAATTAATTAACAAAAAGACCGTGATAGAGAGGTTAAGCAATGCATGATAGTAACAACATGCTGTAGCAACTATAAGTACAATAAGAAGTAGCCCTTGGTTTTTATCCTTTTAAAAGAAGCAGCATTCAGGAAAATTTACTTCTCAATTTCTCTATGTATAACTTAAGCCTTAAGGTAAGTGATGAGGGAAATCGTGGAACCAGGAGTGTCAGAGAAACACAATACAACTTATGAGCAAGAACAGTTGTTTTGTATTACTGAAATGTGTCATGCAAAATATATTAACTCTTTGGAAATAGAGATGAAAGATTATAATATTACCGGAAAAGTTGGATCTTGTACAGCGATTGAGACAATTGAACCAAGAAGCAGCTGTAAATAAACATAAAAACTACGAAGTTTTAGTATGGTGAAAGCCAAGATTTAGCAGAAGATAAAAGTTATATCTCATTGCACCGTCTGAACATATAACTACTACTGTATATAGTAGATTTCAGTGACTGATAAAAACTGGAATTAATCTACAATCATTAACACTGAATATTTAGTTGGCTACCTGAAGACGAGAAATATCGCACTGGGAACCATCTGATACAAAAACTTCTGAATCTTTTACCGCTAGATCTCCATAGAAAGTATCAGCAATCGCTTTCCTCAATTCCTGTGTAAAGAAAAGAATTTACCCATAAATTAGCAGTAGAAAAAATTGCAAGCATCATCAAAGCAGGTAAATAAATATGGCAGACAGACAACAGAAATAACTGCCAAATAGGCACCACGCTACCTTGTTCCCTTGCTCAGCTCCATACCCTCTATAACCTTCATGTGTTGAAAGGTCACGTGCATACTGCATGGCGAATGAATGTTAAATAATTGGAATTTTTGTTAAACAGTTATATGACAATATATGTATAATTAGACCACCCAGATGATGACACGTGTAAACTAATGGGTTGTGATGTGGTAAAGAGTTTTAGTCCATACATTTGGTTAGTATCAAGTCTAGCCAAAACTCTCATCAAGTATCACAGCTGTTTACATAAAGGGACACCTTGTTACCATTACAAAAAACACTTACGAATATATACCTCAATACACTTTAGAAAGCAGACAATTAAACATGAGGAAACACACTTCCAAGTTCAAAATTCAATTGATATGGTGTTTCCCTGGAAAATCATCAGAGATGTACCAAATACTCCCTCCATTCCAAATTATAAGAGCATTATTGACTTTTGAAAGACAATTTGAAACATTTTCAAACTCAAAATTGAGATGACCCATTAAAAATTATGAAACAATAAAGTTTACAATAACTAATATTTTTTAGATAGTTTGCAATATTCATCATTGTATTGATTAAAATTAAAGGAGTCTATGTCTAAAAATATCTTAAGTTGACTTCAAAAAGTCAATACTGATCTTATAATATGGAACAAAGGAGTATATACTTGTCATGTAATATTTGAATATGAAGACAATAGTTTTTTTCGTCTGGCGCGTAATTTGTGGTTCATTAATACTTATTTCAGTCATGGGTAAGAATACAGCACACTCATGCATAACATACCTGCACTGTACTACTGCATAAAGTATATCACCATTCAACTACAATAATAGACCTTTATTGGTGATCTGATCATGATATCTTTCAAAACAGTGAAACGGAAGAAACCAAAATAAGCAAGACTAAATCATTCCCATCCAATCTATTTTGAAGAATATCTGATTCATTGTTAGAAAAATTATTAACTAGACAAGAAGAAAATCAAAAAAGTTTTTTAAGTTGAAGAATCAAGCTCATTGGAGAATTCAGGTCAGTTATTATCTCTTATAAGATGCAAATGTGGACAGTACGAGAGATAAATAATTATTTCAATAAACAAAACTTACATCAGCCATGCTCAAAGCTACAATATCTGGTATAGGCTGTGTCGTGTCACCGATTCCAAGTCTTATAATTTCTGAGTTTGGATACTTCTTTTTGTGTTCAAGCTCCCGTATAGAAATCTGTAATGCAATCAGAATCAAACCATAGAATAGTAAACCAAGGTACACAAATAAATAACTAAGGCAGTTATTGATCAAAAATGTAATTACTATTCATGTAAACATATAGACCGTCCATCCTTTAATAGTACTCAACTCAACAACGCCTTTTATCCCAAACTAGTTGGAGTAGGCGCCCATTCCATAATAGTCTCACTAAAAACATAAGGAATATTTCTTTTAACATATCTAGGTGAAAGTTGAAATCATCCTATCAAGAGATATTATTGTTGATTAGGACACGGTAGAAGTGGTACAAATACGTAAAGATGTTACACACTTTATGGAGGAAATGGAGAGCACAAAAACTAATACAAATTGTGCAAGAACTGGGAAGTTAAAATCTACCAACCTCAGGAAACAGATAGTTATTTTGCAACTTCTCCAAGTTCACATTATGGCTACCTTTGTACAACGACCAGTGGCTGCCTGCAATTCTGCAAGTCCTAAAAGATCTTAATATTTTGGACTAGAGGAGAAAAAAAATGGGCTTACAAATAAAGCAAGCTGTTTACGTACCAACTCCCTCCTTTTGCACACTCAATCTGCATAACAATAAGCAAACAAAAATGACTCATAAGGAAAATGCACATAATGAAAATGGCGCATGCGAGATGTAGCATGAGAAAGCAATAAAAGTTGGTTCTACTTTCTAAAATTGAAGCCTTACCTGGCCCTTGGCTGCAAGAGACCCGTGTAAGGCATAAAACTGTTAATTGGACACTTGTACATATTTCAATAGATTATTGATTAAGTGACTAGTCCAAGGTCCTCGGTTGATGTGAGATGAGTATTATGAATAAAATCTGTGTCTACAAACATATATATATATATATATATACTCGTGCTACAACAACTCAAGTAAGTAAGGGTCACTCTCAACCCTATCCATATCAATTGTCAAAGGTGAGACCCACGCACACATCTTAACCAGTCAGTATTTCCATATAAACACTTAGAATCAGCAGGTTCACACCATTCATCATCATCTGGTGTGTCCTTTTTTGACAGTGGTTGGTACGTTGTATCCATATACTCAACTATTGGAAATTAACAGAGAACAGGTCCATTTTCCACACATCCTACCTAATTCCTTCCCTTCACCATATTTTCTCTGCGTGACAAATTTGGCTTGTATAGTGCTGGGAAAAGTTTGAGGTTCTTTCCTTGATTCTATGTCGCTGCACGGCTGCAGAAAGGATCTAGAAAGTTGAAACTATCTTTGATTTGTTTTCTAGTACATGCATAGTTCCTTAAAATGGGCACAGATACATATTACCACTAATGCCAACTCATTCATCCTCAAATTTTCTGTCATTCTTTTTTATTTATTTATTTCTCAAAGTTGATATATATATATATATGTGTGTGTGTGTGTGTGTGTGTTTGGAACACAAAGTGTGTATGTATTTTACTTTCTAAGTTCAAATAAAATTCTCGACTTGGTCAAATTTCATTTTCCAACATAAAAGAAAAGAAAGGGACTTGCTAATTTGCTATAATGTAGTTATTCAGTTAACCTCTGAGCATGGTCTCTCTTTCCCTCCTTACAAACTTCATTATTGAGAAGACTCAAAACATTGAAATGTCGTGCCAGATACTGCAATTCTCAAACGATTGAGCCCTGACCCTAGGCACTAGGGGATACTATAAGCCTCAAGATAATAAACGATTCCAGGTCCTGTATTTCAGCCAATATGCAGCATACTCATATGTCCACGATAAGGGGTTTCCAGAGATCACCTTAGACAGTCAAGGAAGCTTTCCTTGCACAAGGTTTAAAATCAAACAATTACTCCCTCCGTTCCACAAAAGGAGTCTCATTTACAAAACTTGCAAACTAAACTTGCAAACTTGGGATATAATTTTTCCTCCATGTTTATCCTTAATATAATGAGTTTTTAGTTTAGAAGTGGTTTCATGGTAGTGAAACTATGATGTTAAACTTAAGGACATCGCCTCAATTTCTCGTAACATCAACAAAAAGAGGACTCTTTTTGTGGAACAAATTTTTTTTTTTGTTTTTTTTTTTTTTGCAAATGGGGCTCTTTTTGTGAAATGGACGGAGTATTATACAAAAAGAAAGGTCCTAATGTTTCAAGTACTTAATTAGAACATCAAAAATGTTGAGACTTGCTTTCATACATCTGCTAAAGCTCACATTGCTCATGGAAAATTTTCGTATAACTTCATATGCTCACGGTTTCATGCTTTAAAAGTTAATGATAATAAACATCTGCAAACAAATATACAGCACACCTCTTTTATCAGCACTGATTAGTGATAACTGATAAATAGAAAGAGGAAAGTGCTAGGAAGAAACAAATGAGCTAAACAACTCAAGTATAATCACTCTTCCTACCAAAGGTGCCAAATACCGGAAAGCGAAGCCAACAGCAAGCAACTTGGACCACAGAATTCCACCAAATTAATACTATTCAAACAGAAAAAAGAAACGAAATTAAAAGCAAAAAAGTCTTTTGACCTCTGGAAATTAACAAAATAATATCATACATGTCAACCAAACCTGCAGAAGAAAAATTTAGAATGAAAACACATAGAAGTTCACCCTTTGAAATGAACTGATTTATTAAATAGAGGTGGGTAAACACCTAATCTTTTCGTTTGAGTTTCACTGAATCAATCTTAAGTAGACCAAAAGACAAAAGTTCATTAACTAATCCAGATTCTAAAACACACCCATAACAAATAAATACAAACAAAGTTTCATGCATTGAAAACTAAACATACATACAGAAATGTCAATGAAACCATGATTTCTCCAATGTGTTATCGAACAATGTCAAATGACAATCTTTATAACTAAGACCCTAATCAGTCAACAAAAAAATAGTACTAAAAATCACCCATATAGTAATGTGCCTTTGAATGGAAAATCCACAATTTTCCAGATAATCAGTCAACAAAAAAGAATTAGTAATAATAATCACCCAGATTGAAATGAACCCTTGAGTTAAAAATACAACATTTTCCAGATAATCAGTCAAGAAAAAAGAATAAGTAATAATAATAATCATCCAAATTGAAATGAGCCCTTGAGTTGAAAATCCAGCATTTTCCAGGTAATCTGTTAATAAAAAAAATAAGTATTAATAATAATAATCACCCAAAAAATCCAGCATTTTCCAGATAATCAGTCAATAATTTAGAAATAATAATAATAATAGTCAGCCAGAATTGAAATGTGCCCTTGAATTGAAAATCCACCATTTTCCAGATAATAATATACTACTACTATCTTGAAAAGAAGAAGATTGACCCATAACATTAAAAAGGGCAGGTGCATCAGTGCATGTGAATTTCTAACAAATAATTGACCCATAATTTCTTTGTTTTGTTGTGCTAAACTTTTACAAGGAAATTTAATGTAGTGCGACTTTTTCTTGGGTAAAAAAGGGTTTAGAAAATATGAAATATTTTCCGACCCAAAACATTTAAATTAAAAAAATAAATAAAAATGTATGAAATTCTTCTACCTACTTACTCTACGGTGGCGGGAGAACTAGATGAAGAATTTTCTTCTGTTTATCTGGTCAGTGGCGAAGCCAGAAATTCATATCAGGGGTCAAAATTAGTACTAAATTAAAAAAAAATTGGTGGGGGGTTAGGAGACGGCATTCCAAACACAATTTTTTTTAATACTTTATATTTTCGGGTATATATATATATATATATATATATATTATATTACAATGAAAATATAATGAATAATAATATATGGTATATATACATTATATTGACTCATAATAGATTTTTTTATCACAACTGTTCATAAGTAAGTAATTTATTATTTATTTTTAAAAATAATATAAATTAGATTATTATTTAATTTAAAATATTATAGGGAGATACATATATTGAAAGGATTTGAATCATATGTGATTAAAATTTAATTGACAAAATTATAAATTTTCAATTTGACCTCCTATTTAAATAAAAATTTATAAAATTTTAATAGGGTCAATTTATATATAATATTTAAAATTTATTTTACATTATAAAGCAAAAAAAATTCAGTGAGGTCGGTTGACCCCACAAAATTGACGTGGCTTCGCCCTGTCTCTGGTAAAAGTTGTACTCCCCAACTTCTTGGACGGGATAGAAAGTCCGGTTACGTGCGAAAGTTTTCCTTCAAATTAGAATTACGAAAAATATGAAAAATATATAGAATTATAAATATAATTTATTATTATATATATATATATATTAAGAAATATTATTTATATTTATTTACATAAGTAACATAAAAACAATTACTCTTCCCGCTTTCAAAAAGATAGAATTACATACATTTTTTACATAAATTAAAAAAAAAATAGAAAAAAAATAAAACAAATCAAATTTATACTTAATGGCCCAATGAAATTACATAAAATAAAGAGTGTTTTTATATTTTTATACTAATGGATACATATTTATTTTTTACTTTATGTACCATAAGTTATTATTTTAAGGACAAAAAAATTATGGGGCCTTTAAGATAAATCTGATTTTTTTTTTTACCATCTTTCATCTACTTTTATTTTTCTTAATATGTGTGCAAATTATACTTTTTAGGTACGGAGCCATGGAGGGAGTAATATACACACATAATGAAAAGATTAGCACCCGAAGACGCACAAATTTTTTTGTGTAAATTGTGTGGGGGTAAAAATATAGAGTAAATTTTATAAAATTTAGAGGACTTAATAAAAAAGATAAATTAATTTTTTTTATTAGAAGTTGAGGAGCATTTTTGAAGCCAAAAAGACTTTAAAAAAATTGTTTATATGTTACTCTATTAAAACAATTATGCACGATTTCCCATTCTACATGAAAAGTTAAAATAAGTCTACTATCACATACAACCGCTCACATACACTCACATACATATTTTGATGGCCCATATAACTTTCTTTGCATGTGGGCCATCAAAATATGTAGGGTCCTTATTGAACATTATGTGATAGTAGACTTATTGAAAACTTTAGGAGTCTCATGAATCTTATACTCCTAATCTCCTATTGATCTTCCTTATTTAAATATGGGCCATTTGCTTGAAAAGAAAAGGGAAGCCTTGGTAGCAACCACCCCAGTCATTTAGTTGGGCTTATGAGTTATGGGCTTTTAAACTAGTTCCATTTTATTTTGTTGAGTTAACTCATTCAATAATAATAAGGGAATATAGCTATATTTTTTATTTAAAAACCTTCATTTTAAAAGATATGATATAATCTCATAATTTAATATAAATATATTTAATATTAAGAAAATAAATAAACCCACACAAATAAAATCGGGAATTAGTGACCTCATTCTTAATATAAGCGTCTTATTTAACCTGTTAATTTTTTAGCGAGAATATTAAGGTTGCTTAATATTTAAATATAATAATTTATTACCTCATAATTTCTTTTAATAATACTAATAAAAAGGGTAATTATCTTCAATCAGCCTTTAATTACCAAAATAATTCTTTTGTCAATGTTAAAATTTAATTACCAAATTTGGTTAAAATAACTAAATAATTCAATATATATATATATATATACCTAATTGTGTCTTATACAAATTTCTAGTATTTATTAAAACTTAACAAAAATATAATTTTTTAATATTTATCAAGAACTTAACAAAAAAGAATTTTTTAATATTTTTTTGGGATGGATATAGTACTAATAATAATAATAATAATAAGGGGAACACTATTTTCATATGTAATTTTGATATTTTTACTTGGTCTTCTTTAACAAGAGAGTGGGTCCACCTTTATATGAGAGAAGCACATGAAAATAAATATGAAAATTACGTATGGAAATATTATTTCCCTAATAATAATAAAGAATGAAAAAACTATGTCTTGAATAAGCATAATATATAAATATAAATTCAACCAAAATTCTTTCCTCTATTTTGCTTTCAAACCTTCTTCTCTCTGTAGATATTGAGCAACTTAATTGGTTCTCTTTTGCTGAAGAAAGTAGGGTTTATCACTCGTTGGTCACTGTTATTCCTTCCACTATTAATTTTGTCATACAAATTTATATAGAGTAAAATGCAAAAATGACAATTGTACTCTTAATATATTTGGATACTATAAAAAAAGTTGGATAACAAACTTTTATGCACAACTAGGCATTGACTGTCCTATGTG